>OY757047.1:10382253-10982253 GCA_963582015.1 Xanthorhoe designata | reverse complement strand
TAAAGATCATTAACCTACTTTAAAAAAAGGAGGTGTCACTGTATGTATTGATGACCCGATTTAGATAATCTTCTAAATTTGAAAATGAAAAATCTTACGAAAAGTTACGACTTCGACGGGATTCGAACCCGCGTGATTCAAGCGTTTACCCTTTAGCCAGGTTGCCATCGACCACTCGGCCACGAAACCTTAAACGGCGACGACGAAACTATCAGGGCGCGTAGACAACTGACAAAATATGTTTCGTATCTATTCTCTTTCTATTATCGCTACACCTTTGATTTGACATTTATGATCGCTCGAGTTTTCGTCATCGAATGTCAATTCCTATACATTTTTTTTAGTTTCTAATCGATAGCGATTGTCGAAATGTAACATGGCTAGGGCAGCAGTATCTTCTAAATTTTCCAAAGTGTTTACTTCAACGTGGTCCCACAAAATTTGGTGAGGATCTGACATTCATTTATAAACAAAAACCCTCGAGTTACAGCCAATTTCTCTTCTTACCACATTTAAGTCGATTTTTTACATTTTAAAAGCAAAATAGCGTCGATGGGCTTGCAACCTGTCACGTATGGAAAGTTAAATTCTGCAAAAAGTGGGCATGTTCCAAATATGTATGTATTTGGACATACCTCTGACTACCCCCTTAGGCATCTTCGAAAAGATCTAAAATTGCTTATGATCTGAAAGAAATGTCTACCGCTCCCGGGATACAGTCGTGATCATATTTTTTTTTTTATATTTATTTAAAAGCTATTTACTCCACATACAATTAAATACAAAATCATTCAGTAAAACCGATTATATTCGGTTATACGAGTACTACTATATTATTTTAAAGTCGTTAAGCCATGACGGAGGCCTTAAGGCGGCATAAAAACTCCGTCACCAGAGTTGGCCACTTGCACATACGAACTTACTTACTTACTTACTTACTATATTATTTTATCTGTGGTTATACGAAAAGTTTAGTTAGACACAAGCTAAAACAGATGATTAAAGTTCTAGTGAACGTTGACTCCGCATTCTTTGTCCCTCTCTAACTTGACTTTTACTAAATAATTTCCTACAAAAAGTATTCCTATCCTGCTCAGTTCGTAAAATAAGACGTTACAAGAATAAATGGTTTCCTTTGATGTCTGCAGACTATGGGCTCACTACTCGATTGTGAGCAACAAAATATCTTGGAAGTTTTGTGAATCGTTTTAATCAAATTTCCTTTGATATACGTGCTATTTATAAGTTAAGGTTTGTTGGTATTTCGATACTTAAACGATAATTTGTAAAGGAGTGAGGCTCGTATTCTGAGACTGCACTCATACTTGAGTCTTCGCTCAAAGTATCGATTATTGACAGTTATCCATGAAAACTGAGTGAATTTATCACTCAGTTTTCATGGATAACTGTCACCGCTTGACGCACACGATTCTCGCTTGAGTACGGGCTCTGAATACGAGCCTTAGTTTTTCTCATTGTTTTGCTCGTGAAGCTCGCCAAAAAGCCTTTATAAATGACATACCATACATAAAATATTAAACTTCTTTTAGATTAATAACTTAACAAAGTTATATTAAGTATATATAAATTTATTTATTTATGTGTTTTTTTTAATTTAAAAAAAGCTGTATAACTCTTTGACATTTAAAATCTCTTAAAGAAGAGCAACACTAAACTTGATTCACATATTTGATATCAATCTAGATCAAAAATAACTAGTTTTAGATTTTAAGCTTCTGGGATTGTAATCTGTTTTGTGAATTATTTAATAAAATAAAAAAAAAAAAAATAAGGGTAAGTCAGGCAGTTAACAAAAAAAATCAAACCTTCAGCATACCTTCAGCAAAGATACAATTTCCAAATTTCCATACTCACACTCAAGTAAACATGGAATATTGTTGTTTCTGAATTAATCCGTAGAACTCCTTAAGAGGCAAAGATTGCTCTGAGTAGGCACTTCAAAGTTGGAAAAATAAAAGCAATGGGATGTACGTACACGGATTCAATTGTTTCGCAAGAACAAAGAAGACGCTTGTACTCAAGATGTTGGTAGTTTTGTTTTCGTAAGATACAAAGTTGGCAAAGAGAATATAACCACTACGTTTAGTTCGTTCGTTCGTTCGTATGAGCAAGTGGCCAACTCTGGTGACGGAGTTTCTAGGCCGCCTAAAGGCCTCCGTCATGGCTTAACGACTTTAAAAGCCGGGACCGACAATTTAACGTGCCCTCCGAAGCACGTACCACTACGTATAGTTGGTGGTAGTGTTTTGGTTTGTGTGTTTGTTGGTCACAGTTACGAACCACAAACACGTGTGTTGTCACAAAAGTGATGGGTGACTGCTACTGTGATTTATAACGATACCCTTCCACTTGTGACTCACTCCTACAAAATATCTGAAATGAAATGAAAAATGAAAAAATGAAATATGATCACGACTGTATCCCGGGAGCGGTAGACATTTCTTTCCGATCATAAGCAATTTTTAGATCTTTTCGAAGATGCCTAAGGGGGTAGTCAGAGGTTTGTCCAAATACATACATATTTGGTACATGCCCACTTTTTGCAGAAGTTAACTTTCCATACGTGACAGGTTGCAAGCCCATCGACGCAAAACGACAAAATATCTAAGCCTGCAAAAGTAACCAGCGAAATAACGATTCTAGTTTCTGTACTGTTTATTCTGTACTATTTATTCAGCGGCTTCGGTCTCAGCGGACAAATAACCTCGAAACGGCGCGAAATATTTCAATTGGAATCGCGCCATAAACATCTTTTAGTCAAATCAATAAATAGAAGTTAACGAAGTCAGGCGAATCTTGTCCTTAACACTGAACCAAAACCGTTTACCTACAAAATTGAAAAGACAAACCATTTTAGACTCTATACCTATCGTTATACAATTCAGGGAAGGTTTAAGGGTAGTGTTGCTCTGAAAAGTCCCTTTATGCCCCATGAGGCGAGAATTGGGTTTGGCTGGACCTTTGTGGGGCAAATTTATAAAATAAGTAAGCCAATTTGAGTGGTATATTATGAACGATCGCGATTGATAGGGTCTGAAAGGTCGAGGCATTAGGGCGACGACACACTAATCTGTTACGTGAACTGAAGTTTACCCGTTTTATTTGACCGTAATGGGCTTCAATTTAGTTTCATGGTCTATTTTGATGCTTTAGGCCGAGGCTTAGCCGTGGACCAATTTATTTGACAAATTGAATGCTATTATAGAAAATGTACATGGAAGGTATACCTCTCAGAACTTAACGAAGTTAAAAAACAACAAGCTCAGAACCTGTAGTTAAGTGACAAACTTTTCTTATTTCATCGCTATTCCTTTGATTTGACATTTCTGAGGGCCTAGCCAACCGGCATTCGCTATGAAGCGATTCGATTTCTATCATCGCTACACCTTTGATTTGACATTTCTGAGGCCCTAGCCATGTTACATTTCGACAATCGCTTTCGAATAGAAACTAAAAAAAATGTAAGTATAGGAATTGACATTCGATGACGAAAACTCGAGCGATCAGTAATGTCAAATCAAAGGTGTAGCGATGATAGAAATCGAATCGCTTCATAGCGAATTCCGGTTGGCTAGGCCCTCTGATCGCCCGAGTTTTCGTCATCGAATGTCAATTCCTGTGTATTTATATTTGTTTTTATTAAAAAAAAACTGTAGATGTAGCAAATGTAGCTTGGCTAGTGGGGCTGTATCACCAAGTACCTACGGAAGACAGTAATTTGTAATAAGCATCATGCTGAGTAGTAGCCATTTTTGTCATTCTTCTTGTTTTATCTTTCTCTTTTTATATAATTATGTGTTTTCTATAATAATTGTAATGACAAAATAAAGATTTTTCTTTCTTTCTTTCTTTCTTTCTAATTTTGGAAAGTGATGATCCTTTGAAAATATCTTAAAGGTAGTCAGAATCAGAGGAGTTTCAAAGTTTCTATAAAATATAGAGTTTTGAGAAACGTGTAGGTAGTAGGCTCAAACCCTGGTTGTGCATTAATGGAGATTAATTGCACAACTTCAAGCCCATGACATAGACAGTAAGTCAAAACACTAACCACGTCGACGTGAATTATTTCGATTTCAAGCTTTTAACAGGTCACCAAATGAAAGGTTACTAAGAATAATCAATGAAAGGTGAAGGATTTATATCCCCCAGCAGTGCAGGATCAGTGCTCAGCCGAAGTGCTTAAACTTTAAAGCATCGAACTTCACACATTAGAAGCGTTCCAAGAAATTCCAGTTCAATTTTTCACAAGCACGACGCCAATCCTTTGTCGACTGTCGATGTTGTAATTCACGTCCATTGCTGGGTGGGTGCTGCAATTTAGCGGATTAGCCGCCGCACGGCAAGTAATGGTTGGACCACATAATGGATTGGCTGCTTTAGCATTTATTGCAGCGATTGTGGCACGTCTTTAGGGTTTTTTATTGGATCTGCAATGATGTAATGGTTCTGTGGTTCAATGGGGCTTTTTTTTGCCTAATTTTTTGATGTACAGGGTGAATATAGCTTTAGTTTTTACGGCAGAGCGATGTTTCCGTGATTGGTAATTATTGGTGATAACTAATAAATGAAAAATCTTACGAAAAGTTACGACTTCGACGGGATTCGAACCCAGCCCGGCTAAAAGAGCTATACATTTTGCTCGTAAAGTGAATAAAAGTCACACATAGAATTCTAACAGTTAACAAAAACCATTTATCTGAAGAAGAATGTACTAAATCAGTCAAGTTTGTCACCTTTTTCTAAAGTGCATTGTACATTGTAATGTATGCGTGTAATCGGTGTCACGCCGTCACGCTGTGTACCGACGTGACTGACGTGTCACGAGTCACGTCACGCGCTTGACCCAGGGGCTATTACGAGTGCTCACAAGTCCACAAGTGCATTGAGAGTAGATTCAATGAGTCAGCTTCAAACATTATAAGTTGAATTTAAATTTATTTGTAGATCAAGTAAAGGTAACTACCGAGTGGCGCCCCGACCCAGCGAGAAGGCGACGCGGCAGACCAAAACGGAGGTGTAGCGAAATAGTAGTCGAAATCGACCAGTTTTTACCGGACTGGAGGGTAGTTACCGAGGATCGTGAGGTAAGGAAAAATGAGGTAGGCCTTTGCCCAGCAGTGGGATCATCACGGCTTATAATAATAGATCAAATATTAGTTCTTAGTCTAATTTTAAAATTAATTTCAAGTTCTAATCTTAATGACTTATCTTGCACGTCTCACAGCACTATGATCACCAGTTTCTGCTTTTTCGTTGTATATAAATCAGTTGGATTTACGTAAACTGTCATGATTTTGAAAAGATGAAAATGTATTTCAGATTTAAACTTGTTGTTGCAGGGTGTGGTTAATTATAGCACATTTCAAATGAATATGAAACTTACATGTGATTCCCCAATAATTTAAAGTCCAAATAAAAATCTACTGAGGCCGTAGTTCGGATTAACGAAAACGAAGTTTCGTGACAATTTTCGGGGTCAGCTTATGTTGGTGAATACTGAATTCGTAACAGTTCACCAACATAAATGGAACCCGAAAACTCTCTCTGCCTCTACAAACCGTATGGAAAACGAAATTGATACACAGAAAAGATTCAGATGCTATTTTGACTCGTTCGTTCATTCGTATGAGCAAGTGGCCAACTCTGTTGACGGAGTTTTTAGGCCGCCTAAAGGCCTCCATCATGGCTTAACGACTTTAAAAGCCGGGACCGACAACAGAGTTGCCTCCGAAGCAAGGAAGCGCTCAGCTGATAATGATACTTGCGGTCACCCATCCAAGTTGTGACCGCTCAGAACGTTGTTTAACTTTGATGATCTATCAAGAACTTAGCAAGCTTCGCCACGAGCGCTTCTTTTGACTAAAACAAGTTATTTCAGGTATTAGCGGTAAAACCTCTTGTGTTCCTGTGAACTCCACAATAGGTACCCAGTTTGTTGTAAATAGCCGAGCGTTAGCGGCTGGGTGGTGGGAATTTTGATAGTCCGGCGAAAGCAGCTGCATACAAAGATGCACCGCGTGTTTACTCACTGTTTAAACCATTTTACATAGCTGATAAATTTTTGGCGATATCCCTATAACTTTATAAACGCGAAAGATTGTATGGATGTATAACAGCTGTATAAAATGCATGCATTTCTAAGATAGAGAAGCACCTATTTGTAGGCACTTATTTAAAGTTATGTAGTTCAAATGCTGAGGGGTAGCTTTATTTTTTTGTCACTCGATTGTCAATAAGTATTTCTCATTTCTGTGACCTATGTTTCTAATATTGAAGGAATTTTTTTAAGCTATTGCATAGCTTCTATCGCGCGCGGGCCTTGAGCGTGGAGACCGAATCCAGAAATTCCGTAACGAAAATAACCTAACATCCCCCACTCCGAAAAAACAAATGCTGTGCAATAGCTTTACCGCGGCAGTCTCCGAGTGCCACACGTCTTTTTTTTTTCTATTTTATTCTATTCTAAATATGTAGAAGTTTTATTTCTAAATAGGCTATAAAAAATAGAACTATGAACAGCAATGTAAATCATACATTGCTCACGCCACGTCTGAGCGCCCTAGCCATTAATCGCGCATGAATACGCTGCGATATTTAACCGCACGTGACATGACACCGACAGCTATTTCCGGATGCCCCGCGCTGTTTACTTGCAAGAACATTTAGCTTGACTTTCTAAGAGTCTATGGACGACATATTAAAACATTATGGCAAGTATTTTGACTTAATTACTTTGGCACTTTTATCATTATCTCTCTTCAAAGCTACTCTTTAAAGCCAAGAACGTACGAGGCATCATACAGATTTTTTATTAATAAGTATTCTTTTATCTGTGATACAGATAAAAGAATACTATATATATATAATAACTAGTTGAATAGTTTCCGTTACTGGAATACCGGGATCAAAAGTAGCCTATTCTTTAATCCAGGGTATAAGCAATTCTGGTACCAAATTTCATTCAAATCCGTCGAGACGTTTCAGCGTGGAAGAATTACAAACACACTTACACGCACACAAATTTTTACCTTTACCTATAATATCATCATCATCATCATCATCAGCCACTTTTAACCCACTGCTGGGCATAGGCCTCCCTTCGTGAATGCCATTCGCCTCTATCCTGCGCTAGTCTTAGCCACGTGCAACCCACTGTTTTGCGGATGTCATCTACCCATCGAGCCGGTGGACGTCCCCTTTTACGGTGTCCTTGTCTAGGCCACCACTCGGTCAGCATTTTGGTCCATCTGCCGTCACTCCGTCTCGCCAGGTGACCTGCCCAACTCCATTTAAGTCCCAGCATCCGCTCGGTGATGTCTTGGACTTTAGTCCGTTTGCGGATTTCGGTGTTGGGGACTACCATAATACCTACCTATAATATAAGTGTGATTTATTTTGAAAGTGAGATAATTTTGAAGCGCTCGTGGCGAAGCTTGCTAAGACGTTCTTTATAGGTCGTCAAAGCTAAGGAACGTTCTGAGCGGTCACTTGGATAAGTGGCATTATCAACTGAGCGCTTCCGTGCTTGCCATGACGGAGGTCTTTAGGCGGCCTAAAAACTTCATCACCAGAGTTGGCCACTTGCTCATACTTATGAAAAAACGATTATTAATTCATTTACTTCATTCATTTAACCTACATAAAACGTAACGTTTATTTTAATAATCTGAAAGAAATGTCTACCGCTCCCGGGATACAGTCGTGATCATATTTCATTTAATTTTTTCATTTCATAAAACGTAAAACATTCGTGACAAAGGTAATCAAATTAAAACTTCATTTTACATGTTGGCTGCATATTATATGATACGACCGCCATGTGCCGGTCACCGTTTCTCAGAGAACCATTAGTGGTGGTCCGCTAGTGACATGTTTGTTTGTATTGCTGAAATGTTAGATTATTTAGTTTAGGAGCGGACGAGATTTATTTTAAGCTTTGATAACAAAGTGAAATGAAATTATGATCACGACTGTATCCCAGGGAGCGGATATTTCTTTCAGATCTTTATGCAAATTTTAGATTAAGTAACTTTCAATACATGACAGGTTGCAAGCCCATCGACGCTATTAGAGAGCTAACTGATTTCCTCACGATGTTTTCCTTCACCGTTTGCTCGTGCTGAAGCGTTAGATTTGCTAAAATCGAAGTTAGAAAATAACGCCGTTGTTTCAGAACATTATAAAACCAAAATACTGTTAAGCTTACCCAGTGAATAGTTTATCTGGCGTCCGGCCGTAAGTCATCTTAATGGCCAATATACGTGTTAGAAAATAAGCATTTAAGATGCGAAGCACGGACTCGAATCTTAAGGTGAAAGCGATAGGGGTGCCCGTGAAATTATATTTTTATTTTTTTAAACTTTCGCGATCAGAACACATTATAAAACATATGCAAACGGTTATTTATCACGAATTTTACATTTAATATTCACCCGACGTTAAAGGTAAAATTCGTGATAAATACCCGTTTGCATATTATGTTTTATAATATATTTTTATTGTTTTTTTTGTTAGCAGGAAAATGTTAAGTTGTATCTTGTTCAGAATATGATTCGCGCAGATAAATTATTATGTGTTTTCATGATTGTAAACATAAGAATCATATACATTTACGTTTAGAAAGAAAAATAGTTGATCCGTTTTAGTTGGTCAGTTTAGTTGGTTGAGTGGTTGTACTGATTTATTTAACTTTGAATTATTATTTAGTTATGAATATGCGCCAAACACATCTAGCATAGTAGATAGTAGGAATATAAATCTGAAAAAAAAATCTACTGCACTTTGGTAGTAGTTTAGTTTATGAATAGTGACAGTTGTGGTATGTTCTTTAATATTTAGCTAGAAAGAAACTACCTGCCCACTATACTTGTCTGTCCATGCCATTTAGCGTGACTACCACATCGTTTACAACAATTTTGTAACAAACATTGTTATAAGATTTTTATTTATAACTCTATGTTGTTGCATTAAAGTTCTTTATTATTATTTTAGCTGGCGTATCTGGTTCTTATTGTATTTTGTACACTTACGTAAGTATTGAATATACTTTATCTGACAGAATCACACTTTGATCATGATAAAACGTATCGTCGATATTGTTCTGACCCATAAACAAGTAATTTCGCGGGCAACCCAGGCGCTTTCACCTTCAGAAACTACTCTCTTGGGAGTGAGCAAATTAGTATTATTTCATTAAGTATTACGCCTTGCGGGGAAATATGTTATTAGCTGGACAAATTATTTTCTTGTGTATTGTTTGTTCGGGGAACGAGGACGGATGATTTAATAAGTGTTACTTTGGGCTTTTTGGCGGGAATTTAAGAAGTCATGTTTTCTTTTGTTTTATTTTCCGAAAATTTTATTAATGTGTAAGTAATCAGACTAATACTATAAGAGCTCTGCCTCATTGAGACGCCATGGCGACTAGAAATGTATGTAGAAATGTATGGTCGTCAAACCGTCGCCAAGTGAGTTAGGTACCATACATTTCTATATCAACTGCTTGGATACGTAGCCGGCGAAGTCGCCATGGCGTCTCAATGAGGCAGAGCTCTAAAGGTGAAAGTTTGTGTATAAGTGTGTTTGTTACTCTTTCACGCTCAAACAGCTGGACGGATTTGAAAGAAAATTGGTACCAGAATTGCTTATACCCTGGATTAAAGAATTCCCACGGGAAAGCGAACTATTCACCACGGGTAACACCGCGGGGCGCAGCTAGTAAGCTTATAAAACACACAAGTCCATTGCAATTATTGTTAGTAATCGAAAACTAACAGAGAGGGAACAGGCGCCAGTGAACTTTACACAGAGATTTGCAGCACAATACGAGGCGATTGCGCGCCGGCCCATCGATCGCGAGATTAGCTGCAGCTGCAGCACTCGTTACTTATGAGCTCGTATCTCCGACGAGAATGGCTCAAAAACTGCCGGTAAATAGTCGCTAAGCCACGACGGAGGCTAGAAAAAAGAAGAAAAGAAATTAAAATCATTTATTCTGGTAGGACCTCTCGGATCACTTCAGTTTCGCCTAACATGCTAGGTGATTCGACTCCCTACACCAGGGAAAGAATCAGGCAGGAACCTGGTGGTGTGGGCCTAGCTTTTTTTAAAAGCGATCCCTAAATAGTCAAGCTTCAGTGGGAAGCCAGTCAAACAAAGTAAGGCATGTCAAAATAACACCTCCATAATACATTTTTCGATGCGAAAAGTTCATTGATGCACGGCCGGATTCGAACCCACGACCTTCGTATCGAAAGTCGAGGTACTAATCCATTTGACCAAAAGGGATTTTTTATTTAAAAGTAAATAATAGTCTAAGATCCCGTCATACAACGACCTTCACCGAGATGTTTATTTGATAAAACGTATTATATATGTAATTTAATATGTAAATAAATATATTGCATATGGGTTGCCTAACAAATTTCAGTCTAGTATATGCTTAATTTAAAAAAAAAAAAATTTAACATTTCACCGGTTTGATTATTAGACAAATTCTATACCAATCGAAAGTCTGAAGCCCATAGAATATGCAAACGTTGGGTTGCCTATTCTTTTCCGGTCACAACTATCGGGCAGCCAGGTATAAACAGGCAAATAATATTAGCATTTTGCACTGATCTGATTATTGAATTAAAATTAAATTAAAAATAAATTAATAAATTAATAATAAATTCATAAAAAACTCATAAATTAAATTAATTTACTTAATAGTTGTGACCGGAAAAGAATAGGCAACACAACGTTTGCATATTCTATGGACTTTCGATTGGTATAGAATTTGTCTAATAATTATACCGGTGAAATGTTAAAAAAATTTTTTTTTTTAATAAAGCATATACTGGACTGAAATTTGTTAGCCAACCCATATGCAATATATTTATTTACATATTAAATTACATATAAAATACGTTTTATTAAATAAACATCTCGGTGAAGGTCGTTGTATGACGGGATCCTATACTATAAGGATATAATATAAACCAGTGCCTAACGATATCAATACCGCACCGGATGGCAGACATTTGTATTTTTCCAGGACATTGGCTCGAAATATGCGCGTATTTCAATTGATACAATAAATTCTAAGCTCAGTACATCTAGATTTATGGATCACCGTGAGACTTTACACGCATTAAACCTGGTATGGGTCATTAAATTTGCACCATTTGGGAAAAACTCCTTAATTTCAGCTAAAAAACTTTTCAAAGGTTTTAATAATAAATATCCTTGGACATTCCACACAGCGTCATCTAGTCCCAAGCTAAGCAACTTAATGCTTGTGTTAAGGTAACCAGATGACTGATATACTACATAGATATTTTTTTTTTGTTAATACATACCTACATACTAAAGATTGAAAAACATCCAGACCCGGAACAAATAGCTGTAGAAGATACCAAACATTTGTCCCGCGGCGGGGATCGAACCCGCAACCTCCGCGCGCGATGTTTTTCGTTACCGTTTAGAGCTCGTGATATTGCGCATATACATTTTTGAAACGAAATTCTTTGATGTACGACCGGATTCGAACCCACGACCTTGGGATAGAAAGCCAAGGTACTCAACCAGCTACGCGGCTGCTCAGTTATTATAAAGGCACATCTTAAAGGTTATAAGGATTCACTTTAATTGCAAACTTTTTATTTCAAGTCCAATTGTATAGAAGCAAAACTCTTTTCACATTTCAATAAATATTACCCAGAGATTTAAAAACGTAACTCTCAAATGCACTCGATGTAATATATAGGGCTTGAGCGGGACTTCCCGGGAATTAATGCCGGGACTGGCAGTGACGGCCAATTATGAATTCCCGCAAAAGATACATCGCAGAACGAACAGCCCGACTCTATAAGCCAGAAACGATGTATCGTGGCAATTATCACAGGACTGTTTATGTTGGTTAATTTTTCAAATTCAGTGTACACCAACATAAGCTAACAGAAATCTAAGATTATATCTACTTATCTATCTACAATAACTATGTCAAAAGTCCAATCAAAGCTCAGCATACACCTACTTTGTACTAATATATAAAGCGAAAGAGTTTGTTTGTTTTAAACGCGCTAATTTCTTGAAATTCCATTCAGGAAATTGATACCATGTTTCTGCAATTGACAGCTCATTTCTTCTGACCTGTGATTATTAGCACGATGTCTGTATCGTTTTCGGTTTGTGGAGTAACCCTCCAGGGGTAAAAGAGACATCCCAGGTATGATGGATAGGTTACCAATTATGGATATTGACTGTCGTTTACTGCATAAGTTATGTTTTTGTGAGACCAATTAAATCAACGGGATTGTTTTATATAAGTGCAATTTAAACTTGTGATTTTAATCATTAAAAAAAAAGAAATATGATCACGACTGCGTAACCCTGAGAGCGGTGGACATTATTTTCAGATCTTTATGCAATTTTTAGATTCTTGTTGACGATATCTAGGTGGGTAGTCAGAGGTATGTCCAAATACATTTTGGTACATGCCCACATTTTGCAGAAGTTAACATTTCATTTCAGACGCGATGATACAAGCATTCGTCTTCAAGCCGGACTGCCTTTAAAATACTCGGAACCCCGTAACGTCAAAATGAAATTTTAGTAAATCGCGGGTTCGAATCTCGTCGGAACTTGGGATGACTCAATTCGAAAAACTACTTAAAACGTTACTAACAATTAAATGCAAACTCTAGTGCATTTAAGTTGAAATGTCAATTTATATCTGTGTTCATTCGTAATTATTCGTTTTCAGGAAGGAGAATATTAAGTTAATTTAATAAAGCTATTTCAACTAATTATCATTAAAAGTAATTAAAGAGATTTTATTAAACAAAATGTAAGTTCTCCAATGTTTACAGGCACTTAAATAATTTTGTAGTCGAAAATTAACAACATTTTTGCTTTCGTAACAAATGTCCCTATAAATATATCAACACACGCCATTTGCAAAATAATAATCGTCCCTACAATAAAACAAGGTAAACTATGAAAGCGTTAGGTTGCACACAAACGGGATATTAAAATTTATTTATTTTAAAACTTTTTAAACTATCGCGACTTGAAAACATATTTTTAGTCTACTGTGGGTGACTGTAATGTCATCGAAACGTCGAGGTAAATAAATAATATTGATTTCAATACGCGAAAGTCCCGTTAATATTTTTTAAATATTATTTATTTTAGACAAAAAGTTGACATTTACTATCTGCTCGCATATACCACGCGCGTGGGATCCGAACAAAATGGAGGCAATGCCCTTTCCAAGGTCTGTTCTATATTTTGTATCAAGTTTTATCAAAATCGGTTCAGTGGTATATACGTAAAAGTGCGACAGGAGTGAATTCAGAGTAGAAAGGGGTGAGTGAATGAAAAAAACATGGTTGTGCCGACCTCACTTAGCGTGGGATAAGAACAGAAAAATGATTAGGTAATATATTGTGCATTTAAAAAAAGGTGTAAATGAGTGTGAGAAGAGAGTGAGAAATGATTTTCATCGAGATTTTTCAAAAATTGCCCGTCCATCGCACCTAAAAGCAGCTATTTCTGTAAAATCCCGGGCTAAAATTGACAATATCACTAACGAAGTTGTGAAAGGAATCCGCTGGCACGTACCGAAGTATCCGAGTCCCGGGCCCGGGATATTTCACGGGATTTCATAAGCGAGCTCAGTGGAATGTATTGTAAATCTGAAAAGCAGTTACTTTTCTGCAGTCTTCCTGTTTTGGTGCAGTTTTCCTTTTATAAAAGTCAAAAAGACCGTGACGAGACCTTAGAATTTATTACTTTATAAAATAAATTAAAGACAAGATAGTAAAATATAATTGAATTGTGTAACTTAAATAAATAAAGATCGAGATGGTTGAAGGAGATTGGGGGAAACGTTTGCACAACTGTGGGAAAGTAGTTTTGGAAACTAAACATTTGATTTCAAAAACTAAATCAAATATTTAATTTCCAACACTACCTTTTTTATTCAAACGTACAGAAATTACCTGAATAATATTAGTAAAGATAATTTTCACAGAGCTAGAAGGCGATCAATATTTACATTGAAAATTATTAAAGCACTAGTTACGCTCTGCGGTGTTACCCGCGTGAAAGTTGCCGTCCCCTTGAGCATACCGGGATCAAAAGTAGCCTAATCTTTAATCCATGGTATAAGCAATTCTGGTACCAAATTTCATTCAAATCCGTCCAGCCGTTTGAGCGTGAAAGAGTAACAAACACATTTACACACTTTCACACTTACATACTTACAAACTTTATATTATTAGTGTGATCCTTTTTTTTACTAACCTACTTGATTTAACTAATCCATAATCAATCTTAATATATTATCACTACAGTATCGACAGCAATCAAAAGTCCACTGTACCAGGGATAGTTCATTAAACTTTACTCAGAAAAATAATCTTTAGAATATAAATTCTCATTTCCTAAAATAACTGTAAAATCTGAACTTTAGAACGTACGAGTATTTAGCTGTTTTGAAACCATAGACTTAGAAAGTGTAGACTGCTGGGAACGTTACTTCACACCAAAGACGATTAATATCTAGAAGACAGACAAAGGCCATACACAAAATCGTAACCCTAAAAAATAGCCTGAAAACTCTAAAACATCAATTTTATCCAAGAAATTTCAATTACTTTCTAGTTAAAAATGTTTAAATATTGAATATTGTTGCTACCTACTACTAAGTATTGAAATTTCTTGGATAAAATTGATGTTTTAAAGTTTTCAGGCTATCTGGTACTGCGGGATCGGGTTACGATTTTGTGTATGGCCTTTGTCTGTCTTCTAGGTATTAATCGTCTTTGCTTCACACAAAAAAAAGGATTTTTAATACAAAATTCTACTAAAATATTATGAAATAAGCTAATAATAATAAGCTAATATTCGTATTCTGCCTATTTAAAATAAATTGTTATCTCCTTCATTTATTTAATCAAAACCCCCCGTATGCCGGTATATTCTTTGGTTGGGACAATCTACCAACCAAAGAATAAAGTACACAAGTACAAGTATTTACATGATGCCAGTTTCTTGTACGTACCAGAGCAAATTGAATGCAATAATTACGCTGGACAGTCTATTTAATTGTATGCAACTAGCAAGAATATTGGCGTGTAAATGACACTTAAGAAAGAAGAATAAGATTTAAATTAAACATCTATGTTTTAAACAAAGACGATTAATATCTAGAAGACAGACAAAGGCCATACACAAAATCGTAACCCGATCCCGCAGTACCAGATAGCCTGAAAACTTTAAAACATCAATTTTATCCAAGAAATTTCAATACTTAGTAGTAGGTAGCAACAATATTCAATATTTAAACATTTTTAACTAGAAAGTAATTGAAATTTCTTAGATAAAATTGATGTTTTAGAGTTTTCAGGCTATTTTTTAGGGTTACGATTTTGTGTATGGCCTTTGTCTATCTTCTAGATATTAATCGTCTTTGGTTTTAAATTTTGTTGCACAAGGAGATCCTAGTTAAAGACGTGATGTGTCAACGTAGAATTTAATATGATCATATTGAATAGAGAATACTTGACTTTTGACATTTGTGAATTCACTGCATTTCTTGACCCAAAAAATTGCCAAAAGCTCAAAAAATGCAGTGAATTCACAATAGTCAAAAATCAAGTATTCTCTTTTCAATATGGTCGTATCTACGTCTGTGTTTGAAACTAATTTGGGATCAGTAAAAGATATTATGTCGTAAAATAGAACATGTCCGATTTCCGAGAGGCGTGTCACTCACTACGCTCTGCAGCCCAGAGGGAATAGTTTTGTAACTGTTCCGACTATCAAACAGTTTTAGCATTCCACAAAATATCATTTTGAATGATAATGAAATGCTAACTGCAGCAAAGTGTGGACCAAATTTTAATATTAATTTGAAACAACAAACTTCCCGCAACGAAGACGTGCATCCATCTCGCCATGTTTTTTTGGGTCTGCCGCCAAAAAAAGATGGCGAGATGGATACATTTGACTCTACATGGCCAGAAATGGAGGGGCGAGATACGTGAAGGGAGAAAGAAGAGACCTTTACCCAGCAGTGGGATAGTGGGATGATAGGTTTAAAAAAAACTTTGAGGTGCCTGTATGAGTGAACAAACGCTGCTGTCTAATAAAATTACGCATACAGGCCATTGAGATGCATTAAATAGTCACAATCTAATAGCTGACAACACTCAAAATATGTGCGTACAAAATCAATGTTCTACAATGACATTTGACATTTGAATGTAGACGTTATGTCGTTTGTTTTAATGTTCAATGTCACTTGCACGTAAAAATAAAACGAAAAACTCTGCGCACTACGTAGCGTGTGCCGAGTTTCGGCGTTTACATTTTATTTGTCTGATTGTGGTTCTTTAATACATCTCAATGATACAGGCACCCTAATAGTTTTTCTAAGCATTTCTAAATATAGGCACAGTTCACAGACTATCAACAGTTCCTCTAATAAGTCCCGTCACGCTATTTAGTGGAACAAGCAGAGTTATATTTTGAGCTCGCGACGAACTAATGAGAACGAGATCAAAGGACGCTACTTATAAAGCAAAGTTCTAACAAATGGACGCAACCAGATGCCCGATTAGTCACGCCACTAATCGCTGGATCTGTCGAGACATACTTCAGAATTATCAAAAATATTTGTACATATATTTTTATATAAATCTTAGTTTCATAGATTTATTTATATCTGTAGAGTGATTAGGTAAAACAAGAAAATGAAATTTTATTATTATAGTCAATAGAGAAAGTATTATTTGAGATAATTTTAGATGGTTTACAGATAGATAGATAGATAGATAAACACTTTATTGTACACCACATGGACATTACATCAAATAACAAACATTAAGAATAATTAAAATGAAGTACAATGGGCGGTCTTATCGCTATGAGCGATTTCTTCCAGACAACCTTAGAAACAACAAGCAAGGGTGTTAAGACTTATGGTGTCGGCGATTTACAACAAAATATTTTGAACGGAAGTGATCGACTAACCTATATCGGACTAATATTATAAAGGAAAAAAAAATCGCTGCTACCAGTAACCAGTTACAAAATAAGACTTTTTCCATCTACATAACTAAAACCTCCTATTCTTGTATAGTCTCCTGGTACTTTCATAATAAGTAATAACGAATCATTGTGAATTTTATGACTTACTTGCATAATTATATAATTTTAAAATTAATTAGATAAGATTCATTTTGCTTTGTTCACAATAGATCTAAAGTTCAAATATTTTACAATTTTAATTAACTAAATCCAAAGTCGGAGTCAAAGGCGTTTGGACCGCAACTGAAGTTGGTGCGAATAACTCTGAAATTTTAGTTAAAATTATAAACCTTTCTAAGCGAATGCCTTTTGAAATGATTGGATTTTAATTAAAACAGCATTACGTATCTGAAACATTTATAATTTTGGAAACCATAAAATATTATGAGCTCTCATTACTCTCCTTTGTTTCGTAATTATTTCTGTATTCATGTGCCTTTTCATTTTTATTAATTTACTGGGGGTCTATCACCAGTTTACCGTAGTATTGAATACTATCCTCGAAATGTATGAGAATTCAGTGTAGCGCCGTTCCCGGTAACTTGCATGAACTAATAATTTAATACAGCAAACGTTTGTTACGATACAAACGCGCTACAACTGCGCGTTTGTATCGTAACAAACGCAAGGCAAACAAAAGACAGTCGGCAAGCTGTGACCTAACCTGCTATCGTGGCGTGAGGTGATGCATCCATTGTCACAATCTAATAGCTGTCAACACTTAAAAGATGTGCGTGCGAATTCAAAGTTCTACAAAGACATTTGACATTTGAATGTAGACGTTGTGACGTTTGTTTTAATGTTCAATGTCGCTTGTACGCAAAAAAGAAAAACTCTGCGCACTACGTAGCGTGCGCCGAGTTTCGGCGTTTACATTTTATTTGTATGATTGTGGCTCTATAATACTACCTCGATGGATACACCACTTAAAAACGTGACTGCTCGTTCGAAAAACCTGGTGTACATAGGTACTTAATGTTTACCTACTATGTAGAGGTACTTATTTTATTTTATTAGTCATACCTGTCTAGTACGTTACATCGACAGACAGTCGCGAGCACTCATGCTACAACAATTTATGTGCATACCATTACATGAGTACTCGTGCTCCACTCATCCCATCTCATCTGAATAATCGCACGGTAATTACTTCACTCACACGGGAAGTTTGCTTTTGAATACAACTTTGTAATAGGCTTAGAATATCTTGCCATTAATATCTCATTTAGTTATAATTAATAATTACACTAAATTATAATGTTTACTAATGTTCAGAGTGTTGGCCGATGGGGATGACTTTCAATCTGTCGTAGGTTTGAGTTCTGTACGTGCATCAATGGATTTACATTTAGAAAAAAGATATGTTTATTAACACGAGCATAAAGTACCAATTACATGATGCCATTTTCTTGCACGTGCCAAAGCAACAATTGAATGCAATAATTACGCGCACCTAATTGACGTTCAATAATTCCGTGCTTCGGAGGGCACGTTAAATTGTTGGTCCCGGCTTTTAAAGTCGTTAAAAACTCCGTCACCAGAGTTGGCCACTTGCTCATACGAACTTTCTTACTTACTTATTGTACGCAACTGTTGTTTAGTTACACCATGCAAGTCATGATGACAGTCAATTTAATTGTATTTTTTTTTTTTTTTTCTTTTTTTTTTTTCTTTTTTTTTTAATTTAATTGTATGCAACAGGCAAGAATCTTGCATCGAGTAAATGACGCTGAAGAAAAAAATAATTGTCTTTCATTCAATTAAATAATAATGTTGTATTGGATGCTTCTATGGATCAATAAATTTCTTCTTTGGTCCATTCTATAAAAAGGAGTTGGAAAGTTTCCGTTTCGAGCTTTTATGTGGTTCTTGTTACGGCAAACTTTAGATTTTAGTATGCTAGGTGTATCAAGTTTTTATACTTTTTATAGCAGCTAAGATAGAAATCTAGAATCTTTTAGATACGCATGCAATCATCTCCATTTTTGCTTTCGTGTTTCAATACTTTCCCCTAAAAAGTTTTGATTTATTTCGAAAATTGTAAAGCTCGATAGATGGCAGTGATTAATTGTGAGAAAATTTACTGGTCAAAATTCTGATTATAAGACAACGCCATCTATATTTTAGCAGAATTTCGAATTCACGCAGATTTGTATTGAGAACTCTTTAATTGGGACAAATGATATGTTTTAAGTAAGATAGTCCATTAAATTAGATAGTCTATATTATTGCAGAAAATAAGAATAATTTTAGCAAAACATGGTAAACGTGACGAACAGCCACATATTTCTTAACGATGTGTCCTTATAATTATTGTTTTTTGAAAATAGCCTATCTACAGGATTTTATCTCCCAATAATTTGATGTCAATAATGTTTACGAAAACAAAAGGTTCGCAAACAAACCCAGAACAAAATCATGTTTAATTTTATCATTTCCTGTATTCCCTTGACCGGTTATTCTAGGAAACGATTTAACTTATAAGCCGATGTTATTTCGTCCTTATCTCAAAGTGACCTTCAGCTCAGGTATTCAATCATGGCTGTCAAAGAAATACTGTTACTCAAATGCGGCTCAAAACTCAATTTAATTTGATTACTTCACCCACCTGAACCTTTGTGATTGGAAATTTGTTGTTTTTATCGTAATTCCAATTTATGGGTGTCCATCAAACAGTTGTGATGGATGGGTTGTCAACGTTTCCCGATGGGCATCATTCGTCAAACTGAACAATTTCAATTCCTATATTTTCTGAATATTTCCATTTGAATGTTCAAATCGGAGTTGTGACAGATTCTTGTGTAGTATCATTCTAATATTTCACTATGAACAAAATATTGACGTGGTTACTTTGCTGTAGTGTGTTCTGAGGTGTAGAACTGTACCTACAGTTATAGAATAGAAAGAATAGTTTAGAATAGAAATAAACTACGCGTTACAATATACTCCATATTCTTTCACAAAATGAATTAACAAAATCGGTCTAGGTACTATTGACGGAATAATCTGGAAACAGACATAAAAAAATATAAGTAACACAAATAAATACGTGGAACATAGAATCTCCTCCTTTTTGAAGTCGGTTAAAAAGTTGTTAGCCTTATGTGGTATTCCTGGTCACAAACTATGCTTATTCCAAGTTTCAACCAAATCCGGTCAGAAGTTATCGCGTGAAAAAGCAACAAACACACATTCATACATTCATACAAACTTTCGCGTTTCTAATTTTAATAGGATTTATGAGATTATAAGAACCCACCACCGATCGCAGCTATACTAAATCTTATTCCGCCTGTACAAAGCTAGTTTTGCATTGAAATTCGTTTTAAACTGACACGAATCCTGTACACCGGATTATTTGTATCGATCTGTTTATATCCTCCAGCTATCTGTTAGCTTCTTGTTTCTGGAAGTAAAGTCGTCGTTTGTGGTATCGGATATTATGTTAATAATTTATTGCATAGATATATTAGTGGAACCATAGTGTCCGCGTTAAGGCTGCGTTTCCATTGACGCGGAAATGAGCGGAGAATAGCGGTGAAAAGTGGTGAGTGTTTCCACTGAAGCGGAGCGGAGCGGAACGGAGCCGCTTCGCTCTCCTAGTGTTGCCGCTGTCTTCCGCTCCGCATCACCTCGCTTTCTATGAATTTTATATGAATATCCGTTCAGCTCTGCCCCGCTCCGCTCGTGCTGTTTCCATTGAAGCGGAGCAGAGATTTCGAGCATAGTGATTGGTCAATTCATGCACCGCTAAGCACCGCTCCGCACAGCTCCAGGTCAATGGAAACGCAGCCGACCTGTCATCGGGCCTTAGATCATTGCCATCTTGCTGGCATTTATTATTCATTGGAGCGTCATAATTATGTGCGCAACCGCAGGTGGTTGATATCGATAAGATTTAGAGAGATTGAAAGAAAATGCATACCGTTGCACATCCCTATTGTTATTGTCCATGTTTTATTGTCGGTCCCGGCTTTAAAGTCGTTAGGCCATAACGGAGGCCTTTAGGAGGCCTAAAAGACTCCGTTACCAGAGTTGGCCACTTGCTCATACGAACGAACGGACGAACGATAGTGTTAATGTACAATAGTGGTACGTAATTATAGCTATCCACGAAAACTTCTCTTATAATTTCAAAAAGATTTCGGAAAAATCAACCAAAAATTATTTATATTTTGTATTAAAGTGTTAAAACCACACTCAGGTTCTAATTCCGTCGGAGTCATAAACTTTTAGTAAGATTTTTCATCACAAATCACAAATTATTTATTTTACTTTTGCGAGATAATTTTTTTTTTAACCTATTTTGTCTCACACCATTATCCCACAAGATAATGTTATTAAGTAATAATACAATTATTATTAATAATCAAGACATCAAATTTGAAATAAAATAATATAATTTAATGTCTAACATAAATATGAATTCGTTAATAATGTTACTCATCGAAAATAATGTTCGTCGTTAATTAAATGGCTCGCCACACTCTGTCAGGATAATCTCCGTGTCACGATCAAAGATACAGAATCAGACCGCGCTTATTCCTTGTCCTTGTCCTAAAATAAACGTTCAAAGGATATTTAATCGTGACCTTTAGTCTATTATACAAATACACTTGTAAAGCTTTGTAATGAATGAAACAGTAATTGGATCTTTTTTGTAAAAGGTCATGATGGTAATGATAATTAATAATAATTTATTTAATAAAACATTGTAAGTACACACAAATACAAAGAACAAGGTAAACAAAAGCAAATTATAAATTGTAAGTAAAGTACATTATTTCAAACTCTTTTTATACCACAGTGAATGGAATAAATCTGGGTAATTTAAAAAAATATTCTTATTTAGATCTCGACTAGTATTTTAGATAATATTTTTTTTTTTTTATTATTATTTTGATTAAAAAAAATTACTTAAATTTCGTAAGAAAAGAGCTATTTCGAGGTGCTTTTCTGTTCTTTATTTCGAAGACCCTCCTCAGATCCTCAAAATTATTTTATGGCACCACTTCGGTAGTAGGTAAAATATATATTTTTTAAATGTTTTCCGATTAATTTGGACCAGTTTTGAAATATATTTTTTTAGTTTAGTTTGTAAGTATACACTCGAAGTGGTCTTATTAAAAAATCTAATGAAAATAATAAGTAGGATCTAATGAGGATCTTTGGAATGAACAGAAACGAACCTCGTGAGTGCAGGAAATTGGTCTCTTCGGAATTGAAACGGTTTTTTTTTACCATTTATTCTGTCGTTCACGACCATGTCGAATTTAATCAATTATAATAGAATGCATTTGCTTCGGAGGGCACGTTAAATTGTCGGTCCCGGCTTTTAAAGTTAAGCCATGACGGAGACCTTTAGGCGGCCTAAAAACTCCGTCACCAGAGTTGGCCTTGCATATACCTACGAACGAACGAATAGAATGCATTTTAAAAGTAAAGGTTCTAAGTAAGAAGACGCGATAAAAATAAAACATCTTAAATATGCTTTTGCTTGGTATCGTTTCAATTCCCAGCAATTCTGAGAACAAGCGTTTCTAAGTAATATCGCTCTCATTTCAACAAAACATTTGAAGCTCAGGTTTGTTTATTTGGAACATTCCGGAAGGACTGATCAAAGGCGCCTGTCCACGGACTTAATCTTTGAAGCGCACTTTCCGTGATTTACAGCCAAGTGCGAGTAGGTACCTTGATGTCTAAATGTCTTGAATGCTTTGTTGTAGATGTTTGGTTTCATACTGTTTATTAAATGTCAAGGGATTTAGAAAAGATTTTGGAACTCTTAAAAGCTGTTGTTCTGTCTAAAAGAAGTTTTCATATTAACTTATTTGACTGAATAATATGTTAGAAAATTGAAATCTCTAGAGATATCTGTGTCTACATTAAAGTAAAGAAGTAATGTTGATTTACGTTTCAAAGACGTAATCTCAAACGAATATTCTTATTTTAATATTTTATATATTGCTGTAAAACTACACTACATGAATACATAAAATCACGCCTTACCAGGGTAGGCAGAGACAACGAAAATATTCATACGAGTAAAACCACCATAACTGTATACTATAATATACCTACTGTACTTCCGTCTGGCAGTGGTTTGGATTAGTTGAGCTACCTATAGATCGTTTGTAACGATCCTTAGGTGGCTCAACTGGTTCTAATTGTATTTTGTACAGTTATGTAAATATGTAGTAGTTTAGTTTCTGTAAATAAATGTTATTAGACTGTAATTATATTGTATTTACAAATGTCAAATAAAAGCTAGCATGCATGTTATCTTTAAAATACAAAGTCAATTGAAAAACATTGTCTTGTTATTTTTGTAAAGCTTTTGCATTGGTACTATAAAGCATATTCGAAATCCGCCTGAAACAATATTTTTATTACGATAAACAGTTTTTTTACTGATGAAAAATGTTACCGCCCAACGAAGTGAGTACGGGTCAGGTAGTTATCATATAAGATGAGTCTATTTCAACTCATCATCATCATTTTCAGCCTGTGTCAACCCACTGCTGGGTGTAGGCCTCCAACTGACTGCCACTCGTTCCGGTGTTGAGCCGATCGCATCCAGGTCTTGTTGGCGACCCTAACAATATCATCCACCCATCTAGCAGGTGGTCTGCCAGTATCGCGTTTATTCTCCCTGGGATTCCATTCTGTTAAGACGACCTCTGTGGCGCAGTGGGCGAAAGCCCGCCTGAGACGCAGAGGTTGCGGGTTCGATCCCCGCTGCGGGACAAATGTTTGCATGATCTGCAAATATTTGTTTCGTGTCTGGGTGTTTGCTATGTATTTACAAAAAAAATGTTTTTACAATTATGTATGTATTTACAAAAAAAATGTATCTATGTACTCGTAGTTTATCAGTCATCTGGTTACCATAACACAAGCATTTAAATTGCTTAGCTTGGGACTAGATGACGCCGTGTGGAATGTCCAAGGATATTTATTATATTTATTTACTAGCTGCGCCTCATGGTGTTACCCGCGGTAGTTTCCGTTCCTGTTGGAATACCGGAATAAAAAATAGCCTATTTGTTATTCCCGGTCATAAACTATGTATATTCCAAGTTTCAGCCAAATCCGTTCAGTAGTTTTAGCGTGAAAGAGTAACAAACACACTTACACACACACAAACTTTCACCTTTATAATATTAGTAGTTATTCCCGGTCATAAACTATGTATATTCCAAGTTTCAGCCAAATCCGTTCAGTAGTTTTAGCGTGAAAGAGTAACAAACACACTTACACACACACAAACTTTCACCTTTATAATATTAGTAGGATTAGTAGGATAGGATATTTAAGGTTCTAGTCCGTCTACCGTTTCAACTTAGTTATGTAATACATAGTACATTCTTACAGTCAACCGAAGTCCAACTAGCACTAACTAATACCAACAAACTTGATTTATACCCACCTGATTACAGATTCAGTCCCCTGTCCTGTTAGTTTCAGGAAATCGCGAAAGTAATAAATCCATACCTTCTGTCACCGGTCAACACTCCTATCTCCACGCAATAAGGTTCAAAGTTGCCAGATATTTGGACAGTCATTAATCATGTTACAATGATAGCGAGTGAGAAATGGTGGATTTTAATTGAAAGATTGCGTGCGTCTGGACGTGAATGGACACTGCTTTATAAATTGATTTGTAGGTAAATGGGGGATATATGAGTAGTTGGAAGGTTCGAAGAGTAGGTTATTGTCAGAGATTTCAGAGTGAAAAGTTTTCCAGCTTTATAATGGTTTGATAATTTTAACCATTTATGAAAACGACTAATGTGTTTATGTATTTTGTGTCTGTCTAAGCTAAAGCAACGTAGCTCTTGTCTGAATAATACAATTTATTTATTTTTAGTGCATTTTACACGACCTTATCCCAAGCTAAGCAACTTAATGTTTGTTTTATGGTAACCAGATGACTGATAAACTACACGGATAACTAGATGGCGCTGTTTGGAATGTTCATGGATATTTTTTTCTAAAGTGTTTCTTTATCAAAATCTATGGATGTTTACCTAGAATTCAAAATTACAGCCTTAAATTAAGAGTTTAGAGTCCATTTTCCAATAAGATTCTTGCTTTGAATCATGATTATCATCATCCACAGTGTCCTATAAGTGGGCTGGGTGTAGGCATCTCTTCACTTAATCCAGTCTTGCGCTTAACTAACCATGAACGGCGACTATCTTAGTCATATCTATCTTAGCCGAGTTAATTTCAAATAGCTATTGGTGGCGATTCTGTTGCAACACTGACTAGCTAAATTATAACTAAAACCGAAAGATTTTATTACGTTCATGCTAAAGACCAATCTAGCATAGCACTGAAAATAACATTTGAAGAACAAGGTACTTTTAACCTTGTTTTTCATCTTTGCGGGTAGTTTTAGTCAGAAGTAAAAATGGTCTTGATCAATTCTACCCACATTCACTTGAATTTTACTAAATTATAGTAATTTTAGAGATGTCACTCAGTCTGTTATTTTATTTTGAACTTTAACATGTACGAAATAAGAGCTTTCGGTTTTAGGAATAATTTAACTAGTCAGTGTTGCACAGAATCGCCACCATTGTCACTCGTATTAACTACAAAACAGTTTAAACTTTTACTCGTTCTTTTAGAATAAAATCAGAATAATTCAAAAGTTCTTAATTAAAAGGTATTTGTTTAGGATTGGCGCATTCGAAGCTTTTAGTTGTGGTACTGTTTGAGGTCATTCACCGTCGCCCTTTAAGCAAAGTTTAAATAATACTGGTGCTTATAGAAGCTAGATACTTAAATAATGTGAAATACTTTGAAATAGCGGCTTCGTTTGAGAGGTAATAGTAGCAAGTCTAATCACGCGCCGCTGTTTAGGTAAAAAATTACTGCCCGATGCCAGGTGGCCTGTTTAGTTGATTTAAGGTTGGTTTCCACGCGTCATTCAAAATTACCAACGCGCGTGGCTAAAGGGCGATTGCTTGTATACCGGGTTTGAATCCCATCGAAGTCCGTAAATTTTAGTAAGATTTTTCTTTTGTAATAGAATCAGAAAGTTCTTAAAACGATTCAGTTCTAGAGCAACCTCATTACACCCAGTACGGCCTACTCCTAACAAGTAAATTTTGTTGATAATAAACAAGAATTAACCCCAAGTCGATTCATAATTACTCTCATTAAACCCTTAAATTACGTCGAAATTCATCAATTTTCATATCGTTCTTACAAGCTAATTTCGGCTTTCGTCTGTAGTCTGCTAAACATGTTTTGGCAAATAAAATGATTTAGCTAGTCTTTGTACCCTACGTCTTTATTTACATTTTGTAAAGATCTGAAGAAGTGACGTCATCGCTTAGCTGTTAATTAATTTGTAGAAACACTTTACCTTGCCACAGGCAGTCTAAATCGCTTGGGTACTTACTGTTTATGCAGATAAATAAAAAAGGTAACCTAAAAAGGTTACTTACATTGGTATTGCTGATCCTTTGAGCCAATAAATATGAATTAGCAGGGGTATTGTGTAACTTGTTTCATAATTATCGAAGTAAAAATCACAGTAATCACAGCAGCATGAAGTAATATACTCGTTCGTTTGTTCGTTCGTATGAGGAAGTGGCCAACTCTGGTGACGGAGTTTTTAGGCCGCCTAAAGGCCTCCTAGTAATATACTTACTAATTTACTTATTTAGCGTTAAATCTGATAGTTGTTTTCGATTTTTGAAGTTGCTTCGATACAATTTGAGATAAGTTACACAGTACCCCTGCTGCTCTCCGTTCACAAGTCTGCCTAATATCATATTCATATTCATTTACTGCTTTAAGTTGGTACATAAGATCTAGATTAGTACACTTATCTGTTTTTTTTTCACTTTGTCACCATCTCGCGTCGTAGTTGATACATAAATTTAATGTTCTTTCTTAATTTGTGTTCTATTGTCTTTTTTAAACTTTCGTGATCAGAACACATTATAATGTGTGGGTATTTATCACGATACCTTTATATTAGGATGAAATAATATAAGGTATCGTAATAAATACCCGTATATGTAAGTATATGTTTTATAATTGTGTTCTATTAAGTATTTATTAGGTGCTATGTTGCAAAAGCTAGTTATGACCACCGTTAGCACATCTTTCAAGGACCATTGTAGTAGCTGTCCTCAAAAGCCTGCGCCCTAGCTCCGGGCCTCTTTACAAGCTGTCGTTAAATTTAATTGTTTTTATGACTCTCGAATATTTAATCAAGCACCTGAAATATTTTGCTACATTTTATAATAACAGGGAAAAGGCGGGGAGTTTCATCCCCGTACGAGTGGAGTTGAAAAATGGCCATACTTCAAAAATCATGCGCAATTAAATGAAACCATTTAATTGCGCATGATTTTATTGCTAATTTGTCATTTTTTGGCATAATTTTAATTAGATTACTTATCAATTTTTTTTTTCATCATTAAGATGATGAAGTTAGCCGACCTTCGTCAAATGGTAAGCTAAAATGGGAGAAAATGAAAAAATATCCTAACTAACCAACACAGCAGTAAAATGTCATAGTTCTCTCTTATAATTTCAAGCACGTACTAACAGCTAACTACCGATGCTACTAACAGCATCGGTCACAGGTCAATTATATTCAATACTAATTAGTGAAAATCGAAACGCATTTGCTTTGTTGACAGATCAATATAATAATGTCAATCAAATGCTCATTAATGACTGACTATAACTAGGCACTATATATTGCGTTGTAATTATTAATTCATGCAATTATCATTGATATGAGTTGAAAGGTTGCATTTGATAAAGATAAAGATAAAGATAAAGATCATTTCGATACCTCCTAGGAACACTACGCCAACTTCATTTTAGCGTTTTTTCTTTTTTTACAGAAAAACACTCACTAATGACGTATCTTTATGTTCCCAAAATTTTATAAAAAAATATTGAAAAACAAAAAAGTTTTTAGATTTACAAAACGCTAAGATAATGTACTTTCAAAAATCGTGCGGTATATATTCCGCCATTATGAGTTAGCCGGTTCTATGCCGGCACCGCACCTGATAAACAGAGGAGCACACTCCGCCAATAGGAGAAGATAGGGTAGCGTGCGGGGGCAGAGCTCCAAAGATTTGTTAATATTTCGCTTATACAAATATATTACAGAAATAGCTAGTTGCCTGTATGACTTTTTGTATGAAATCGGTAGTAAAGGGAGTCATTAAAGTAAATTCAGTGAAGTATATCTTTGGTCTGATAGTTGTCTGAATCTAAAAATACATTGTGAATTAAATCAAGAAAATAGTAGCATCTCCAAAACATGAAGGAATGTCATGTAGGTACTTAATAAATACAGCTTAGGTATGTGGACAGTCAAAATATAGGTACTTACAACGTGTTAGAAAATCAGGTAAGTAAACGATAATCTCGCGCGACAATTACCAGATAAAGCATAATTATTAAACATTTATTGAAAATCAAAACAAAGCCAAGTACCTACGACATACCTAGTTTATTTTTGTGACATTAGTATAATATATATTTTTAGTATATTTACTCCAAATATCTTAGTTTTTTATAAAAGTTTGCCAATGACCGCAGTCATTGACAACCAACATGAAATCGACGAAGATTAACCCATTGATCTCATAATATTGTAGGTACCTACTTAAAAATTTAACTTGTAAATTCAAGTACTAACTAAATATTTTGTAAAAACATTAAGGTACTTACATTAGGGACATAAATACCTACCATTACGGTACCTTCCTACTGTTTTATACCAGGTTGATGATAGTGCATTTTAAGAAAATGTTTAATTAACAGTAGTTAATCTTAGTAGTTGTTTATAATTTTTCCACTTTTTATAATCTTTAGTAAGTATCTACATGCATCATTGATCTCTAATTAGTGTAAAGGTCCTACCTATGTGCTGAATATGACTGTGATTGATTAGTATTGATTTGTTTTCTATCTTATACCTACTTATTACTACCTATCTTAATACCTCAAAGGCACTACCATTCCAGTCCTGATAGTTTCATTATATAGTTATTGTTTTCCAAGTAGGTACCTACCTACATACATAATATAATATAAACGATACAATTTATAATGATAGTACCTATTTATTTTAAACATACATTACCTACATAACTCCTTTTTGTTTTAAATTCCGCCCATAATAAGAATTTCAATAAGATTTTTACAAATTGAATTGTATGATAGTTTTGATTAAATAGGTATTGCCACTAATCAGGGAATCCAAATTTTTAATTTTGTAACATTAATTAACATTTTATTAATAATTTTCAGTGAAACAAAACGCTAAGTAACTGCACTTGTAAAGAAATAAACCGCTATGTATTTGTTAGCGGCGTGCAACACGATAGTTGCTTTGATTGTTATTCCAATTACAGAGCGCTAACTTTTTAAATACGTTAAATTTGATAGAAATTATCAAATAATTTTATCTAAAAACATAAAACGAATGTCTTGTTTCCGATATATGGCGAAATTATTTATTATTGTGCTTTGGTTAGCGATTTAATGACTAAATTTTCCTACTGTCATATTCCAGAATATACACAGCTAACTTTACTTAGCGGAGTATATTTCGACAAAAAATAAGCTTATTCCGTAGTATACTCCGCTAACTCAGCTTAAAATGAAAACTAACAAAATAAAAAAATATATGAATATGCAGCTTTAACCACGATTAATTGAACTACACGCTCTGCAAATTTCATTGAAATAGCTTCAATAACACAGGAATTATCGGCTTTTTTCCTTTAAATGCTTCTCCTGTAAACCTACGATTTTCGAGTTAGCGTAGTATTAATTGGAGGTGTCGATTTATTTGCATAAACATGTGTAAATATGATGGTAAAACTGGGTATAGCCGCAACATGTTTTACCGATTTCGGTGTGCAAAGCGAGAGAAATGGCATGCTTTTAGTATACCTACACAATTTAAATATTACAATAATGTCAAATTAAATACAATAAAACAAGAGAATTAATTACAACATTAAAATTATGAAGAGAATGTCAAACAATTAAAATATTACAAATGCATTAAAATTTAAAATTTGTCATTCAAGAAATCATTAATATTGTAGTAGCTTTTTCCAATTAACAGTTTTTTAAATTTATTTTTAAATTCGTTATAGGTAAGTTCTTGGTAGCTTTTTGGTATTAATGAGAAGTATAATTGGTAAATGGTATGCATTTATTTAAAATGCGCCATTATTGGCAAATGTAAATCCTATAACTCAAGCCTTAGATTAACAATGAAGAAAAAATCTTGAGGAAACTAGTCAGCTTACTTATAGCGACGATATAAATACAATGCGACTTATAGCGACGATATAAACGCGAGGATTGAGTCCGTGCATGGTCACAGATTGTATGCCACGCGTACAATTTTGTTTGCCACGCGTATTTATCGATACAAACGCGTAGTGACTGCGCGTTCCATAAACTTGGTTTACATACGCTCTAATACAAGGTTTGAAAATTCAAAGAACCCTTAGCTTTTTAGGAAAATTTCGACCAAAACACAACCACAAACGATACTGGAAAATTACATTAAAAGCTCTCCTCAGTTCTGGTATCCCTATCTCAGAGAATTCAATTTTGTTGTGTCTCCTCCATCGCATCGACGGATCGTAATCCGAATGTGGATTGAGCGTGCTAACCTTAAGCATTGGTTTCTATTTAATCAAACAGATAGTGAGTATGTTTTGTCTCAAATTCTAATTTAGAACGCCTTGATCAAACTTTAGGCGCGGGACAGACAGAAAAGACGTAGGGCGAAGACGCGGCGCGGACAGGGCGGAGATGTGACACGGACGCGACTTTTCAAATTATATAGAGGAGACGGGGCACGGACGCGACGCAGTGCGAGCGTGCGACGGTGCGTGACGCGCCCGGCAGGCATGCCACCCCCCGTCCTCGCCCCCGCCACGTCCGTTATGTATGTTTTGCGTCGTGACGCTTCTATACATTTTGTATGAAAGGGACGCGGAAGAGACAAATGTCCGCGCCCCGTCTTCGCCTTACGTCTTTTCTGTCTGTCCCGCGCCTTAGGTAGTAGGTACATTTGTATCGAAACAAACGCGATACGGATGCGCAGCGAACGCATGGCAGTCGGCAATAAGTGAACTATGCACACGATCCCTACGTTCATATCGATACAAACACAAGTAACTGAGCAAATGCAGTGCTAACTAGAAGGTGACGCGATACACAAAAACTCGTTCGAAACGATCGACTGCGTTCGAAAAACGTCGAGTGAATAGGTAGAAGCTACCTATTTACTTTGATTTATCATTTACTATAAAGGCCGTGTCTGCTACTCCCGAACCTCTATAGCCACGAACGAAAGTGGAACTCTTTGTAGTTCTTCTGTTACCTAAGAGACGATACGATAGGACGAACGATGTATCGTATAACTATGCGTGTAATACAATACGAAGTATCGTCTAGTCTAACTACGCTTGTAATAATAAATAAACAAAAGCTCAACGATAGCTTTCTTAGCTCAATATTAAACCATTGCAAAAAAGTAAAAGGAAAGCCTTGCTTCGCTAAAACGGGTGCTAGCTTGCTTAAGTTATAAATCACTCGTTTAGACGCGTCGGTTGCAAGCCGATAAAATATATTTAAAGCGAGCAAACTCTTTACCATTCAATTTGGGAAATAAATTTGCTATTATGGACAAAGACGACGCGGGCCAGTTTCTTAATATTTGAAAAAGTTCCCAAGTATGTTAGTGTAAGTGCCTATTATGTAAGTAGGTGCCTAAGTAGGTTTAATAATTAAGAAAAAACTTAATAGTCGTCCCAAAAATTTGGAAAAATAAAGTGTTTGTTTGAAAATATTCAAATGAACTCGTAACCTGTGCAGAAACATCTGCTTGGTCTAGTAACAACTATTCTCCAACAAAGGTTAGTGCACACAAAAACAAGAAAGCCAGCGTATTCCCAGTTGTAACTTGTACGGTGCGCGCCCGCCGTATCGAGGGACACGCATTTGTCTTGTGGAACCAACCTCTAACGGTGACACACTGAGTTTTTTACTTATAAATTCAACAATATTACCACTGTTGTCTGTCTGAGACGCAGAGGTTGCGGGTTCGATCCCCGCCGCGGGACAAATTTTTGTTCTGCAGATTTTGAGATATTTGTTCCTGGTCTGGGTGTTTTTCTATGTATAAAATTATGTATGTAGGTATTTAGAAAAAAAATATAAATCTATGTAGTATTATCAGTCATTTGGTTACCATAACACAAGCATTAAATTGCTTAGCTAGACCATAATATTATAACGCCGTGTGAAATGTCCAAGAATATTTATTTATTACTTATTTATTGTTTTCTTGGTTGCACACCTTAATTAATTACACCTTGTCGTCGACCTGTGTGGCGCAGTAGGTGAAAGCCCGCCTCAACCGTTCAAATGTTTGTTCTGTAGATATTTGTTCTGGGTCCGGGTGTTTTTCTGTCTGTAAAATTGTTAGCGAAATGGAACGCAACCATTTTTAGTTCCCTTATTAGGCGCGTGTGGCGCCATGGTCTTTGTCACTTCCGTTGCCTACCATTTTGTAGCCGTTGCATTAAAACATGTAAATCTAATTTCATCCAGTATTTCATTTACCACAACCACGAAACTTACTTTCCTTTAAAAATGAATATAATTTACAAAAAAATAAATAAGCAGTAGGTAAGTGGGTATATCAGTCATCTGGTTTCCATAACACAAGCATTAAGTTGCTTCTTCTTCTCTCGTGTTAATAACAGTCAAAATTTCAAATACGATTATGCCAAAAAGTTGCTACTGCTACAGCGTCATCCGTGGCTTATTAAGTTGCTAAGCTTGGGACTAGATAACGCCCTGTGAAATGTCGGAGCATATTTATTTATTTATTAACAGTGTGTACCTGGTAAGTTTGTTTCTTTTTACCTTTTCTAAGTGAGTGACAGTACCCAGTGTGTCCCCAAGAGGGTCTACCACTGACGGACACAGATAAAGGCCGGTGATTGATGACGCGCTTGTTTAGTGTTTTAAACTTACGTTGGTTTCGGACTCGGGTCGGCGGAACTTTGCAACTAGAAGTGTTTGCCGAGGGTGTATTGGCTCAAAACTTTGGTTATTATTTATTTATTTATTTTTACATCTTAGGAAAACAAACAATCATAAAAACAAATTAAATAACTAAGATTAACACTAAAGACCATTTAGAGGTTTTATTTTGTAATACCAAAGACAAAGTAACTTGTTTCATTTGAGGATGAGTGTTTTTCTATCCTTCCTACTAATATTAAAAACGCGAATGTTTGTAAGTATGGATGTTTGTCACTCTTTTACGCGAAAACTACTGAACGGATTTAGCTGGAACTTGGAATGTATACATAGTTTACAACCGGGAATAACACATAGGCTACTTTTGATTCCGATATTCCCACGGGAACGGGAACTAACGCGGGTAACACCACGGGGCGCAGCTAGTCTATAATATTTCTTTAATACAGGGAGTATTAGAGACATTATTACAGATAGAAAAACAGGTGTCCTATGAAAAAAATGTTGTGTTGTTAAGAGATTATTGTCTGTTATGAACAGAAATGCATCTCAAGAGAGCAGGAAAATTATCTTCTTAAGCAAATGACGGTTTTATGAATGTTTTAATATTGTTACTGGTTCCATATGTTCTCTCAATTAACTTCCTATACTTATAGTAGGTGTTTCTTTAAACCAAAAATACATTTTGCATATAAAACCTATTCTCAACTTACCAGTTTGCCAACTACATACCCGTGTGTACAGAGTTAGATTTATCCACCCAGTACTTGTACCAGCTCGACTAGCCGCGACCTAGATTTATGGCGCGAATGAATTCCTGCCAGAGCGGCCATCTTTATTCCTTCAATTGAACTTGTTTCACCACTTGTTTCTCTATCTTCTGGCAAATATAATTTAATTATATTATTATATAATTTAATTATATTATTATTACCCAATTATCTACTTAGAATTAAGATTGATTTTTTTAACGCATGTTGTGATACCCTTCAATTACGGGAGCACTAGTTTTTTTTTAAATTTGGCCAATTGAGATGATGCATGTACGTACAGTGTAACACTGTGTTGGATGTCCATAATAAATAAATAAATAAATCTAAGACCCCAGTTTCAATATAACACTTACAAATAAATAAATAAAGGACATTGGACATTCCACAGATCGCCAAAGAACTTAATCGTACAAATTTTTTTAATAAAGATTCGTTTGTTTATTAAAAATTAACTTGAAAACAAAAAAAGCTTAGTTGTCTCTCAAAAGAGAATTGAAAAGTTCTCGAATGTTGATGACACATCAAAACGAAACGTACGAACCAAGTACAAACTTGGACGAAGTTTTAATTAAAAAGTGCTAGTCGAGTCGAAGCCGAATAGATTAGCATAGATAATAACCACAGATAATCTATCCTCTAGACTTAGAAAGAGAGTAAAGAAATATTTACTCATGTATACTAATCTATACTAATAATATATATTGTCTATACTAATATTATAAAGAGGTAAGTTGGTTTGTTTGTAGGTATGTTTGGGGTAATCTCCGAAACTACTCATCCGTTTTCAACAATTCTTTCACCGATGTGTAGCATGGACTTTTCAAATAAACATAGGCTATTTATCAGGGTAGGTACCACGCGAGCGAAGCCGTGGGCGAGTAAGCTAGTTTAATACAAATTAACATAATAAAATCACGGTACAGGATGTGTATAAAATGTCCAAGGGTATTTATTTATTGTCGGGTCGTAATAATATAATAATAATCGAACCACTATTCTTTTGTACATTTTGTACATAAAGTCTTGTTTGATTTCTTAAAATAACTATGAAATTGGTAAAAACGGTTTAAAAATCAATATCAGTAATTAAAAATTGATTCCATAGTTTAGTACCTCCATTACAAATCTTCCAATGAGTCGTATTATTTTTATTGGAAACTACACTTAATTAAGAATGGAAATTCTGAAGTGTATGAATATACATTCAAATAAACAGTTAAAACTAAAGAATAAGTAAACTGAATTTTGTTTATCTTGGTAAAACTGCAACCGTAATCATCATCATCTTCCTGCCCTTATCCCACCTTACGTGGGGTCGGCACAACATGTATTCTTCTTCCATTTCCCTCTATCAGCCGCCATCTCAACATTCACCCCTTTCTTACTCATGTCAACTTTCACACAGTCCATCCATCTTTTCCTTGGTCTACCTCTACCCATATATCCATCCACATGCATATCAAGCACTCTTCTATTTACATGCCATTCTTCTCTTCTCATAACATGGCCATACCATGCCAACCTGTTACTCCTCATTTTTTCATTTATTGGTGCCACTTTCAGACTTCCTCTTATATACTCATTCCTTATCTTGTCCATTCGCGTCACTCCACACATCCATCTCAGCATTCGCATCTCAGCCACATGTATCGTTCGTTCATCCATCCCTTTTACTGCCCAACACTCAGATCCATACAATACGACAGGTCTTACGATCGACTTGTAAATTTTCCCCTTCAACTTGAGGGGCATACGAGGATCGCATGTTGTTCCTGAGACCTGTCGCCATTTCATCCATCCAGCATTTATTCTGTTCCTCACATCCCTATCTATCTCACCATCATTCTGTACTACTGAACCAAGGTACCGAAAATCGGAGCAGACTGGTAGGGATACACCATCTAAGGCAATATGGGCAAAACTGGATGGACCACCGAAATCGCAGAACAGGTGTTCCGTTTTTGTCCTGCTTATTTTCAGTCCGACACTCTCCAATTTGCCCTGCCATTTTCCCAATCTGCAACCGTAATGAAATTTGAATTTTAAAATTGTTCTCAAAATTTTAGTTTTCAGTGTTAAAAAACATAAAACCGCGACTGCACAATAAGAAAAAAATAGTTTATGTTCATTCGGAAAGTATTTTCAAAATGGGATGAGTAGTTTGGGAGATTACCCCAAATATACAAACAAACTAACCAACTGTACCTCTTTATAATATTATACAGGTATAGATATATTTCCTCTCATAATGTACATACATTTTGATTATGTAAATTTCCTATCAAACTCATAGTTTTTTTTCACTTCTTATTGTTGAATTGAAAACTAACAACGTCAGCTGCCGATAACCGCTTTCCGAAAACCAAAAATAACCTACTTTATGAGATAGGTCTAATTTAGTTGCTCGGTTTGAGCGCGAACTTTTGGAGCAAACAATTATCTTTGTATTTTTAGTGTTTAGTAATAAAAGTTAAAGTTCGCTTTGGTCTAGTTCTTTATACTTTTTCTGATCTAATATTATAAAGCGTTATTTTTTATCAAGGTAGGTAATACGCGAGTGAAGCCGCGGGCGAGTAAGCTTGAGGTTATGTAAGTAGATACCTTCTACTTTCCAAACAGAAGCTTATTTTGTGTTATAAAAACAAAAATTACCATACCACAAAGCCAAGAAGGCGTTTGACGGTTTGATCGTTAACGTGAATCTACGTGATTACATTTTACGTGTCGTTAGCATATGATCTCGAATCAAAGCCTTATCTTTCGCGTCAAAAAGCCTGATAAGCTGTTATAAGGAGTGATCTTGTTACCCACAGTCAAAGGCTTTTCCAGTAGGTTAAGTAAATAGCTACGAGCGTAGCAGCAAGGCTACGAACGTAGCACTTTGCTACGCTCGTAGCAGAGGGGTGAAATTTGTGTGATATACATTTTCCTGTATTTCTGTGTTAGGTTCATTGCATTCATTTCTTCTTGTTTAGAAAGCAAAAGATGTGTTTTAAAAATGTTTGTGGTTTAGTCGACAGAAAATGTCTATGTTTTAGTAAAATTAAGATATATTATGGATAAATACATTATCTTTTGATATTATTTATGCCATTCAGGATAATACCTAAATTATAATGTTTATTGTTTAAAGAATTTTATTCTTAGGTAAGTTTATAAGTAAGTAAAGTAGTCGTCTAAAGTCACGGAAATTATGTAACATCAATTTTATAATAATATTAAGTATAAGTAGGTACTCGCTCAAAGCATTCCAACCAAGATATGTGTTTAATTTTTAATTGCTTCTTTATTTTTATACATCCACTCGGATTTTATTAATTTTGTTTTATCACATTCAAAAAGGTTATAAATATATCATTTCAATATAATATTTCGAGAATAAAGTAATATAATACAATCGGTATACAACACAGTTATAAAAATAACAATAGAATTGGCAACAGCTGGGTTTTATACACTAAAACTGGTGCCGTGTGTATATAAGTACTTCTAAAATGTTTAACAAGGGTTCTATAACCTTGACTATTAACTAAACTAGTTTCAACTCGAGGTTTTTCTCGCTAGGTTTCACTTTACATAGTTAATGAGAGTTCTTCCAATCGGTTTACTAATTAAAGCGCAATTGAAACAAACGTACGAACTTTAAGAATTTGTTTTATTGATATTACAAAATTAAATGATTTCACTCGTATAATAAAATGGCTCTGGTGAAGGTATTTTCAGGCCGCTTTTAGGCCTCTGTCATGTTTTAACGACTTGAAAAGAAGGGACCTACAATCAAACGTGTTTTCCGAAGCGCGGAAGCGCCCAGCTGTGACATTACCAAGACTTGTAAATATACACTAGTGCTGGCGTAGAGTAGATAATGTATGTACCTACAATTTTAGTTCTACATCTATCCGCTAGAGGCACTGTGTTTATGCATCTGTAAAATAACTACTATTATATCTCTGTAAAATAACTACGATATTTCGGCTCAGTTACATGCGCCATGATCAGGTCAACTGTTATCATCACTTGCGGGCACCCATCCAAATTGTGACCACTGAGAACATCGCTTGTTTATCTATCAAGATAACTAAGAAGGCATCGCCGCGAACACTTCGAATGTTTTAACTAAAAAATCTGGTAAATTAAGTAGAAAATTCTGCTGTAATTTGCTAAAAACACTCGACCTACTCCATCTATTCAGCTACGGCAGAAACTAAGCCTGTTTATGCCAATAAACCACCATAACTCGAGCCCCCTCGTTCACCTTCCCCCCACTTTTTGGGAGTGCAGTGGGTGATCGGGAGATTCAGTTATGATGGTTAATCTTATTAGGTTCGCTTACATGAAGCAGGTTAGGATAGCTCTGTGAAATTGAGAATTTGTTTGTTATATACGTTTTTTAAAACCCCTATTTAATCCACCAAGGTGTTATAAGGAGTCAATATATTGCTTTGACATGCCTTACTTTGTTTGACTGACTTCCCACTGAAGCTTGACTATTACGATTGTTAAGGGACCGCTTTAAAAAAAATCTAGGCCCACACCACCAGGTTCTTACCTGATTCTTTCCCTGGTGTAGGGAGTCGCGTCTGAACAGGCATTAGAATCACCTAGCATGTAAAACGAAACTTAAGTGATCCTTGAGGTCCTACAAGAATAATTGATTTTTCTTTCTTTCTTTCTTTCTTTTCTTCCTAGCATGTAAGACGAAATCGAGTGATAATTGAGGTCCTACCAGAATAATAGATTTTTCTTTGTTTCTTTGTGTAAATGTCAAAGGATATTTATTTTATGCATCTTTCAAACAGCCAGCACAACGAACCATTAAGGCGAACTGCCCCGTAACGTAATGTCACATCGATTTGTCTTGTAAAGCTTTATTACAGGCAATAAGACGGTGTCCGAGCGAACACGTCTCTGTAGTACGATGCAACAGTGACAGGACCAGTGAGGTGATAGGAGGCTTTTAGTTTAAAGCTTGTTTAACTGAAACGCTCGTGGTGAAGCTAAGACGTTCTTGCATTCTTAGCGGTTCTATCACAACTTGTAAAGGTGACCGCAAGTGGCATTAACAGCTGAGCGCTTTTGTGCTTCAGAGGACTGTTAAATTGTCGGTCCCGGTTTTTAAAGTGGGTAAATGGGGATCTAGCTCTGGGTGGTTTCTATGTTATAATATATATGACCACAGATAAAAGAGATATGACGTATGTATTTAAAAAAAAAGTCGTTAAGCCATGACGAAAGTCTCAGAACTCCGTCACCAAAATTTGCAACTTGCTCATACGAACTTACTTACTGAATCATATTTAGCCAATCAGATGCTAGAGGGTCATGTTGTCCAATTGTCTGTCGCTGTTCAAATCAACTAATAAAAAACTAAACAGCACTATGTTTTTGTATTAAAACTGGCCATTACTTAATTTACCTAAGTCTCAATGATTTGATATAACGATCTGCCATAAAATTACCTAGTTCTTGGGATGATTCAAAGCGATTTTACTTTAAACTTAAATAATAAAAATGTGTGATCTTATCATCGTAAATAGTTTGCTAGTTATCAGATACATATACAATGTGTTTTTGTGCTGCGAAGTATATTGCGTAGATGACAGCGGTGGCGTATGTAAAGAATGACAAGTGTTGTCCATTTCATTATTGGTCTTCCTTTTTTTTTTTTTTTTAAATAGCATGTAAAAGAGACAAAGTAGAGAGTCACAGTTAGTTGAAAGTGTAATGTCTGCAGCGGGCACGTCGCTGCAATACTCACTGATTGGGCGCTGGGCGGGCCAAAGAATCAGCGATTTTAAATTTTAAAATTTAATCTGAGAAACTGATATAATAATTAAAAAAAAAAATTACTGAGTTTTTTAATTAATTAATTAGAATTTTAAATCACTTTTCAATAAGATTATGACGATCAGATTGACAACATAGCTACAAAGTTTACGCATGCATGTTATATATTATGTTTGGACATACTTTAATTTATAGAAAAATAATTTAAATGAAGACCTTTATTTAAATTAATTTTCTATAAATCTTAAAAAATTAGCTAATAAAAAAAGCAAAAAAATCCATATCTGATTTTAAGGGCTTACGAGTAAGAATGTGGATGGGTACACAAGTAGAGGAAGGCCGAAGAAGAAGTGGATGGATTGTGTGCAAGAGGATATGAATGTAAGAGGAGTGAGAGAGAGTTGACGAGTGATAGAGGAGAGTGGAAGAGAAAAACATATTGTGCCGACCCCACTTAGCGTGGGTTAAGGGCAGGAGAATGATGATCTGATTTATGTACAAGCTCTTATTGTATGTAACTAAAAATAAACTTTATATCGCTATTTCTGTGGCCATACCGCAGTGATTCGAACCGATTTGCGTCCGTGGCGCGTCACGCCGTGAATACTTACCGTCCGAGGGTGTCTATTGCACTAACTGACTTCAGCGGATATTGAATTTTATCACCTCAGTAATAAAAACTTGTTTTTATTGAAAATCAATAATGCACTTTAAAAACTTTTGTGAGTCCGTACATGACATTATTACGAAATATGATAGATTTAGATACTTGGAAAACCTTAATTTTTACTTAAGGTGCCTGTATGGGTGAAACTAGCGCCACCGTTTATTTTATTAAATTATTACGTTGAACAAAGGAATTTAAAAAAACGGAATGTACAGTTTGTGAAACCTATCATAAGCTTTTTTTTAATACCTCTGTAATAGTTTTATTTTGTATAGTTTAGGAGGAGTAGCGTTGGTGGCCACCAAACTTTGTTTTCGCTATTCCTCCTAAACTATAAATAAAATAGGCGGTGGCGGTAGTTTCACCCATACAGGTACCTTAAGCCAAATCTAACGTGCAATGTTTGTTATCAAACTGTCTGTTTTGTTTGGTGGCCAGCAAGTGCAACTTCGCTAGTCCTCTAAACTCTAACAGATGTATTAAAAAAAAGCTTATGATAGGTTTCACAACCGAAACAATACATTTTTTTAATTCCTCTGTTCAACGTTATAATATAATAAAATAGGCGGCGGCGCTAGTTTCAAGCATACAGGCACATACAGGGAGCTTTAGCCTAAATGTGCAGTTACATACTATTCGAAATATATCTGCGTAGCTAGATACATTTTGTAATAAACATTCGTTATGCTATTTATACTTTGTAGTTCGCATGAAATTGATCAAAATAGATGAACAATGCCATGCTAATTGAATTGCGAAGCTTATACTGAAATGAACGTGAATTTCAATATTGTAGATGAAATTATTGATTTTACATCATAAGCTTGTAAATTAACTGTTGATGTTTTAGTGGGTAACTACTAGTACATGTGAACGTACTGAGTGAGATGTGTTGGTTTAGTAACACGGAGCTATGACTTTCGAATCTCGGTTCTCGTGAATTATACTTCCGGTCAAGTAACGTAATCATGTTTGAGTAAGTAAAAATAAAATATTAAATATGATCTCGACTGTATTCTCAAGATGCGGTAGACATATTTTTTCACACTTTTTTAAAGCATTTTTGATCTTTTGAAGATGTATAATGGGGTAGTCAGGGGCATGTCCAAATACAAATGAAATAAAAATGAAATTAAAATTATTATTATTTAAATTTTATTGATTTATCCAATATAATCATCTTACTGATAGTTTCGGCTTCGAGGTCATGTGTTTCGTGTCCGAGTGGTTTAAGGTAGCCCAGCTAAAGGGCGATCATCGCGGGTTCGAATTCCGTCGGCGTCTGTAACTTTTATTAAGATTTTTAATTTATAAGGAACTTTTGAATACAAAGCTCGCTTGTGCAAGCTTACATTACAGAACTAATTTATATAATTTCGCGACATTGCCGACAATTTATTACATCTTTTTAATTAGCGATAGTCCCAGAGCTCAGGTTTTGTAACAACTGTCCACTTTGACTTTATAAAGAAAATAAAATGCTAAAACTTTTTGTAAAAAGGTGGTTGATAAATAAGAATATATGAAAAATACGTTTTTATTTTTATAGAAGTTAGAAAAATTAGCTCCTTTGTGTCCCACTGATGGCCAAAGACAATCAAATGAATCCTCTTTTTTATTCATTATCTAAATTATAACATACTAGCTGCGCTCCGCGGTGTTACGGGTGTTACGCGGGATCAAAAGTAGCCTATTTGTTAATCCAGGGTATATGCAATCCGCACCTTTAGTTATAAGTAAAATTACATTTCCAAATTAGCGCGAAACACCACAGTTAATATTACCTTTTAATTATTTTCATGTTCGTTGTTTAGAAAATGTCGCAGCAAAATATGTAATTAGACTAGTTTCTTGAAACTCCAGCTGTTCTGTACCTCACATGCCAGGTTATAACTACAGCCGAGGGCAGAGTTTTATAAAGTTTAATTAGTTCCAGCTTTAGATTTAAATATTTTTTACCTACTGGCATTGAGATGTATTAAAGAGCCACAATCAGACAAATAAAATGTAAACGCCAAAACTCTGCGCACACTATGTAGTGCGTATAAATAGACTTCTCATAACAAAATCTCACAAGTAAAGCCTCTGAAGGCCTAAAAAATAGATTTTGTGCAATAACATTGTCCCTCAACGTCGGGACATCCATTAATCAGAGCCACATGCAGCGATCGCTAAGCGATGCAAGATACTCAGCTTGCTCGGCCTCTAAAGCCTTCATCCATCAAATGCTTTCAATTTAAACTTATTTCGCTGCATTTTGAACACACTTAAACATAGTTGTCATCACAAAATGTTGATGAAAACACAGGATTGAGAGATAGTTAAAATTATTTTGATATTTAAAATTATTACATTGTCTCTTTATGATACATATTCAAAACATTTCATAGATCAAAAATTTGCTGCCTTGGGCAAACCATAGAATCTATAATAGAATCATAGAATCAATAGATCGTGGCTTTGAATCTCAGACGTGCATCAACAGATTTTTCGTTTTGAAAAACTCGTACTCGATTTGTCATAGAAAATGTATGACAATGTTCTTTTTAATTATTACCATAACTTACGATCTTATCTGTTATGCTTCTTTGGGAAAAGTGTCACTGGTGGGAAATAGAATCGATTAAAGATCAACTTGTATTTTTTTTAAATATTCTATTTTGGGCGACCATATACTTTATAAAACATAATGCAAACGGGTATTTATCACGAATTTTACCTTTAATTAATTTTACCGTTTGCATAATGTTTTATAATGTGTTCTGATCGCGAAAGTTTAAAAAAGACGACCATATACTTTGTTTCTAAAATCTAAAAACGGTAATAATTTTTTTCTTCAAAATGAAACAGAAGGTTCCTAAGAACAAAACCTTCTAACTACAAAGGAAAAGAGGACCCTTGGGGCCCAAAAATTTGCCCCACCCTGTACTACCCCAGTATTTATTATGTGTGTGTATTGAGTATACTACGTGATAATAAGATCGAGTTCTGCATAGCATCTGATTACGACTAATCAAGTATCGAAATAATTAACCTCCGAAGCGCTTAAGGTAATCATAAGCATACCTCTTCACTGAGAATTTAATACATTATAGTATGTTTACAGAGAAATACTGTTTGTACTCAAATAGGATCATAGAATGTTATTAATGTCGAGTTTGTAATTAGTATTGTTGATCTCAGCTGTTATTTAAAAAAACAAACACAAAATCGTAGTTTGTGTAAATTTTTAAAAACTTTGCCTGTTTGGGTATTTTGTATTACCTACTTTAAAAATGTGAACAAGTAATTTTCATGTGACGCGTCTATGTAGTTTAAGGTAACAATTGTAAAAAAAAAGATTTTTAAAACAAGATTTGATGAACAAAAAAATATTATAGCACTTAATCTGTAACGTATGGCGCGGCGGGGATCAAACCCGCAACCTCGTGTGGCTCAGGCGGGCTTTACCCACTGTGCCACAGAGGTTGAAGAATGTATTTAGATATACCTCTGACTGACTTCCCTCATTGACATTATTACCTAGAGCATATAATATACCTACTGGGAGTATGATTAGGATTGTATTCCTTTCTATAAATTTTCCCCAACAAAAAAGGAACGGTCAAGATATCGAACTTACGATAGAAATTTGAAGCACAATCACACTCCAGTCTCCGTTATTGTTAAAGTACAAGTTTTTATAAAGTAACTTAAAGAAAAAAGTAGCGAAAACAGAGTTTGGCGGTCACCAAGTGCAACTTCGCTACTCCTCCTAAACTATACAAAATAAAACTATTACAGAGGTATTAAAAAAAGCTTATGATAAGTTTCACAAACGGAACATTCAGTTTTTAAAATTCCTTTGTTTAAAGTAATAATAAAATGAAATAGATGGTGGAGTTAGTTTGACGCATACACCTTAAGTAGAACAGCATTGCTATTCTTTTAGTTTTATTATTGGAATAGTTTATTTATTCAAGAATAACAGAGCAAAGTTAGAGTACGTTATTGTCAGTCAAGATAAACTTTAAAAACTGTAAATCTGTGTTATAAAAATCTTTTAAAAGTTTTCTTTATAAAACTTTTCTCACGTTTATTATCCACACGTCTTTAATCGCTTGGACACAGCTTTTTTTAAACTCAAATATTTCAAAATAAACTTCATAAAAGCCTTTTAAAACTTCTAAAACCATGATTGATAGTCTCCTCTGAAGTTTCAATCTCAAATAGAATCCAGCTATTTATTAGGAACTTGTTTTAAAGATAAACTTGGCGTCTAAAGCTAATGGAAATCAGACATGAAGCATGACAATATTATTTTTGTAAAAATAAATTCGTATTTGCTTGTTATAATAATAATAATAATATAATCTTTATTTCAGGCAACTAAAGATAAGTAACAAGATGTTAAATACTTAATCTAAGGCCCATATAATAAATACCTTACAGACTAACATACATATAATATTTTATTAACTAAGCACACGTTTGTCCAGCGTTTGTTATATTTAAGTACATAAACTAAACTACGGGACAAATGTTTGTATGCTCTGCAAATATTTGTTTCGTGTCTGGGTGTTTTCTATGTATAATATGTATGTATTTAAAAAAAATGTATCTATGTAGTTTTACAGTCATCTGGTTACCATAACACAAGCATTAAAATGCTTAGCTTGGGACTAGATGACGCTGTGTGGAATGTCCAGGGACATTTATTTATTTATTTATTATTTTTTTTTATTATTTCATTTTTTTTTTCATTAGTTATTTGTGATACAAAAAAATAGTTTTTCATTGTGGTGACAGTCATTTTGTGAAATACTTCATTGTTTTTTTTATTGAGTTACTAAATATGAAAGAAGAGAAGTGAGAAATAAAACCGATTTTTTTAGTTTATAACCTAACTATGATATAATATTATGAATTATACGAGAATGGGTATCGTTTAATATATCGCATATTGAAATTTATGGTGTAGTTATCGGTATAGTATGGGGTATTTATTGCCGGACCAGCAGTAAAAGAGTTTTACTACCAAAATATAACGACTATACGTTGTATAGTTATACTTTATTGGAAGAGCTCGTGGCGAAGCTTGTTAAGACGTTCTTGATAGATCGTCGAAGTTAAGCAACGTTCTGAGCGGTCACTACTTAGATGGGTGACCGCAAGTGGCATTATCAACTGAGCGCTTCCGTGCTTCGGAGGGCACGTTAAATTGTCGGTCCCGGCTTTCAAAGTCGTTAAGCCATGACGGAGGCCTTTAGGCGGCATAAAAACTCCGTCACAAGAGTTGGCCACTTGCTCATACGAACGAACGAAAGAATGATATAAAAACCTAAAAAGTATCTCACTTTCAAAACTATTGTGAGTATTAGACATTATAATAGCACACGGGAAATTACGTAAAAATATCGATAGATACCGACAATGTTTCCATTCTTCCGGAGAATCCTTCATCTGGGTATAAGTGTGGTCACTCCTCGCGGTCGATATTTTTACGTGGGTAATTTCCCGTGTGCTATTATAATATCTAAAAAGTAGTTTAGCAAGCTGAAACAAATCGGTTTAAAATGAAAAGAAGATGTTTGGAAGCGAATTTATCATTAGACTGTCTTGCAAGATCTTCAATATAAGCGTGTAATTTAACGTGCCCTCCGAAGCTTGGAAGCGCTCAGATGTTGAAGCAACTTGCGGACACTCATCTTAGTTGTGGTGCAACTAGACGTAAAAACATGCTTCGCCACGAGCGCTTCAAAATTTTTACTTGTAGTAAAAATTTTGAAGCGCTACTAGCTGCACCCCGCGGTGTTACCCGCGGCGAATAGTTCCCGTTCCTATGGTAATACTGGGATCAAAAGTAGCCTATTTTTCAATCCAGGGTATAAGCAATAATTCTGGTATCAAATTTCATTCAAATCCGTCCAACCGTTTGAGCGTGAAAGAGTAACAAACACATACTTACAATTCAATTCAATTCAATTCAAAATGTATTTATTCAGTGCGATCGTTTATAGACCACTTTCACATGTCACGTTCTTAAAACTAGGTGATTCTACTGCCTGTTCCAACGCGACTCCCTACACCAGGGAAAGAATCAGGCAAGAACCTGGTGGTGTAGGCCTAGCTTTTTTTCAGCGGTCCAATCTTAATACTAAGTAAATATAAACTGAGTCGGAGCACACACAAACTTTCACCTTTATTAGTAAGATAGGATAGGATTCGGCTTCAAAAACCCGGGTTTTATACTCGTCCCGGTCCCACCCTATCGTGAATCACTCCATATTCTTTACAACAATAGCTGTTTTTTACTTGTTTATTTTGTTTGTCGGTGAGTGCCGTCAGACTGTCACTCGACTGTCACCTGCAGGAGTGAGGTTATTAGAGCGTGAGCCTCTTCTTCATTAGCAGGGAGACATTTTACATACTAGCTTTTGCTATAAAAACGTGATTATGACTATATTGAAATGTGTTGTATTGTATCTTTTCCTCATGGCCAACACGGCTTTTGGAAAGGTACTTCGACTTTCGATCCGAAGGTTGCAGGTTCGAATCCAGCCGTGCATCAGTGGACTTCCCGTTTTAAAAAATGTATTATGCACTCTATCACGAGCTTTAAGCGGTGAAGGAAAACATCGTGAGGAAACCCGCGGCTTATTAGTTGAACATGGTGTTTAGGTGCTGGGCAAGTCTATTCCTACCCTATTCATTAGGAATTACTATTTTACTAGAATATTTTTTTAATTTTTAATCAAAAAAAAAATTAAAATTATAAATAATATCAACAATATTCTCAATATAAATTGTAATTTTCTAAGGCTTTTAAGCGAATATTAATTTAAAGATGGTAATCAGAAGCAAGTCCGAATATCATAAACAAAGCGCGAGATCTCAGATTTTCTTATTTTGCAATTGACGTTTAAAATATGTTTTATCTCAAACCGTTTTAACAACAAACCAACATAAGATAAATTAAACTTATTATAATATTAAAAAGTAATAAAGATATACTCTATGACGACCTCTGTGGCGCAGTGGGCGAAAGCTCGCCTGAGACGCGGAGGTTGCGGGTTCGATCCCCGCCGCGGGACAAATGTTTGCATGTTCTGTTCCGGGTCTGGTTGTTTTTCTATGTATAATAATTATGTATGTTTTAACAAAAAAAAATATCTATGTAGTATATCAGTCATCTGGTTCCCATAACACAAGCATTCAATTGCTTAGTTTAGGACTAGATGACGCTGTGTGTAATGTCCAGGGATATTTATTTATTTATAAAACGGCCTTAAAGAAAGTGGTATATTTCTAATTTATTACTAAAAATGAGGATCCTTATGAAAGCTATATCGTTGTTATTTTGTATTAAAAATAACTAAATTAAACTAAACCAATACTTCTCACAGAGAGAAGTATCAGAAATTCTTAATTTAATATGACCTAGTGGCAACTCGAGTCGCCTTTGGAATTTAATAAGATTCTTTGGGTCAAGTCATGTGTAAGCATGCTTCAGTACATTGAAAAACAAACGTCAAATGACATCACTTAAAATAGACTTATTAGTAAAGTTGAAGTCTTGTATCGAAGTCTGCTAAAACGCTCTTGATAGATCGTTAAAATAAAGCAACGTTCTGAGCGGTCACAACTTGAACCGCAAATGTCATTAACAGCTGAGCGCTTCCGTGCTTCGGTTGGCACGTCAAATGTCGGTTCGGGCTTTCAACGTCGTAAAGCCATGAAGGAGGCCTTTAGGCGGCCTAAAAACAGTGATCCTTAAACCTCCTGAACAAATTATTTTTCTTTATTTCTTATTTTCATTTTGTTTCTTTCAGATCTTAATGGAATTTTTAGATCTTTATTAAAGACTAACTTACTTACCCGTGGCTTCGCTCACGTGGTACCTACCTTGATAAAATATAGCCTATGTTCATTCGGAAAGTCTAAGCTACAAATAGGTGAGAGAACTTTTGAAATCGGATAAGTAGTTTCGGACCCCAAACAAACAAACAATAATTACCTCTTTATAATATTAGTACAGATGTCTAAGGGGGTAGTCAGAGGTATGTCCAAATACATATTTGGTACATGCCCACACCTAATACATCTACCGCTCCCTGGGATACAGACGTGATGATATTTCATTTCATTTCCATTTCTTTTCATTTTGTTTTAAGTAAAGCTGCAGTGTAGCACAATAAGTAACAAACCCACTCCATAGTCTTAACTTTATTTTCTATCGTCAATTTCGGGCGAGCACTTTCGTCAATTCCACCCGCAAATTGTCCCTCGGGACCCCTTGAACACTATAAACGTAATACGGTTTTTCTGCTGAAGGCTCTAAAACTATCGGATAAGGGCTTGTTTGGACCTTAATGTTTAACGAGTTTGCCGACTACCACGTAACATGCCATGACCGTGCCATGACCAACGACCTCTGTGAAAAGCCGCTTGAGACACAGAGGTTGCGGGTTTGATCCCCGCTGCGAGAAAAATGTTTGTAAGATCTGCATATTTGGTTATTTACAAAAAAAAATATTTAAGTAGTGTATCAGTCATCTGGTAACCATAACACAAGCATTAAATTGCTTAGCTTGGTACAAGATGACGCTGAGTGAAATGACATACATACATAAAATCACGCCTCTTTTTCATAGAGACATGACCGTATCAAGCATTACATATAAGTATTGATTAATTATTTTGTTATTTACGCTCCGGTAATTACTCACTATGGTGTTGTCCCAAACATTCAATATTTTTTACGTGCATCGCTCGCTCATGGTACGTTGCGGTAAAGTCGACAAAGACCTTTACTTGTAGTTTTTGTTTAGCCTGCATTTTAAGGGGCTAAATACGGGTAGCTCGGTAGGTCTAACCAAATCAGGCTTCTAAGTCGGTTGAAGTGCCTCTGTTTTTTGTAGGCTTTTAGCTATTTAAAACATTTTAAGGAAAGAATTGGTTAAAAAGCCATGAGGAAGAAATAAATATATTTTTTTCTATATCCATAAATATTTTCTTTAAAGATGTTTCAAGCAAATGAATTATATTTTTCCACGAAATTAATTAAATAGATTTTAGATCAGTAGCAATAACTTATTTCATAGAAATAGAACGAAAGCAATCAGACTTTTAAGATGAAATAAATTAAATCAAATTAGTATAAGTATAGTAGCAAATAAAAAAAATCTCGAATTTCTTTTTAATTTACTGTTCCCACGCCGTATATCAGCGTCGATGGGCTTGCAACCTGTCACGTGTGGAAAGTAAACTTTTGCAAAATGTGGGCATGTACCAATTATGTATTGGACATACTCGTACCTCTGAATCTAAATTTGTCTGAAAGATCTAGAAAAGTCTACCGCTTCCAGTGAATACAGTTGTGATCATTATTTCATTTCATTTTATTGCTACGCCGCAGGCTTTCTACGCCGTAGACTTTCTACGCCGTAGACTACCTACGCCGTAGACTACCTACGCCGTAGACCACTCACTATTTTAACTTATTGCGACAGAAATACCCACAGTGTTAAAATATTAAATAACTAGCCAGTATTATGACTTCAACGATAAAGACTATTCACTTTCAACAGTCAACTAATATTACAAATCCAGTGACCATCTTACTAAGAGCCCCGAGTAACAAACGGCCGGCGCATAAGCTCCTAATTTGCGAGCATCGAAAGACCGAGAGGGGTCAGATTAAGCTGGCACCTCGTAGATTGCATCTGCAGTAATCTGGGCGACAGAGAATGCAATTAGGAAGATCCTGATGGTGATGCCTTTGCTTTGAGATATCCTGTATTTAGGTGCACAAAAAGTAGCTCTTTTTAAATTTTATTTCGGCACGTTATAAATAGCTTAATGTGATTTGATGTGATAAGAAAAATGGAGAAGAGAGAGAGGCTTTTTTCCATCAGTAGGACAGCAGAAAGGATTTTTTTGGAATACACTATTTTATTTTACCGCATTTAGAAGTTACATAGTAGATTAGTTTTATCCGATTTCATTATATTCAATCAATATTTTCAGATAATTTTTCGTCACAAACATTACAATATCAGGAGATTGACAGTAACTAAATAAAGGGTTTCATTTTATTCCAAAATGTTATAGAATGAGGTCAGTGAACCGTTTTTATAACTTTCGTTTACGACGCTGTGGAGTCACAAAAATTCTTACACTTCAGGACACTAGAAGGTACTTTTTTAAATTAAAGTTTCAAAGAAAAGCATTATGATTCTGCACCAAATGTTTGTATAAGTAGTTTAAAATAAAGTATAAAGACGCAAAAAATTTCAAAGCATTTTAAAGAAATAATAGATAAAAAATAAGCTTTGACAAACCAAAGAGTCGTTGTAATATAAAAAAAACTGTAACTTGAATATAACATCAGACAAGTAAAGGTGATAATTAAAATTGAAATAAAAAGTTTTCTCTTATTTTCTAACTTTAGAAACAGTCAACTCTTAATTCAACTATTCAGCTTATTCTGACAACTTTTCTCACACTGCAAATTGAGACCTAAAGCAATTCACTAAAGCTCTTTTTAACTTGATTATTTATTACGTAGCTATAAGTTGTCAGGCAGTAAACAATTGTATAGACACTTCCTAACAATGCAAGAACTTTAAAACAAAGTTGAGTTCGTTCCAATTATCTAACATGCTAATTTTAATCCAAAGTCGCTAGAGGTTGATTTATGTACAATTAACTGTGAGAAAGACTCGTTATAAAATGTCTTAAGAGGTAACTGCAAGATTTATTGGTAGATATATTTTGAGCGCTTGTTTTACTTGAACAATGAATTGATACGAAGTACTTTTTTTCATATTAGAGTATAATCAGAGATGGATAATCACTTATTCAAACTTTATAAGGATGATTCTTCATAATAAGGAAAATGCAGAACATTCATTGTTTGTTTGTTTTTTATAATTAAGATTGGAGTCGTAATTTCATGCTTTTACAATTTTTTTATATGATTGTTTTCAATATAAAAAAATCTTTATATTTTATATAAATTATTAAAGAAAAACACCAAACAACCAATTTTTTGCCACAAAGTGTACGCGTGCAAGAGTCCAGATTGTTGCATTTTAATGGTCGCTATTTTAAGTGCTTGCAAGTGTACAATGATTCGAAAATATAATGTAACACCTGCACTCCTGATTCATATAGTTTAGTGTGACAATAAAGGTATGTTGCAAATAATAATGATTTTTTGATGTAGTTCGTTTTGATTTGTTTTTTTATTAATGAAAAATCTTACTAAAAGTTTTACGACTTCGGCAGGATTCGAACCCGCGAGATACAAGCGATCACCCTTAAGCCGGGCTGCCTTACCACTCGGCCACGAAGTCCTTGACGCCGAAGACGAAACTATCAGTAAGATGATATTTCGGTTAAAGCACCGATGAGCGCCATCATCGCCATGATACAGGTATTGATTTGTTTTGATGTAGTTTTGTGTAGTAAAAATTTAAAGCTACTGAGGAACTAAAAAGGCCGTTTTATCTGAATCATAATTTTATCATAAATATATTTTAAATCGGGTAAGTGGCCGATTCTGATGACGAAGCTTTTGGACCGCCGAAATGCGTCCGTCATGACTTTTAAAAGCCGGGACCGATAATTTAACGTGCCCTCCGAAGCACAGAAGCGCTGATTATGCCACTTGCACACCCATCCAAGTAGTGACCGCTTAGAACGTTGCTTAGCTTCAACGATCTATCAAGAACGTCTTAGAAAGCTTCGCCACCAGCGCTTAAAAAAATACAATGTTATTCCAACAATCTTAAAAGGGATTTTTAAAAATACAGCCTGAAAAATACTTTACTCAGGGCTCAAGTTTGCATAATCTTATTCTGATTTCACGATTTCTAGCTGGAATTTTAAAAGGCTTTAAAGAAAATGAAAACATTACGAGTACCTACAGTAAAGTTTTAGTTTCACAAACAGAATAACGTAAAAAAATGCTAAACGTATCGTTGAAATCGAAAAATTAATTTAAAAGTATTTCGTCTACAACAGTACCCCATGGTAATGTTCCAAACAACCTTATAGGTTGTTTACACTAACCTAAACATAATAATAATACTAATAAATATCCCTGGACATTCCACACAGCGTCATCTAGTCCCAAGCTAAGCAAATTTGCCTGTATTATGATAACCAGATGAATGATAAACTACATAGATACATTTTTTATATTTATTTCATTTTTTTACACGTGATATACACATTCATACACGTGAATAACAGGCACTTTGACACCATTTAACTCAGTTTTGACAAAAGTGTGAATTCGTCATTATTACACCGAAAGAGCGATACGTAGATGTTGCGAAAAGCAGTCTCAGTGGTTTAGATTGCAAATGAAAGTGAATTCATTGAGTTAGGAGCGAGCTCGGACGTTAGACGCAATTTGCGAAGGAATGCACTTACAGGTAAGTTACTTTTGATAGCTCTGAATATTGTACGATGTGGTTTTATGTTGTAAGGAAGCTTAATTGTATTTGTTCAAGAGTACATTGTAAACTTTCACGAACTGTATACATCTAAATAGAAATGGTAATTTATGAGGTTTTACTGTATTCTAAATTTAAATTATACATATAGCATGTAAATTTTTGCACGTGGTCTTTGCACCGCGAAGTATGTGATATTTTATTTTATATAATTAAGAACTTATACAACCATACTTCATGCAAATAAATGATTTCTATTTCTATTTCTATCTATAAAATCTAAAATTCGGAAAAAGCTCCAACGATTTTAATGAAAAGTATGCAGAGGTTTCAGGAGTTATGTAAAGTAGTAGTTTCTGTCACGTTAAATTGTCGGTTCCGGCTTTTAAAGTCGTTAAGTCACGACGGAGGCCTTTATGCGGCCTCAAAACTCCGTCACTAGAGTTGGCCATTTGCTCATACGAACGAACGAAGTTTCTGTCAATAAATGAATGAATGAATGAATGAAAATTCTTTATTGCACACCTTAAAAAATAAACAAAGAATAAAAAAGAATAAAAATAAAAGTAGAGCAATAAACAAAGAAATTGTAATAAATGTTTACAAACTTACAATTTCTGTTGGAATGCTAGTAAAATGGTGGCTTACACTTGGCTGGTTTTTAATATTTAATTATGTTATTTCTATTAAACCCTTTTACAAAACGTGAAGTCCATAAAACACAATATTGATGATGATGTTTATGCCCACCGTGATTAAACCCAACTGTTATTATTTAACAAGAGAACCTACTCAGTGGCGTTCTTAAAGCCGCCATTTTTGAAGATATCCTGCTTAATTAGTTGTGGCGTAAATTATGTTCCAGATTTATGGGCCGGGAGTTCGAGTAATGAATATTTAATTAACGCGCTGACTTTGGTGGAACCAAGGCAATTTATGTGCATTCTTTTTTACAAAATAACATGATATTTTGGATTGCTCGCTTAAAATAATAAAAAATTAATAATAAATATCCTTGAACATTCCACACAGCGTCATCTAGTCCCAAGCTAAGCAATTTAATGCTTGTGTTATGGTAACCAGATGACTGGGAGTAGCTAGGGAGTCGCGTTGGAACAGGCATAATTAGAATCACCTAGCATGTAAAACGATACTTAAGTGATCCTTGAGGTCCTACAAGAATAAATGATTTTTCTTTCTTTCTTTCTTTCTGATAAACTACAAAGATTTTTTTTTATTTGTAAATACATACATATTATACATAGAAAACACCCAGACACGAAACAAATATTTGCAGATTATGCAAACTTGCTCGCGGCGGGGATCGAACCCGCAAGCCCGCCTGAGACGCAGAGGCGTCTCAGGCGGGCTTTCGCCCACTGCGCCACAGAGGTCGTCAAAATATTTCTATGACGTGGACAAATTTTTGGACGATTTCAAAAGATCTTTAATATTTTTTATACTTATTTCATTTTCAGAGGATGGCTACAGGTTTTAAAATAACAATCGTGAGCATAGTTACGTCTTATGAATGAACTACCAAATTAGTATACCATTAATTTATCTTGTTATTGTATACCAACACAAATGGTAACATAGTGAAACACCAACTTATAATAATGTATTTCATCTTAATCTGTACTTAGGTTCTATAATAAATGACAATTCTATTCAATTCTATTCTACAGAAATTTCTCTCACCAAACGTAAAAAAAGAAGAAGACGCCTTTATGGTTTAAACACCTTTTTGCATTAAAAAAAATACTAAAAAATTATCTACCGCGCCTTCTTTTTTTCATTTATTTTTATGTTTTTTAATCTATATAATATATGATAAGAAGACTTTGGATGAAAAATCTTACTAATAGTTTTACGACTTCGGCAGGATTTGAACCCGCGAGATACAAGCGATCACCCTTAAGCCGGGCTGCCTTACCACTCGGCCACGAAATCCTTATCGCCGAAGACGAAACTATCAGTAAGATGATATTTCGTCTGTATCTCGTATCTTTGTATCTCGCGGGTTCGAATCCTGCCGAAGTCGTAAAACTTTTACGTAGTAACATTTTTCATTTAAAAATGAAATATCTAAGTGTGGTTTAACACTATTAATCAAAAATATCTAAAGAAGACTTTGGGTTGTTTGACTGTATTTTTTTAATAGTCAGATTTTTTTTTAATAATCTACCATTAGTATAGACGTTAAAGTATCATTAAACCAATAACAAAACCTAAAGCTACATCGCCACAGTCGCGTCGATAATATCGAATCAGTTGACTCTATTAACAATGCAAATAGTGTAGCAAATGCCGGAATCTAGCTTCGTAAATGCACCAAGTTGTTCAACAAAGGAATTCCATTCCGCACACGAGTTTCTACCTTATGTTAAACGCAGTAAGGAAGAAGTAGACGGTACAGTTATGTTGGTAAGTTTGTACAGAATTGTTTGCAAATCCGAACTTATGCAGAAACGCGAGTGTTTACAGGGATCGTTTGTTACAGCTTAATGCTTGTAGTTTGAATTGTCTTTTATTTTTGTGTCTACCTTGTTCCGGGTAAAGGCAATATTTAATAGGGGTTGTTAAATATTTAAGATGTTTGAGGCAAATTGTCGTAGAATAAGGTAATTTAAACCGAAGAGCATAGTAAAAGAGTAAGTTGTTTTTTCGTCATCTAAATGAGCATGTAGGTATATTATATAAAAAAAAATTAATAAGTACCTACTAATAAGAATGGTGTACAAGGCAAAATAAATAATATAAAACTTTAAGGCTAGTTAGGACCTACTGTATAAACTGTATACTGTATGTACTAAATAAACGTATCTTATCTTATCTTATCTCACTCAAAACTCAGTCGACGCGTCAGCTTAAAAAAAACGGTTTTTGTCAGGAACGGCTGTTTCCTCAAAAGCAGGCAATGAAATTAACAGATCTCTACTACATTAACACCAAAATAATTGTATTTTTTCTACGATTTCAATTATTGCTAATAATCTTTATTGTAACTCTGATTCTGTCACTATTCTTACTCAAAACATTCCAGCTGATACCATGATGAGATAAAATAAAAATGACAGGAAGTAGACACAGAGAACAGTCAGCGTCAAATTGATATGAGCGTCGAGAGGAGATGGAATCATCATAATTATTGTTGCAAGCTGCTTAGGTATAGGTGCTTGCAACAATATAATGATTCGAACTGCGTATATCAAATTGCTTTTATGTTTTTCAGATTATTTTGACTACTCCTAGACGCACATATCAATTTGTTTGACTGTACGTGATGAGTTGATTCTAATTTCTAACCTGTCTATAATGCAACAATGCTATTCCCGGCATGACGTCACAGATGACGTCACCGAGTCTTTATTTCACGGCTCATAAATGTTAGATTTCGCGCCACTCGTGCGAAACCCACATTTTGTAAGCTGCAAGCTATGAAATATGGGCATTGGATGATCGAATCATTTGTATTGCGGTATTATATTACCCTGAAGAGTTATGTGTTACGAAATAGCATGCCTATTATACGATGTTATACAGTATGGAATTGTTTGTGGCATATTATATTCACTTCACTTCTTTTATTTTGGCTTTCGCACGGCTTTGCCACGCATTTAGCCACTACCATGTGTTTATATTTTCAAGTCAGTTTAGTCAAGGTCAAGTCATAGTGAGCGTCAGTAAAGATGTGGGTCTTTACTGAAGTATTACAAGGACTTTTTGAGAGAACTCGAAATGCAATGATATCCAGTTTTGCTTCATTTGCCCACACTTATGTACGTTCACGAACACTTAACAGTTAATAATCCACCATTATCACACATTAACATTCGCTAAAACACTAGTTTTGGAAAATAAAACAAAAAAGGCAACATGGCACCTCAAATTCCCGTCAAAAAGCCTCTGTGGCATAATTCTATTAAAATGAAAAGGATTAGGAGTTCGAAATAGCATGCCATGGATACCTGATAAACAGTAAGGGACTAATTTGTGAAATCTATTGAAAAGATAAAGCTCAAAAGGAGTTTAGCTTTTTAGTTAAACTATTATCTGTGGTAAAACCAATGTCATCAGTGTATGTGTACGGCTTACAGATGGCATAATAAACAAATCTGCGGGCCTAACTTGTGCAACACGAGAAATCATCTCGTCGTCGATAAAATATTCTCTCCTGCTCTAACATAGTACGTTAGAGCAGTTTGACATTATCGAGATATTGCATTTGTCGTCTCAACGCGTTGCACATGTTAGGCCTACTGGACATCCTTACTTCAGACATAAAAAAAAACGTCATAGATAAATACCATCCATCTATAATATTTGAGCAGGTCTTGTTTAGCAAACAAGATTTCTAGTACACTCTTTTTATAAGACATAATTTTACCCGATTTTATCCCTATTCAAGAAGTGTGGTAAATTTTGTAACTGAGTGTAGAGACTTTTGACTTTTTAAAAGCCGATACCGTCATATTAACATGTCCTCCTAAACACGGAAATGTTAATGCCAATTGCGGAAAGACATCCAAATTGGACCCGCGGACAACATTGCTTATCTAACTCACGCGTCGCGTCGCTAGCAAGCTTTGCCACGAGAACCATAGTACCATAACACCAAGACCCAAAAAATTTGCAAATCTACGTTGTTCCGCCTTAGAAATCAAACTTGATCCTGTATCTTACATACCAGTACTAGCCGCCAAGATTTGCCATCTTTGAAAATCTACGCGCTTTAGATACACTTGGATTATACCGGTTCATTGAGGTTTTTTAATAGTTCGCGATAACGTTTGCGTTCCGAACGAAATACATTGAAACAACGGTTTTTACCGGTTCCAAACAGGTAAATCTCAAACCGGTTCCAAGCTCTGCATACCACTAAACCTAAGTCGTCGAATAAACTTTATAAGTAGATCAAACAACCCCGAACAAAGCTTTAATTTATACCATCCCTTATCGATGTTTTCTATCATTACGAATTGAGACATTCTCAGACTTAGGCTCGCTGAAAAAGCTATCGTCTCCTAATCCTCGATTAATACTCGCCCTAAACATAAGCTGCGAACTCACTGACAAATGGACTGCCCTTATCTTCTGAGAAACAAAACGGTGTGTAAGCGTCTTATCATGGAAGCTAGGGGTCGCACGCGAGAATCAACTTTATATGGACGTAATAGGATGTAGTTTAGGGTAGTAGGTTTTAATCTTAGAAATCCCCCATTAGGTCGAACGAGCAGTGAAGTGGGGACAGTGAATGTGCTGGGGCTAATCAGCTCATGGAGTGTCGCGAACAAAACGATCAGGAGGTCGAGTGGGAGTTTTGAAGTGTCCCAGTCGGTTTCGTGTTATTCTACGGGCTCTTTTATTAGGTGTTCTGAGGAAAAAGGTTATGATTTTGAGAAGCTATAATTTGAATTTCTTAATCAAATTATAAAACATATGCAAACGGGTATTTATCACGAATTTTACCTTTAATATTCACCCGAAGTTTCGACCGGATTGACCAAATTCATAAAAATTCTTCAAAATTCTTAATCAAATGTAGGTACTCAAACGGCTTAAAAACCCCGTCACACTTGGACACTTGCTCATACGAATGAACGAACAAATCAAACGTAGGATGTTATCTTTATATTTATTAAATACTTAACTAGTACATTAATTACAAAACTTTACAATGTATACAATTAGCTCTAAGCCACTGCCAGACGGTAGCGTGCCCAAGACACTTGAATTACCGCGCTAAAATGTTTACTATAAGTAGTATCTACTTGTAACAGCTAAATATTTATAATAATTACTTGTAAAGCTAATTAATCTAAATTGAGGTTTTCCTATTTTTTTGGTTTTTAAAACCAACCCCAAGTTAGAGCAAGCAAAAGTAAAAATAATAATATTGGTCAAGCCTTTTTAAGTAGAGTTTGTATCGATATAAATGCAGATAATTATCAATATATAAAATTTATGTATTATATTATGTATTATAAAAAATACATTAACCATCGGAATTAATAAACAAAGGTAAAGAAATAAGTGATTCAGAGCCAGTGATTAGTGCCCCGTGCTCTGACACGGGCTAATTTAACTTGAGAATTCACATTTAAACCGCTGAGATCTGGAAACCTACAGAACTAGCGAAAGGGCTTGTTCCTAAGAACCCTAATATAATTTAGCCTTGAACAAAAGAGAGATAAAACTTATTCGTTCGTCAAGATACACAAATAATACAAAATAGGATAAGAAATTATAAAAGAACAATATAAAATAATTATAGATGATGCAGGTAGAAATCAATCGTCAATCAAAATGTTTATTCTTTGAAACGTTTACAAATTCGATGAAAACCAGAGTAGTTTGCCTAGCTTTGTGTAGATCTTTGTAGATGTGTGCCGTCCTATTTTTTATTTTTTCTAACCGGCTGACTTATTTTTAGACCAACAAACTTTTTGAAAGAATAAAATCTTTTGGTTTCCTACACAACCAATCCTACTTTAAAATAGATAAATTGTCTAACTTTTAGTTAAACTGCGTAAACAAAAGAAAAAATAACTTTAAAATGTTTTTTTTTAATTATCAGAGCACTTAAGAGCAAACCTACAGAGAACAAGATTAAAATAAACTTCCCGTGAGCCGTCCGAGGCACCCGCCTGCTCTTGTCACATCATCTCACTCCAACTACCCACTTTTTACATCCTTCGTTCATCCCTGCTTCCTTTTGATGCGTGTCATACCTATGTTCGTTCGTTCGTTCGTATGAGCAAGTGGCCAACTTTAGTGACGGAGTTTTTAGGCCGCCTTAAGGCCTCCGTCATGGCTTAACGGCTTTAAAAGCCGGGACCGACAATTAAACGTGCCCTCCAATGCACGGAAGCGCTCAGTTGATAACGCCACTTGCGGTCACCCATCCAAGTTGTGACCGCTCTGAACGTTGCTTAACTTCGATGATCTATCAAGAACGTCTTAGCAAGCTTCGCCACGAGCGCTTCATACCCATGTATGACACCATGACACGCATCAAAAGCACACGCACACGCATCCTCCTATGAAGAACTTTTGATCTATATTACGAGTACCTACCTAAAAAAATTACATTACTCTTACAACTTATATGACATGACATGTGTCTATATATGGCCCTGGATGCAGAGTAATGCAGAGTAATTGTGTGCTAGTGGTTCAACCACGACCACTCTGCCAAGAGTGCCCGACTAAGAAGAAGAAGAAGAAGAAGATGTGTCTATAAGTCTGTGTTTCCACTAGAGATTATGTTATTTAGATAAATATGCTGTAGTGAGAAATTGTGAGCGTTCCTACCAGAGTATGCGAGTAAGCTAAGCGACAAGAAAATGCCTGTTATAAAAGAACATCTGATCACTACCTCAAATTGTTAAAAAAAAAACTTAATCTCAAAATGAATTTATTCAATTAGATCATTAAAACTTTAAACAATCTCTCTTCCATGCCTACTCCGACTTTCCCTTCTTTTGTCTTTAGTGAATTCACTGCATGTGATGTTAAGAAGAGCATTATATCTATTTCATCTAATGCTATGGGTAGTGATAGCATTGGAAAGAATATGATTGTTCCTTTAATTGAAGAATTTCTTCCTATCATTTCGCACATTTTAAATTTTTCTATAATGTCTTGTTCTGTACCTTCTGTATGGAAAGAAGCCTACATTATTCCACTTCCTAAAAAATCTAAACCTTCTTCTTTGAGCGACTTTCGTCCTATTTCCATTCTTCCTTTCCTCTCCAAAGTCCTTGAACGTCTTGTTTACAATCAGCTTAGTTTCTTCCTTACAAAAAACAGCCTCCTTAATCCTCTTCAATCTGGTTTCCGTCCCGGTCATAGCACTGTGACAGCACTTATTAAGATTACTGATGATGTCCGATCCGGAATGGAAAACGGTCAGGTTACTATCTTGACGTTGCTGGACTTCAGTAATGCTTTTAATACTGTAGACTTTGACATTTTACTCGGTTTATTAAGCTCTCTTAACATATCTCCATCGGTGGTTGACTGGTTTCGCAGTTATCTGCTTGGTCGTCGGCAACGGGTTCGAGTTGACGATACTTTCTCGTCTTGGAGCCATACGTTAGCCGGTGTACCGCAGGGCGGCGTGTTATCTCCCCTTCTATTTGCCATTTTTATAAATTCAATTTCAAATCACCTCACTTCTTCCTACCACCTTTATGCAGACGATCTTCAAATTTATACGCAGGCTACAGTAGACTGTATATCTGATGCAATTGCTTGCATTAATGAGAACTTGCTTCAAATTAATGATTGGAGTAAAGCTTATGGATTGCAAGTAAATCCATCTAAAACACAATCTATCGTTTTGGGTAGTTCCCGTTCCGTGGCTAAAATAAATTGTCTGACACTACCTAAAATAAAATTTAACGATGTTACAGTTCCTTTTTCTAATACTGTTAGGAACTTAGGCGTAATATTTGACAGCTGTATGTCGTGGAAGCCGCAGCTTGAATCAGTAAGCCGTAGGCTGTTTGCGTCTTTTAGCTCCCTTCGAAGACTGCGTAATTTTCTCCCGACAGCTACTAAAATTACGCTTGCACAAACGCTCATGCTTCCTGTTCTTGACTACGCTGATTCATCTTATCTTGACCTTACGGAGGAGCAACTCAATAAGCTTGAGCGCCTTCAGAACGTTTGCATTAGATTTATATTCGGACTACGTAAGTATGATCACGTTTCAGAATTCCGTAAGAAGCTCAAGTGGCTGCCAATCCGTCTCCGTCGTAATTCCCATATTCTCTCTCTTATTTTCAACATCCTTCGTAACCCTTCCACCCCCCGTTATCTAAAGGAGCGCTTTAAGTATCTTCACGATGGGAATTCTCGTACTCTTCGCTCCGCTGATAACCTTATTCTCAAAACGCCTGTCCATAGAACTAGTTTTTATGCTGCCTCCTTCTCTGTTCAAGCTGTACAACTCTGGAATGCTCTGCCGTTATTTATTAAAAAGTCCTCTTCCCCTTCTACATTTAAATCTAGAATAAAAACTCATTTCCTGTCCGAGTGTTACCAGGAATCGATCTCTCATTAAATTATTGTGTAATTTATGCATCAGACTGTAGTATGTAAGTATATAAATATCTACCTAAGTATATGTGTATTTTTTTTTTTTTATTACATCAGAATGTGTACCTACATAAGTGTATATATTAATATTAAATCTATTTAAGTTCATGTAAGTTTATTTTAATATAATCGTCTTTGCTTGTAGTTTATTATTGCTTGCTTTAGTGTTTAATGTTTCATTTATTTTTAGTTTGTTTTCTTGTAATTCTCTTGTTATTAAGCACCTGACCAATCTTCCATATCTTAAGTTTTATTTCCATCCAAAGGTTGCCTGGAAGAGATCGCTTCTTAGCGATAAGGCCGCCCATTGTACATTGTTAGGTACTTAGTTTTTTCTTAAGTTGTTAATTGTATCGTATTTTAGTGTACAATAAAGAATTTTCATTCATTCATTCATTTTCATTCTCTGACACGTCACGTTCCAAACGCGACATACCACTCATCTGATCACTACCTCAAATTGATAAAAAAAATTAAACTTAAACTCAAAATGAATGTATTCAATGAGATCATTTAAAGACCTCTCTGACACGTCACATTCCAAACGCGATATACCACTCAAAGAATCTGGCAACACCATGATGGCCTAGCTATACTTAGATATATAAAAAATCTGTGTTTTTTCAAAGTTCTCAAGGCTTCCAGGAGCAAACCTACATAGAACAAGTTTAAAATAAGTTCCCGCGAGCCGTCCAAGCCACCCGCCTGCTCCTGAAATATCACCTCACTTGCCAACTACCCCCTTTTTACATCCTTTGTTCATCCCTCCTTCCTTTTGATGCGTGTCATAGTTGGAGAAACTTCTGATCTATTTGGCGAGTAATTTAAACTTTGATTTCACTGCTTTGTTAAGATCTGCCCGAGTTTTACGAGTCTATTGTTGGATGAGATTTTTTAGGACGCTGGGAATGTTTTGCAAAATCAAAACTTTCCTAGCGAAAAACAGAATAGATACTGGCTTGGAATAATAAAAACAAGCACTGATAAAAGGTTCTGTTATAGCGTCAGTATTGACATTTGAGATTATTTTTTCTTCCAAATGATTGGAAGAGATCTAAACAATGGTAAAATAGCGTTTTTACGTTAGTAATTACATTTGAGACGTATTCTTTCTTAAGCCAAAGGTTTCGTTCGTTCGTATGAGCAAGTGACCGTACTATCGTATGGCCAAAGATTTGAAAAACTCCTATAATTTTAAAATTATAGACTGCAATATAATGCAGCTAATAATCAACATCATTATCAAATATACCAAATAGACCGGCTTCTAAAGTCGTTCATAACGGAGGCCTTATGCGGCCTAAAAACTGCACCTGAGTTGGCCACAAGCTCATACAAATTTATTTACTTACAAATGTTTATGACATTTACGAATCGTACTAAAGCTACAATTAGTGTGGGACTAAATATTATCAATTGCGGTCTCTCCGGACTCGATAATTAATTTATCGTTATACGGTTTTGCCGCCATTTTCGCAATAAATACCTGCGGGTTTAATTAGATATCGCATTATAATTCATTGATTAGTTTCCGCACACAGCTTTGCACGGTACCAACATTTGAGAAAAAATGAAATATGATGGCGACTGTATTCCCTAGGGACGGTAGACATATTCTTTCAGATCTTTTAAACATTTTTAAATCGTTTGAAGATGTGTAGTCAGAGGCATGTCCAAATACACATTTCGTACATTTTGCAGAAGTTAACATCCCAGACGTGATAACAACGTGGTTGCAAAACCATCGATTTTTTTTTAAATATTTGTTTTGCTTTAAATTACGAATTAAGAAATGAAACAGTCTATACTATGCCTATCTTGTTACTTTCCTTAAATCAGACGTATAATAAGAATGCGAAAGTTTGGATGTTTTACTCCTACACGTAAAACTAAGAGCGGTCTTTGCTGAAACTTAGAATACACATAGTTTTTGATCTAAAAATGATACTACACTTAAAATACTTTTTATCCAGTACGTATCTTACAAGTTAAGCAGCTGGAGGCGGCTTAACGATTCAGTACGATCGTTTATAGACCACTTTAACATGTCACGTTCTTAAAACTAGGTGATTCTAATGCCTGTTACAACGCGACTCCCTACACCAGGGAAAGAATCAGGCAAGAACCTGGTGGGTGTGGGCCTAGCTTTTTTTCAAATACCGAAACGCTTCCTCAATTTTTGGGCCGTGTTAAACTGTTTAAGACGCTCTTACTTGTCAGATTTGTATATACAAAAATCAAATATTAACAAAGATAAGCACCACTTATAATAGGTAGCATTTTAGTATTTGGGTGAGAATGTAGATAGATAGAAGATAGAAATACTTGATTGAAAAACAAAAAACAAAAAATAACACAAAAAAACTTTCCTAAATTATATAATAATGTAACTAAATTATATTAAAATGCTTTGAACACAAACCTCCTCAGCTTTGCCCTTATACGAAATAACCCAAGTTATTAACTTTATTTACTGTAATTTTATTCAAATCGGTTCAGTCATTACGGCGTTATCGAACAAAAATATTTAAACAAACAAACATAACACTAAAAATCTTTCACGTTTAGGGTAACAGGATTCCCGATACTGCATTAAATTATTACCTTATGGGAAATGCGTGTACAATTTTGCTTTAAAAAATACCTAGTTATTTTAGAAACGTACAGGGTGTTTTTAACGTATAAAAACAACTTGTCTTATCTTAGGCTTGTATTCAGCGTCCGTATTAAGCGTGAACCGTGTCATAAGGTGGTTGTATGCGTCAAATTGCATGCATTAGAATCACCTAGCATGTAAAACGAAACTTAAGTGATCCTTGAGGTCCTACAAAAATAAATGATTTTTCTTTCTTTTCTTTCTTTCAAACTAGCTCCGCCACCTTTGATTAAACAATTTGTGATACATTAAATCATTATCATTTTTAAGCTATTGCATAGCTTCTATCGCGGGCCTTGAGCGTGGAGACCGAATCCAGAAATTCTGTAACGAAAATAACCAACACTCCGAAAAAATGCTATGCAATAGCTTTACCGCGGCAGTCTTCGAGTGCCACACGTCTTTTTTTTTATACATTTGTAATAGTTTTATGTTGTAATAGTTTAGAAAGTTTATTAATTATTATAAGTCAGATCAAAGAGAAGATCGCTGTCATATCGTATCAAGAAGTAAAAGAGATCGCATTAGAAAGAAGTATATGGAGGAAATTGCATCATTACACCGACAAGAGCTGAGCTCTTAAGATTTGTAGGTATATAGTTTAGGAAGAGTAGCAAAGTTGCACTTGGTGGCAACCAAACGTGATTCATAAATCAATGTCAAAAAACGAAAGCTTAAATTTAAGCCTTGTTGGTCAAGTGGATTAGTACCTCGACTTTCGATCCGAAGGTCGTGGGTTCAAATCCGGCCGTGCATCAATGAACTTTTCGCATCGAAAAATTTCTATGCGCTTTAACACGAGCTTATAACGGTGAAGGAAAACATCGTGAGGAAACCAGTTAGCTCTCTAATAGCGTCGATGGGCTTGCAACCTGTCACGTATGGAAAGTTAACTTCTGCAAAAAGTGGACTTGTACCAAATATGTATGTATTTAGACATACCTCTGACTACCTCCTTAGACATCTTCAAAAAGATCTAAAAATGCCTAATGATCTGAAAGAAATGTCTACCGCTCCTGTGATACAGTCGTGATCATATTTAATTTTTTCATTTTTAAAATTCAAGCCTGCCAATAAACAGTTATCCTATATTTCATCTGTCTTTTCAATGTAAAATACTTTCAACTTGAACAGCCTTCAAGACGATCGGAAACTAACATCTATCCGATGCACATCGTAAACCGAAGATGGCTGCTTTAATAAGTGGGCAGACGAGTCGTTAAGGACACCCGTGTTGACTGAGTTATGGCCAAAACAGCTGCGGTTTAGACAATGTTGAATCTTTTAAACTGAAATTGACTCGTGTTTCTTTGTTATGACGACCTCTGTGGCGCAGTGGGCGAACGCCCGCCTGAGACGCAGAGGTTGCGGGTTCGATCCCCGCTGCGGGACAAATGTTTGCATGATCTGCAAATATTTGTTTCGTGTCTGGGTGTTTTCTTGTATAATAAATAAATAAAAATAAATAAATATCTTTGGACATTCCACACGGCGTCATCTAGTCCCCAAGCTAAGCAACTTAATGCTTGTGTTATGGTAACCAGATGACTGATATAATACTTAGATACATTTTTTTTTTTTTTTGTAAATACATACATATTATAGATAGAAAAACATCCAGACCAGGAACAAATATCTGCAGAAATTGCAAACATTTGTCCCACGGCGGGATTCGAACCCGCAACCTCCGCGTCTCAGGCGAGCCTTCGCCCACTGCGCCACAGAGGTCGTCAATAATATCATAATAAGTGTATTTACAAAAAAAAAATCTATGTAGTTTATCAGTCATCTGGTTACCATAATCACAAGCATTAAATTGCTTAGCTTGGGACTGATGACGCCGTGTGAAATGTCCAAGGATATTTATTTATTTATTTATAACCTTTTTTAATTAAGAGATTTTATAAGACAAAACTTTATAATCTGTGTAGTTTATAACAAACAGTTATTTTGTAAAAGGTCTACAACAAGCCAACTTAAAAAGATATGAGCGTACCTACACAGAAAACACTTTAAAGTTTAGCCATAAAACGAGCGAGTCCAAGCCATGATGACGGCAGAATTATGCTCTTGTTTAGAAACTGCAGGACAATGTAAGCCGCGTGTGCGAAGTGGAAATGGCCAAGTGTGTTATACTACAAACTGTGGGGTTCTGTCATGTTTTTTTTAATAACCTATAAATTGTGTCCGAAAAAATTTAAATGATTTAATTATTATTATATTATAATATTTTTATTTTTTTAATTATAGGTACTTATTTATTTTGAGTCGTTAATGTCCCACTGCTGGGCAGAGACCTCCCCCCCCCCCTTTCGTTTCAGACGTCAATCTTGTGGTAAAACCTCTTTTTAAATAAATAAATAGAGTAAGATGATTATATCGCTTAAAGCACTGATTAGAACTAGATCATTATTATTATAATAAAAAAAATATAATATTAAAAGTACTGACGTCATGTTAATAAGTAAAAATTAAAGTTTCATGAGATATAGCTTACAATAACCGTTATGTTACTATTTATGAAAATTAAGCAGCTTTTAACGGTGAAGGAACCATCGTGAGGAAACCAGTTAGCTCTCTAATAGCGTCGATGGGCTTGCAACCCTGTTACGTATGGAAAGTTAACTTCTGCAAGATGTGGGTGTGTACCAAATACATATGTATTTGGACATACCTCTGACTACCCCCACAGACATCTTCAAAAGTATCAAAAAATTGCCTCAAAGATTTGAAAGAAATGTCTACCGTTCGTTCGTTCGTCGTATGAGCAAGTGGCCAACACCGCTCCCTGGTATACAGTCGTGATCATATTTTATTTTTCATTTTTACGCAGCTATCGCGACGTGACGCGACGGGTTCCTCATCAAACCCCGTAACCCTAAAAACAAGCAAGTATGAAATTTCATGGCTAAACTAACACCGAACTCTATTTAGCTTCAGCTGAGCTAACAGAGCAACTCGGATTTTTAGAGCTAACTTTTAGTATGTTTTGATTTGAAAGTAGGTGTGGTAGTGAATAATTTCGCACAATGTAGGTACGTTCCACGCTTTGAGTTTTCATGCGATGTGCAGTTGAACAAGTACGGTATTCAAATAGAAAAGCAGAGTTTACTGAATATCAAAGACGATTAATATCTAGAAGACAGACAAAGGCCATACACAAAATCGTAACCCTAAAAAATAGCCTGAAAACTCTAAAGTCTAAAACATCAATTTTATCAGAATTTCAATTACTTTCTAGTTAAAAATGTTTAAATATTGAATATTGTTGCTACCTACTACTAAGTATTGAAATTTCTTGGATAAAATTGATGTTTTAAAGTTTTCAGGCTATCTGGTACTGCGGGATCGGGTTACGATTTTGTGTATGGCCTTTGTCTGTCTTCTAGATATTAATCGTCTTTGCTGAATATATTAATCTTGGAAGTGTGTTGGTGGTTTTGTGAATCACAATACTTATTATTTTTCTTTTTTTTTCTAACCTATATTTTCCCACTGCTGGGCAATGGTCTCCCCCAATGGTATCCATCTTTCTCGGTCTTTTGCCATGTCCCACCAACCCTCCTGAAAGGTGTCAGGGTCAACTCGCCAGCGTCTTCTCGGCCTGCCCCGGCTTCGTCGCCCATCTGCAGGGACCCATGGCGTGACAATCCCCGCCCACCTTTCTTACATTACATTACAATACTTATAAATAATAAATATCCTAGGGCATTCCACAGAGCGTCATCTAGTCCCAAGCTAAGAAACACTGTTTTCAAAATGATTTATATAAAATATTTTGTAAGTGAAATATTATTTTGATAGTGCATAGAGCACTACATTACAGGTGAGTACCTACACCAAGTTAAAGTATATCTAAGTATTCTATATAATATTAGTTCAAAAGATACACATGTAGAAATCGAACATCTCAATACCACAGCTTCACCTAAAGCTAAGCAAAAACATTGTTCAATATTTTCATTCGCATTGATATTTTCAGAAACAAATCTAAAAAAATACCCTTTGTAAATAAACCAGCGAAATCTGAAAATCAAAACAGCATCGAACACAAAGGGTCACTCAATCTCAGTTACGAATAGATCACAAACATTTGCCAACAAACGGCCAGAATCCACGATGATCGGCCGTAAGTGGGGCCCGACCCAAGGCGATTCCTTTATCAATAACATCTCCAGGCCAGGAATCTCCACTATTCGCAAAAAGCCCGCTAGAATGGAAAGAAATTTCGAAAAGCGATCTTTTCTTCCCTTAGATGTTTATCTTGAGACCGTACCTATACCGCGGTATCTTTGAATCGCAAACACGATTGATGACTCGACATGTTTTATATCCATTGCGGGATTGTTCAGAAGTTTTAAGTCACGTTGCAAACGAAAGCAGCAATGAATAACTAGTCATTAGAGTTGTAAATCTGAAGGACTGTTCCACTACTGCGGTGTCTTTGAATCGCTCAAACAATTGATGACTCGACATGTTTAATATCCATTACGGGATTTCTTAAAACCTTTTAGTGTATTTCTAAACGAAATCAGCAATGTATAGCGCAATAATTTGAGTTGTAGCTTCAGCGACGAAATAGATGACGAGTAGATTAATTAGGGGTGTCTTCAAAAATAAGGTTGTTCTAAAAACAACTCCTAATTTTGATTCGCTAAAAAAATAAATACAGTTAAGATAGCGAATGCTTCTGAATGGGACCATTAAATGTTTTTGTGGTTATTTTCTCCGGGTCTTTAAGTGGGCTTTAACTGAGGAAGGTGATTCATTGAGTGGAGTTAGGTATTCGCTAAGAGTTTGGATAAGCTTTGTGTTTATTTCGTTTTCTGCACTAAGATAGTATTCTAAGTACTAAGATAATCAAAGACATAACTTTCTGAACTACCCCATCGACTTTTGAATTTAATTTTCATACTAAAATATCAATATCGCATTTTAATAACCATAAAATTCGATTTGAACGGAAAGAAGAATCAAAGAACTGACAAATAGACGGAACCCGATAAATAAAATTTAAGTGCCACACTTGACGGTAAAATATTTGATGGCGCGAAATATAAAAATGCTCTAGCTCTATTCTCTCGTAAAATATGTACCTACAGTTTTGAAATGAGAATAAAATTCCGATATTCGTATCAATTTTAAGTTTTCAAAAGTGAATGATAAATATCTTTTTTCATTCATTTTGGGCTTTTTGGCGGGAATTTGAGAAGTCATGTTTTCTTTTTGTTTTATTTTCCGAAACTTGTGTTTTAGCGAATGTTATTGTGTAATGATGGTGGATTATAAACTTTTGAGTGTTCGTGAACATAAGTGTGGGCAAATGAAACAAAACTGCATATCATTGCATTTCGAATTCTCACAAAAAGTTCGTGTGATGATTTAGTAAAGACCCACATCTTTACTGAGGCACAGGGGAATGGGTGGGATATTATGTATATGTAGGATGTATTAAGTAGTAAGTATATAATTTGTATTTGTGTATCTGTATCTCATAACTTAAATTATGCTACATTACATTTGTAAATTCATACAAATATTGTTATAAAATGGTCTATATGCCTCTCGGCTTAAGCTTGCAAATAGAATTAAGCGTAAGCCCCAAGACAAATTTGGCGCAATCCGCTACGGAGCGTAATATTTGATTTATGTGGGTAGTTTCATGTAATTTTGCCTGCAGAGTGCCTACGTACTAGATTCTGAGATTTCTCCAGACTGTAATTTAAGAGTTAACTCTCTAGAGATTAAATACTGAACACATTATTTTTACATAAACAAAATCTGCGTTTTTTGTACTATAGGCTCACATTTTTTTTGTTGGAAAAAATAAACTGAAGTTAATGAAACTAAAAAGTCTCATTAGTCCGATCATAGAACTAAATCATCGGACTACTGATACTAGGGGCATAAGCGATCACTTCGTTTTCTTTAGAGTATGAATTTAAAATTCAGGTTGGTTATTCCCTGTGACCGAACAAAACGTAATGCGACAAAACGCGGCAATAACGCGCAAAATACAACGCGTGAACAATAATGCTAGTTGGACTGTTTCAATTTTATCAATTTGGTTCGATATTTTACGATGTTTGCTCGAAATATTGCAGAACATACGGATAGAACAAGTTTGAAGATGAGTTGTTTAAAAATGAAATTGTCATAATATGTGCAGAAGTTTGAGTAATTTCTTCCTATTTATAAATACAAGAACACGGGGTTTTATCGCGTTATTTACCTTATTTCTTTACGTCCCGACCATGAACGTCGAGTCCACCCGCGACCATTGGCTATTGCAACATAGCCGAAACGTCGAGACGTAAAGAAATGAGGTAAATAACACGATAAAACTCCGTGTCCATGTATTTATAAATATGAATTTCTTCATGTCTTACTAACGACCGTCTGTTTGTGCGGAGGAAATTAGACAAAGGTGTAACTGTCTTGGGCTAAAGGATGTAGAATTGTGGGCTGTGTAAGATCACAGAGAAAAAAATGATTTGTTTCAAAACTTCATGGATCAATTTACTGTTGAAACAATTTGAGCCACGAAACTTCGCTTTCGTTAATCCCAAGTATTTTTTCTGCTGTTATACAAATTGTCATAATGGCCCTATTATTACCCACTGCTGGTTGTAGGCTTCCTCTCAAACAAGCAGCTCTTTATATCTTCATCCATTCTCGTCCGACCGCAAACTATTTTATCTCATTCTTTTTTATTTTCAAAATAAAATACAATTGGAACAAAAAATACTGTCCCGTCACCGCAAGAGGAAAAGGAGGCAGTTTTCAAAGAATACAGTAAATAAATACAAAATCTCTCTCCGCTCCATTTCGCACCCCATCGACAATGGACCAAATGGTATTTACGGGAAGTACCTTACGCTCTTTACAGACTCACGACGCGACAGAAAATAGGCTTTTATTTATTCCAGACAAGCTTATGCCCGCGGCTTTCCTCGCATGGTTCCAACCTGAATAAAAATAATGTGTTATTTTATTATAGGTCGTAAACTATATCACTACATAGTACTCGTATAAAACAAAGTCGCTTTCTCTGTCCCTATGTATGCTTAAATCTTTTAAACTACGCAACGGATTTTGATGCGGTTTTTTTTAATAGTTATAGTGATTGAAGAGGAAGGTTTGTCATATTATGGGTACTTTTAACTACCACGGGGCGCAGCTAGTGTAGTATATAAACAATACTTACAATGACCTGAATTTATTTATACTTTATTGCACAAAATAAGCATTTATAAAAAGAGCTTAAAGACAGGTAACGGCAAAGGCGAGCTTAACCCAAAAAAATAGTTCTCTTCCTGCAAACCCTATAAAATCTAAAATCTTTTACAAATAAAATACTATTGACTATCTTTAATTCAAGTTTCAGCCAAATTCGTTCAGTAGTGTTTGCGTGTAACAAACATCGATACATACACACACATTCATACAAGCTTTCGCGTTTATAATTGTGAGATACACACTATTCGCGTGTAAAACGAGCTGTGAAAAAGTAGGCGACGTGAAAACGCGCAGTAACTGCTCGTTCGAAACACATGGTGTGCATAAAGTTTAAACTACTCTGTCATACTCCTTTTCAGTCATTGTTGCATGTAATTTACCTCCAATGTAATAGCGAGTATTTTGCAATGGCTCTTGAAACTATTGAGTTTCATTGTTCAACATTATGACACTTGAAACAAACCGACACACAAGTGATGTCAATGTGTTTCACATGGTTACATGAAAATATTCATTAAAATCGTAGTCTTTTACGTTTTAAAATTAAAGTGACTGTAAATATGTGACAGGATCTGTAGATATTTTTTGGGGAGATCTTTGTCCATCAGTAAGACACAAAAAAAAAACTCAGGCCTTTACATCTTTACTAGATGATTTATACAGAGTCAGGAGGCAAGCTTTGCCTACACTTAACGGGACACTGTAGTGCCTGGGACATTGTTGAGATGGAATAGGCTTGATAGGCATAGTGGGACACAACAGGCAAAATTGTAAATAATTATATAAATATTTTATGCCGGACTGGAGGGTAGTTAATGAGGATTGTGAAGTGTGGAAAGAATGGGTTTTGCCCAGCAGTGGGATCATAACTTTTGTTAGGGATTTTTGACCACTAATATCACACAATGGTGCTTTGCTAATCGATGCTTTAACCGAAATATCATCTTACTGATAGTTTAGTATTCGGCGTCATAGGCTTCGTGGCCGAGTCAAAGGCAACCCGGCTAAAGGGTGATCGCTTGTATCATGCGGGTTCGAATCCCGCCGAAGTCATAAACATTTAGTAAGATTTTTCATTTATATCACACAATCATACTTACTTTGAAATCAAGTTTTGTTTATTAATCGCGCCATGAGTCTGTAACCGTCATAGAAAGGGAAGTCCCACAAAGACCTCTTTATTAGCTGAGATTAATGGCGCAAGTTGCTGGCCCAAGATCCAGTTCCACCGGCTAAGCACATAATGTATGACTCATGGGCCTAATTTATCGGTCAGTTATCATTGCGAGACGTCATGCTTATACGTCCTTTGAAATTGCTCTCATACAAAGTCATACAAAATTGAAGTAAGTTTTATTATTTTGATTTTGCCACCTGTTGATTGAATATGCGATCATGTTCACAAAAAAACAGACACAAGACTTCTGTGTCTATTTGTTTCAGTAATTCAAGATTTGATAATACTTTGGGGGTAGTCAAAGATTCTTCCAAATACACATAAATAGCACAATCACTTCAGAGAAGTCTTAGATATACTCATAAATTTAGTCAAAGATAGGTAAATTAAATTTTGTACCTATTCTATATATGTATAGACTAGCATAACTATCTAGATAGCCTTTTCTTAAAGATACTAAGTAGGTACTAGATTAACTTAAGAAAAGGCTTCATAAGCCTAAGTAAGGCTCTTTTGTCATAGGCCAACACAATGTCCAAACACAATAAACTTCTCACGTAGGTACTCAACGCACTAAGTAGAGCCTTTTGCTTTGACGAATGGCATACATCTTGGAATCCCTGAGATATTTGAGATATGAAATGGATGTATGAATGTTTGTTACTCTTTCACGCGAAAACTACTGAAGGGATTTGGCTGAAACTTGGAATATATAATAGTTTATAACTTGGACATATAGGCTACTCCTACTAATACATTACAGGGCCTATAATAAGGGCCAGTAGATAGCCTATAATATAGGCTATCTTCTGGATAAAACCCAGGTAAGATACCACGGGGACGAATCCGTGTTAAAGTCGTGAAAGTTTGAAATTATATTTCATGTTATTAATAAATAGCCATCAAAACGTATGTTCATTATTTGCGTGACATTTTTTATAACAATGTATGGTTAAAACATTTGAATTTATTTATTAAAATAATTTATATCTTTACGGAACCCAGGCTTCCTACCCACGAGTGAACGTATGATGATATTTTTTATAGAAAAAGGTTTTTACGGCCGCTACATCCCCCGTTATAAAGTTTTATTGCGATACCCAGCGTTGTAGCTTTGCTAGAATTTGCATGTAGCTTTTTGTGCCATTTTACTAGACTCTTGAATAATAATGGGATTTCTATGTAATCTGAGCGGGTTTGTGATAGAAATAGTCTGCGGCCCAATTTACATATTTCTGAAAATACAGATTTTGCATTATACCAGATTTATTTTTTGTTTTAATATTTTTTTTGCTTGTGTATTTTTAAGCGCATTTTAGAGTGGATCGATTACAGTAGCCCACATAAGAGGCAGGCCAAAACAAATACGATGACATCAAAATAACAGCTGGATATGTTGAAATAAATAAATACTGTAAAGAAGGTTTTTTCTTGATAAGATCATTACTGTAGTCTGTGAAATAGAGTGATGTGTTAAATAAATAATAAATAAATATTCTTGGACATTTCACAGCGTCTTCTAATCCCAAGCTAAGCAATTTAATGCTTGTGTTATAGTAACCAGATGACTGATTATACTCGTACTACATAGATTATGTTGTCTAAGAAAAAAATAAAATACGTTTATTTGCCCCCAAGAATACAAAACACATATCTACCGGTATGTGTCATAACGCTATGTAATGTGGTCTATAAAATTTATATTTTTTTTATTTAAGTAATCCGGAGTACTTCTTTATAAAACCTACAGGTTATGGGCCCAGCATGCGGAATGTCTTTCTTTCTTTCTTCTTACTTAGGGTTGAATGTGGCTAAGAAAAAGATAAGAAGATTACAGCAATGCCGGTGAATGCAGCCTTTTACCTGGTAAACGCAACTCCTTGAAAATAATACTAGCTATGCTATGTTGCCAGAGTCGGGACTAGGAATTTTCAAACATTTTGTCAAGAATTTTCATTTTCAATGTTTTATAGTGATCAAAAAAGTGGCATTGTTCTATTGTTTACGTCTCTCGATAAATCTGTTGTTATAGCATTATCAAAATGTCATGGAAATGTCACGAACAGAACGGTATTAATGTTAAAGCAAATCTGGGTCGTTACAAATCCCAAAAAATATTTGATATTTGACACAATTCCAGGAAATCGAAATGTTTCATGTTTAGTTGAGCTGAAAATAAGCTTTACCGTTGTCACATATTTTAAAATAAATGAAAAATCTTACTAAAAGTTTATGACTTCGACGGAATTCGACTTGTATCATGCGGGTTCGAACCCCGTCGAAGTCATAAACTTTTAGTATGATTTTTCATTTATAATGAAATACCTAAGTGTGGTTTAACACTATGATACAAAATATATAAAAAACATATTTTATAGCTTTTAAAACTGATTCATCTAACTAAATGAACCAAGTCAAGAGCCTGAAACTTGCAAAAGAAAGTTGGAAGGAAAAGCTATTTCAAAAACTTACCCCGTTTCTGCAAATAAAATCTCTGTATTGGAAAATTATACTCATAAGTTTCTCGCACGGAATACGGAAATATTAGTAAAATTTTCGTCACATAAGTGGACTAATGCCGGGTTGCAATATTCAACTTACTAATAACCGTGGATCTGTCGCCATAGTAATATCATTCTATATCTGTCAAAAAGTGTCCTACATTTTTTGTTGTCTAAACAAAGTTGCTATGGCGATCAATCTACGATGATTCGTAAGTTTAATATTGAAACCGGCCGTAAGGCTACCTAAACCCAAACTTAGCTATGTCAGACAATTGTAGACAGTTGAACTCTTACGTTTCATATACATCCAAAACAGAGCTAGAACCTGCAACTCGATTCAAGTCCAGAACTAACGCTTATGTGCCAGCATATATTATCATGGTAGAGTAGTTAAAAAATCAAAGAATCTAAATTTAACTATGTCAGACAATTCTAGAAAGTCAGAACTCTTGCGTTTCACATACTCTTGTGCCAGGGATAATATGATGGGACAAATCGATGATTTGAGAGTGTAGTAGTAATAAAGGTACTTCAACCTTTATTATATTCGTCAGTAGCCCATTTAATTGACCTAAAAATTGAATCAAAGGCCCAAATGGAAGTTACGTTGACATTGTGACCGTTGAAACGCACAGGCCCGGCGATATATTTAAAATTATAGGTGTTTGGGCAGTCTTTGTATCTAAAATCCAATTCAGGGCAATCATCTAAAGATAATGGCTTTGCGCGTTTTTTCGCAATGTCGTGCGTGGATTGGTTTGTATTTGAGATGATATAATTTCCAATTTGGTGTAGGTCTCCTTCAACCTCCTCCACTGCTATCTTGGGTTGTCTGTATCCAATTTTGGCCCGCTATCTTCTTGATGTCATCTTTTCATCTCATCTGGGGTCTGCCAACTGGTCTTTTGTGTTCCCACGGTCGCCATTCTAACAGATCTCTGCACCCTGAGTTACGGGCTATGTGTCATTGTCACTTTAATTTCGCTACTCGTTTCACAACATCTGAAACTTTGATTTGTTTTCTCAACCACTTGTTAGTTTTTCGGTCCCGTAATGGTATTCCCACCAGCTTACGTTCCATCGCCCTTTAAGTGACTACTATCATTTCTGTGTAGACCTTTCCATTCTTCTTGAACGTTTCAATCGTTATCAGCAGGATTTTTTTCATCTACCTCGCTCCTTGCAAAGTACTGGAAACCTTTGCTTTTAATGAAATCTCATCGGGCGCAATCGAAAGGCACTGAAGAGGATCAGTGATTTCTGTGGCTTTAAGTACCGTTGATCCAAAATCTGAAGATTTGTCAAGATCGGTTTTCTCTGGAGCACATTATTATTTCTTCATGGGGCTCACAGTCTGATTCCTTGCTGTGCTCTTTTATCTTGTCATCAATTCGGTCTAAATGTTGCATCACGAATCGATCAATACACATCGGAATTTCGCCTCTAAGTTCACGACGTTTCAAGTCGAAAAAATCTGATTTAACTGCAACAGAGGTGACAGTAACTGAACCTCTTCCGAATATGGGAACCATGATAGCGGTCCAGAGCGGGACGTATGGCAACATATATCTTTTAATTGTTTTCGCCAAATCGACGTTGTTAAACGCATTTATCGTATCACTATTCGACGATTGATTTTTGATATCCACTGCTGCTTCGTTCAATGCGTCGTGGTACGATTTCCAGCCTTGATTCTCGATTTCATTTTTGACGGTCTCCTGTTGGGTATCAAATTTGGATTCTTCGTCGTCTTTATCTTTAACTTCTCAATCTGTTGCTTCAGTGTCGGTATCGTTATCGTTGTCGTTTCTCAACTCCACTCCTTTGATTTTATTATTTAAAAACCGAAGTCAATCAACCGATGGCAGAGGATCGTCATTTGAAATCAGAACCGATGCACTTACTGAGTGCAACAACAATTACTGATTCGAGGAAATGCGTTAACTTGTCTAGGTCCGTTATTTGGAAAGCATTTCCTATGCATCGCTTGTAAAATTGCCTTACTAAAGCTAGGTAATGTTTTCATCTACCTCTCTCTTATTAGACTCTTGCAAAGTACTGGAAACCTTTGCTTTTAATGAAATCTCATCGGGCACAATCGAAAGGTACTGAAGAGGATCAGTGATTTCTGTGGTTTTAAGTACCGTCCAAAATCTGAAAATTTTTCAAGATCGGTTTTCTCTGGAGCACATTATTATTTCTTCATGGGGCTCACAGTCTGATTCCTTGCTGTGCTCTTTTATCTTGTCATCAATTCGGTCTAAATGTTGCATCACGAATCGATCAATACACATCGGAATTTCACCTCTAAGTTCACGACGTTTCAAGTCGAAAAAATCTGATTTAACTGCAACAGAGGTGGCAGTAACTAAACCTCTTCCGAATATGGGAACCATGATAGCGGTCCAGAGCGGGACGTATGGCAACATATATCTTTTAAGTGTTTTCGCCAAATCGACGTTGTTAAACGCATTTATCGTATCACTATTCGACGATTGATTTTTGATATCCACTGCTGCTTCGTTCAATGCGTCGTGTTACGATTTCCATCCTTGACTCTCGATTTCATTTTTGACGGTCTCCTGTTGGGTATCAAATTTGGATTCTTCGTCGTCTTTATCTTTAACTTCTTAATCTGTTGCTTCAGTGTCGGTATCGTTATCGTTGTCGTTTCTCAACTCCACTCCTTTGATTTTATTATTTAAAAACCGAAGTCAATCAACCGATGGCAGAGGATCGTCATTTGAAATCAGAACCGATGCACTTACTGAGTCCAACAACAATGACTGATTCGAGGAAATGCGTTAACTCGTCTAGGTCCGTTATTTGGAAAGCATTTCCTATGCATTGCTTGTAAAATTGCCTTACTAAAGCTAGGTAATGTTTTCATCTACCTCGCTCTTATTAGACTCTTGCAAAGTACTGGAAACCTTTGCTTTTAATGAAATCTCATCGGGCACAATCGAAAGGCACTGAAGAGGATCAGTGATTTCTGTGGCGTTAAGTACCGTTGATCCAAAATCTGAAGATTTGTCAAGATCGGTTTTCTCTGGAGCACATTATTATTTCTTCATAGGGCTCACAGTCTGATTCCTTGCTCTGCTCTTTTATCTTGTCATCAATTCGGTCTAAATGTTGCATCACGAATCGATCAATACACATCGGAATTTCACCTCTAAGTTCACGACGTTTCAAGTCGAAAAAATCTGATTTAACTGCAACAGAGGTGGCAGTAACTAAACCTCTTCCGAATATGGGAACCATGATAGCGGTCCAGAGCGAGACGTATGGCAACATATTATATCTTTTAAGTGTTTTCGCCAAATCGACGTTGTTAAACGCATTTATCGTATCACTATTCGACGATTGATTTTTGATATCCACTGCTGCTTCGTTCAATGCGTCGTGTTACGATTTCCAGCCTTGATTCTCGATTTCATTTTTGACGGTCTCCTGTTGGGTATCAAATTTGGATTCTTCGTCGTCTTTATCTTTAACTTCTTAATCTGTTGCTTCAGTGTCGGTATCGTTATCGTTGTCGTTTCTCAACTCCACTCCTTTGATTTTATTATTTAAAAACCGAAGTCAATCAACCGATGGCAGAGGATCGTCATTTGAAATCAGAACCGATGCACTTACTGAGTGCAACAACAATTACTGATTCGAGGAAATGCGTTAACTTGTCTAGGTCCGTTATTTGGAAAGCATTTCCTATGCATCGCTTGTAAAATTGCCTTACTAAAGCTAGGTAATGTTTTCATCTACCTCTCTCTTATTAGACTCTTGCAAAGTACTGGAAACCTTTGCTTTTAATGAAATCTCATCGGGCACAATCGAAAGGTACTGAAGAGGATCAGTGATTTCTGTGGTTTTAAGTACCGTCCAAAATCTGAAAATTTTTCAAGATCGGTTTTCTCTGGAGCACATTATTATTTCTTCATGGGGCTCACAGTCTGATTCCTTGCTGTGCTCTTTTATCTTGTCATCAATTCGGTCTAAATGTTGCATCACGAATCGATCAATACACATCGGAATTTCGCCTCTAAGTTCACGACGTTTCAAGTCGAAAAAATCTGATTTAACTGCAACAGAGGTGGCAGTAACTAAACCTCTTCCGAATATGGGAACCATGATAGCGGTCCAGAGCGGGACGTATGGCAACATATATCTTTTAAGTGTTTTCGCCAAATCGACGTTGTTAAACGCATTTATCGTATCACTATTCGACGATTGATTTTTGATATCCACTGCTGCTTCGTTCAATGCGTCGTGTTACGATTTCCATCCTTGACTCTCGATTTCATTTTTGACGGTCTCCTGTTGGGTATCAAATTTGGATTCTTCGTCGTCTTTATCTTTAACTTCTTAATCTGTTGCTTCAGTGTCGGTATCGTTATCGTTGTCGTTTCTCAACTCCACTCCTTTGATTTTATTATTTAAAAACCGAAGTCAATCAACCGATGGCAGAGGATCGTCATTTGAAATCAGAACCGATGCACTTACTGAGTCCAACAACAATTACTGATTCGAGGAAATGCGTTAACTCGTCTAGGTCCGTTATTTGGAAAGCATTTCCTATGCATTGCTTGTAAAATTGCCTTACTAAAGCTAGGTAATGTTTTCATCTACCTCGCTCTTATTAGACTCTTGCAAAGTACTGGAAACCTTTGCTTTTAATGAAATCTCATCGGGCACAATCGAAAGGCACTGAAGAGGATCAGTGATTTCTGTGGCGTTAAGTACCGTTGATCCAAAATCTGAAGATTTGTCAAGATCGGTTTTCTCTGGAGCACATTATTATTTCTTCATAGGGCTCACAGTCTGATTCCTTGCTCTGCTCTTTTATCTTGTCATCAATTCGGTCTAAATGTTGCATCACGAATCGATCAATACACATCGGAATTTCACCTCTAAGTTCACGACGTTTCAAGTCGAAAAAATCTGATTTAACTGCAACAGAGGTGGCAGTAACTAAACCTCTTCCGAATATGGGAACCATGATAGCGGTCCAGAGCGAGACGTATGGCAACATATTATATCTTTTAAGTGTTTTCGCCAAATCGACGTTGTTAAACGCATTTATCGTATCACTATTCGACGATTGATTTTTGATATCCACTGCTGCTTCGTTCAATGCGTCGTGTTACGATTTCCAGCCTTGATTCTCGATTTCATTTTTGACGGTCTCCTGTTGGGTATCAAATCTGGATTCTTCGTCGTCTTTATCTTTAACTTCTTAATCTGTTGCTTCAGTGTCAGTATCGTTATCGTTGTCGTTTCTCAACTCCACTCCTTTGATCTTTTATTTAAAAACCGAAGTCAATCAACCGATGGCAGAGGATCGTCATTTGAAATCAGAACCGATGCACTTACTGAGTGCAACAACAATTACTGATTCGAGGAAATGCGTTAACTCGTCTAGGTCCGTAATTTGGAAAGCCTTTCCTATGCATCGCTTGTAAAATCGCCTTACTAAAGCTAAGGCACGTGACCATGGCCGATACATGACATACGTCCAGTTGCATGAAAGTTGATGGCAATTAGCTCCGATTTGCTTATCTGCAAATAATGCAGTAGTGCAAATAGTAGGATGCTTTAAACAAAGACGACCCGAAGTCGGTTACAACAATTGCTGGAATTTGAGAGTTCGCGGCGAGGTTTTCACTTAAAATTGCGCAACAATTACGGATTGTTGATCTGCTGATACCATCTGAAACAGTGGAATGCTTCCATCTTTCGTCACAAGGACACACTGGTATAACAACATTATGTGCCTTCTGTAACTCATTTCGTTTTGCAATGCCACCTGTAGCATCTATTGTCAGTGTTGCATTGCGATATTTTTGGCAACGTGCATTGTTATTTGAAGTTGTTCGGGTGACCAATATATACAGGTAAAATGCAACCCGATAGACTTTATGCTTCCAACAAACCTACCGCTAACCGCTAAGCGCTTTGAATTTATTTATTTATTTGAAGTAGGTTTAATGCCGGATTTCCGAATTGCTACCCGTATTTATTTAAAAGTCTTTGTTCTTTTGCTTTTCGGACCACAGCATTACTTGGTAAGATCGGTCGACCTTTACTTCCAAATGGTTAAATGCGACCAGCTTCTTGTAGTCGTCATGTGATGGCGTCTTTACGGCTTTTAATTAGATCGTCTGCAGTGGCAGACGAAGTTGAAGCGTCAAGACAAAGAACAATTCTCAACTGCCTTTTCACCTGAATGACTGTGCTCTGATAATATTAATCTCACATAGGAGAATAGCATCAACATCTGTCTTTGGTGTGCAAAAAATTGTTGCATTACAGCAGCATCCTTTGATTGTCAAATAAAACCTAGCGACAGCACTTACGGTCGAGATGGTGTTGTCTCTGCAATCACGTCTGCCCATCCGGGTTGCATTTTTCAGTAAATCCGCTTACCATTATGTTTTTTACATTTTTTAAATCGTGTTTTTTTTCAGCTAAAAACGGCAGAACTATAGCTGAAAAGTATCAGGAACTATAGAACTCATCTGCATGCGAAGAGAACTATCGCAAAAACATGATATGCTGGGACATGATACTATGCTAAGTTCACGTACATCCAGATGACGCTGTGTGGAATGTCCGAGGATATTTATTTATTTATTTATCTTCAGCTTTATGTTGATGACTGTACCACCATTTGATCCTTCACACTCACTCGATTTATCTCGAAACTTGGCTCATAAACTACCTCGGATTTCTTTGTGCTGTCTGGCACACGGCTGGATTCACCTTAACATGTTAATGGAACTTTTAAGGGAACGTCAGTACATAATGGCCCAAAATTAATGTACACCAAAAAGCAGAATAGTTTTTTAAACCGACTTCAAAAAAGGAGGTGGTTATATTTTACTGATGAATATATTTTATATTTTACAATGGAATAGTTGATAGTATAATTATAGTTTAAAGTTTGTTCACCAATTATTCCGAAAATAGTGAACACTTAGTCAGCTTTCTAATAGCGTCAATGGGCTTGCAACCTGTCACGTATGGAATGTTAAATTCTGCAAAATGTGGGCATGTACCAAATGTGTGTTTGGACTTACCTCTGACTACCCCCTTAGACATCTTCAACAGGATCTAAAAATACCTATCTGCCAGCACGGACACAAACCAAAAGAAAAAACTCAAAAAACCCAAAAACAAAGGAACCTGCGTACCAAGATGCATTTATGCTCCCGAACATCAATCGCCATAACCGCTTCCGTTTGACTTGAGACCATTCCTACAGATTTTCATTCATCACGTTCGGATCCCATCAAGATATGATCAGTCCCGAATCTACTGACCTGTAAACGGACAGTCGGCCACAAAATCAATAGAACACACGTTCGTTCATCCTTATGAAATATGCATTCGGCGCGCCTTGCATGGCATTAGGCAATACTTGAGCTCGAATGTTTGTTTTTGCGGCCTTTTGTCTTCAGTCGGTAGTTTCCGTGTCTTTTGTTCTTTGTGGAATTATTGAGAGCTCTGTAGTATAAACCTTGTGTTTGTTTTGCTTTGAAGAAACATAGGTTTTTTATTATTATTTAAAAATTACACACTTCAGCAATAACGTATATATTTGTACATACGTGCAGATTGTGGGCGAAGTACATACAACGTTCGCGACGTACAGTATATACTTATAAATATGTAGTCTATAAGTTTTGCTCGAAATAAATGTTTATTATTTAATTTTAATTATTTATTTTATAATAAGTGCGGTTGTACCAGATATTCCTTGGAAATGCCTGTGACTACTACTCTAGAAATACTATTTCCAAGTTTCAGCTAAATCCGTTCAGTATCATCAGTTCAGTTTTTATGTGAAAGAGTAACAAACATCCATACAAACGTTTGCGTTAATAATTTAGGAACAAGTAAAATTACGCTCTCATGGTGACTTGCTAGCTTATTCGTCCTACCGTTCCTTGTTTGAAACTAATAACCAAATGAATGTTTGTCAACTAGTGTAAAATAAAGTATCAACGACATACAAAAGATGTGTTGGGACATTTTGCAACATTTCAGCATAATTCAGGAACCCGAGCTTACAATATCTGTCAGCTCCAGCATGTTTAGGCAACTGACCGCAAACGAGTAGTCCTAGCGTATCACAGCTGTGCCTTCCCAACTTAACACCACCACAAATATACAAAACTCTACTCTAAAATCAAAGGAGTAAGGCCACAACGACTGCACGTGAACTCAAAATGTCAGCGGACAAAATAATGTCCAGGGCACATTTACCCAGCGGCTTATATACAGTAACTATAGATAGGTGTCTAGTTTATTAGCGGATATGGGCAATGTGTGTTTAGTTTCGATGTACTAAATCTGAACTGTGAATAGAGGCGTCACAATGGCTTGAAATTAGAAGCGGTTGTGTGAAATTTTGTAATGGGATTGAAAAGTAGGTTATCGGAAATGCATTCTTTCGTGCGTATAAGCAAGTGGCCAACTTTGGTGACGGAGTTTTCAAGCCGCCTAAAGGCCTCCGTCATGGTTTAACGACTTTAAAAGCCGAGACCGACTTTTTAACAATTTAAGCATGCATTAATGAATATTCTTATCCTTGGACAGGACATTCCACACAGCGTCATCTAGTCCAAAGCTAAGCAATGTTATGCTTGTGTTATGGTTGATTATTACTTAAATAATTTTTTATGTAAATACATACATATAGACATTACCCAGACACGAAAGAAATATTTAAAGATCATAAAAACATTTGTCCAGCAGCGGGGTTCGAACCCGCAACCTCTTCGTCTCAGACCGACTTTCCCGTCTCAGACCCACTGCGCCGCAGAGATCGTATTAAAACTAACGTACAAACTATATCATAATATTATAAATTTTATAGGTTATAGGACCTTCCTATATTAGACCTTTGCCCAGCAGTGGGATATATATATTTTTTTAATAACCTATAATGTGTCCCACTGCTGGGCATAGCGTGAATGAACGTAACGTGCTTGGGATAATATAGGGTTGAAAAAAAAAATTTAGGACCTTGCCTTTAAATTACATCCCTAAAGTGGTATAATAATCTTCTAGAATTTTCTAGCTAACCTTTATTTTTTAAATTTAAATGAAAGAAAATATTGTAAAGAAACCAGTATGTATTCTAATCCTATTTTCTATCTTTCATATTTATTTTTAGCTGACAGACTACTTAGGATATTTGAGTCCATAACCTTACTCAACATTTTCGATTTAAAATTCAAAAACTTTAGCCAATCACTTAAAAATCTTCGTTGAGCTCCGACAAGAAGCTATGTATCCTATCTATAGATATACCTACCCTCGATCTGCGGTTATGAACTACTGAGAAGCTAGCACTAGTTTCAATCATAATTAGAGAACCAGGGTTCGTAGACAAGTGACAAATGTTTTGTATCTATTCTCTTTCTATTCGCTACACCTTTGATTTGACATTTCTGATCGCTCGAGTTTTCCTCATCGAATGTCAATTCCTATACTATTTATATATTTTTATAAATAAAAAATATATGTATATATTTTTTAGTTTCTGCTCTAAAGCAATTGTAAGAATGTAACATGGCTAGGGCAGCACGGTTGGAGTATGTCAAGTGCTATGGTATACTCTACCCACTATCAACCTACTAAAAGTAAAAAAATCTACCTACTTATTAAAGCTTTTGTACTTTAATTTTTAACTGACTTTAAAAAGGAGGGTCTGTGTTCTGTGTAACTTTTTTTAAATGTATGTTTACCAATTATTCTGTAAATGGTAGAATGATTTTGAAAAATATATTTTTTTAATATACTCCCGAGGTGCTCCCGAGGTGTAAAAAATCGAGGATCTGACGAGAGGCTTCGGAGTTACGAACAGAAATACACCTTGAAAGTGCAGAAAATTGCTTTATTCTTAAGAAAATGCAGTGAAAAATTTAATTTTGCCTCTTGTTATAACCAAAACTACCTATAGATCGTTTGTTACGATCCTTAGGTGGCTCAACTGGTTCTAATTGTATTTTGTACAGTTATGTAAATATGTAGTAGTTTAGTTTCTGTAAACCAAAACTTGACATCACTCAGCTGTTAAATGGTCACAAATCATTTGAAAGAAATCAAATGAACTAGCAAAGACACCAGTGCTGTGTCCAGTCCAATACCATCTGATGTATCAGAGCTTCCGCCAACGAATAAAACAACGCTGGATAAAGGCCACATAGCTACGTCATGTACCGATATGAAAAATGTGGAGTTCAGTAAAAATACAAAAAGACAAACTGCAAAGAGAATGGTTTCACTAGTTTTAACTGGGCGTTTGAGAGCCTTGCGACTAGTAGCTTTGGAGTGAGGTCACTTTATTTATAATGTACTGTGCTTGTTGAGTGCATACGCATAAGCAATTGCAAAATATAAATACCTCCAATTTATTAATTTTTCTAAGTTTAATTGAACTTTTACGATTTGTTTCTATTTATTTGTTTCTTTCTTTGTGCATAAATAAAAACCGTGAAGCAAGTAAATATAATTGTAAAATTAACAAGATACTTTTTGCTTTCCCTCATGCTATAGAGTCGTGATTTGTACCTATGTAAAATTTATTTTTATAAAAAATTGCAAATTAAATACAATTTAAAATAAAGTAAATTATTGGCTTAACTCCACTGCTTTCGTAGCCACATGATTATTATTGGAAGTATGCCAATGCTCCCTCGATCAGCCGAAGGTTGTGTAAGTAGGCATTCAATTTATACGATTATCGAGCCCGAAGTGATTCTCTTCGACGAAGATAATCATTGTTTTCACAAGCACGATAAATAAGCTTCATGCTTATTATATGTAATGTCACTTAACAAATAAATATAGAACTTCATATTTTACCCCATCCTACTATTGCGTGAAGGGAGAATAGATTAACAACTGACTACAGTTTAGTCGATATCAAATCCGCGTTTTGATCGATTTTCATTTCTACTTCAATATAATTATGTTTTGTGACATAGTAGGTATGCATTTCTACAATTTATAATTCAAATTGATTTATTACTGTGACCAGATCTCTTCCCCAAAATAAACTATACATTTTCTACAATCCCGACTATTAAAAAGCATTTCCGTAATTTTTTCATTACAAAATATCTTCTGTCTCTCAGGTACGACCCAGAAAGCCATCTTATCCCCGAAACAGCTTTGTTTTTCATACATTTTACCGGTCGGGTTTCGATCCCGTATCGACGACGTTCAATTTCCTGAACCCGGCCGCAAAGCTGAAGATCCGAACTATTATGTTTTTATGGTCCCCTTTTGAGGGTAAACTTTAATACAAGCAATGTTTTTGTTATGTTTGTTTAGGGTAAAACAATTTTTTTTTAGGAACAAGAAAGTTTATGCTAAAATTTACTCAGTAGGTAACATTCAGGCCGTAACTCAGGCCTACATCTTTAATTAGATGATTATTTTATACAGCGTCAGGAGGCGTCTTTCCTACACATAACGGGGCACTGTAGTGCCTGGGACATTGTTGAGATGGAATAAGCTCGCCCAGCACCTAACCCATCCTATTAGCTTAGCCGGCCATATCCACAGACGTCAGTGATCTTAAATAGATAAATAAATAAAAATTTTGATAGTAAAATTGGCTACTTATTGTCCATTGAAAGAGCGTGGTCATCCACGTGTATGTAAACAAATGTTTGGTGTTTTAGGCCGAGCCAGTTTCTGAATATAAAGCGATTTACCCGGGATAAGGCAATATTAGATCTCGGTAAATATTGGAAAGTTTCTTAAAAAGGCAATTGACATGATACTTAACCTAAACCAATTTAATATAAGTCTGTGTGTGTAGTTCTTTCAATGAATCGTTTATTTTGGTACGGTCCAGCCGTTTGTGCGCGAAGGAGTAACAAACATTTACCTACACTTACACACAAACGTTCACCTTTATAATATTAGTGTCATAATGATTTGTAAACATCACAACATCACTCGCCTGTATTAGTTCAAATACACCAGTTTAGAGTTCACAGCATAGTTTTAGTAATAGGTAATTTCAACCTGTCTAAGTTTAGACCAAACGTCATCCAAACACGTCGGAACTTAGGCCAAAACTTAAATTGCCCGTTACGGGTACTTCACTAAGAATAGCAAGGAATCTGACCAATTTTGGCAAAGGCTTGCTAAGGGCCGAAACAGCTCATACAAACTTCCACCTTATCTCAGGAACTTAAGGTTTATTTTTGTGGTGGGTTTTGGCGAGTGAGTGATTTTAGTAAAAGCGTCTAAGGCTCGTTAACTTGTAACTGCGAGGGCAGTAACTTGGGCGAGTTACTGGTATAACTTGCGTTAATTAATTAGTAATCTGATTATAGAGATCTGATTAATAAAAATGATGCTGTTATTGTTCATATTTTACTCTATTTTTCATTATCATGCCCATAATACGAACGAACGATGCCTATAATGCGATATTGTCTATACTTTGGTGTATTTATGTGTAAACTGGATGACATAATAAATGAGACAGGGGCGAGTGCCAGAAACGAAGTGAGGTTTATCTATGCCCAGCACTGGGATTAGAAAGGCTGTTGTTGATGATGATTACCATCATCATCCATCACTTAATACGCTTACTCTATTGATAGATATAAGCTGCATTAATCTTAAATAAATATCCGTTCAGAAATGAAAGATATATCAGTCTATCAGTCTGTTGTAAAACACAATATTCTTTCGATCAATTCAATATGAATTAAAAGGTCTTCCACACGTAGACAACGAGTCAATTGTTATAAACGCTTTCAGTTGTTAGGATGTGATAACCAAACCAGTATTCCTCTTATACATAATACTTTGGCTGTATGCGGAAACCCACAAATCATTTTTCTCCATCTTTATGTATTTTACTTACTTAAAACATAAATTTCCCCCAAAACTGACGCGTAGATATACTCGGAGGGTAGTTAAACACTCTTTAATGACCACCTCTCGTTAAGACGAAAGGTTTTGGCTGTTCTTCGGAATTAACAGTTACAGCCCTACTGCCGACCATCACAACCCGACCCCTGGATCCACTTAACCTCTCAACAATCTAAACTGAGAGTAAACAATTTATAGATCATGCTACGCTGGCTGAGTTTTGTGAGGGCGCATAAAGTTTTATGCATTAGAAATAGGTTGAAAATGGGTCGTTTGACGTTTTCTCAAGTTTAAACAGCGGTTTACCGTGAGTAGTGGGGATAACATTACTTATACACGAGCGTACGTGTCGTGTCATGTCGTACTTAATGTTTCTTGGTTTATTTCAGTCTCCGCTGTGTTATAGCCGAGTTATTGTTCTAGGTTGACGTTTGGTGGCCGTTAAGTCTTTACACATACACCTTTTCGGCGTGCTTACCTGTTAAATTCGTTTGTGTATTAGCACGCTCTGTTACTAGAGCATCATCATCTAGATTCTAGAGCTTCTTAGCGATAAAGCCGCCCATTGTACATTATACGTAGTTTTATTATTGATTGTATTTATTTCATAGAAAAAATATATGTATTAGATAGGTAAAGATTCGTCAGAGACAGTTTTCTATTCGAGTATACTTTACATATAAATACCGTACGTAAAGTGAATAATATGTTTGACTAAGCATTTTGAATATATTTGAGATAATTTATCTTGTTACGTTTCAATATAAAAAATAAACCAAAGTTAATATACACTTCGAGATCTGTCTCCAAGTCGGTTCTCAATTCACAATCCTGTTGTACGCAATTAATCAGCATTAGCGCGCCATCTGTCTGTGGATTACAGCAACAGCGGCGCCTAGGCAGCCTAATGCCGGCTTAGAGGCCTAGGGTACACGAGGAACACTGATGCTTGGCTATTTATTGGATGGACCTTTCAGTACATCTTACTCGTCTCATTCGGTAGAAGCTCGTTCTTGATTTTTGTAGTTAAGCAACGTTCTGAGCGGCCACTACTTGGATGGGTGACCGCAAGTGGCATTATCAGCTGAGCGCTTCCGTGCTTCGGAAGGCACGGTCGAATACAGATTTCTTATTAAATATATAAATGTCAAATCAAATCAAATCAAATTGTTTATTTATTTCTCTCACAACATATAAAAATATATAGCATAAATTTTAAAAATAAATACAGTTAAAAATAATGATAAATTTAAACAAACGTAGGTTAGAGGTAAGCCTGTTTTGTGAGAGACTGGTGCCTGAAATAGAAATATATAAATATATAAATGTATGAAGACTATGCGTCAAAGGTATTTGGAAGTGTTTATTATTGTGAAAAGTCCTATTGCCGAAAAGGGGGGTGTAAAAAGGGGGCTTTTGTACTTGTTCAGTTATTTTTCTGTGGTATCGGGCTAATTTGTCGTGTCTGGCTAGAAAATAAATAAATAAATAAATATCCTTGGACATTCCACGCGGCGTCATCTAGTCCCAAGCTAAGCAACTTAATGCTTGTGTTATGGTAACCAGCTGCTTACTACATAGATACATTTTTTTTTGTAAATACATACATATTATGGATAGAAAAACATCCAGACCCGGAACAAATATCTGCAAAACATGCAAACATTTGTCCCGCGGCGGGGATCGAACCCGCAACCTCCGCGTCTCAGGTCTAAGGCCTGCCGCCTTCGCCCACTGCGCCACAGAGGTCGCGGAGGAGAAAGAATTAAAAATATGTATTACTTCAATTCTATAAGCTACTCAGAAAAATAAAATACGAAACAAACCCTTCCTCACGTCCATCCCCTTTCACATTATCCCATCATCCGTTATTTTTCGGAATACGTAACTTTGTTAACTGGGTTAAGTTAACTTGGTTATTTTAACGAACGCTAAGCAAAAATGTCTAAACGCTCGACTTAACTCGATTACGAGGATGCTGCGAATATTAATAAGCTTGGGTTAATTAAACTATGGAGGAATTAAATTAGCTACACATAAGGTTGGGATGCTCTTGCAAATCTTGAAGACAAATTAACATGTAAGATTACAAAGGGTTTGAATTTATGTGGATGCTGTAACAGTATTTTCTTCGCTCACTCGAATTTATTGATTTTTTTGTAGACGATTATAATAATTTAAGTATAATATGACTATCACTTTTACAAAGAATCTTGATATAAAATATTTAGGAAAACACGCGCATGTCATAAATGTCAAAAATTACAAAGTTAAATCAAATCAAATAAAGATTCCAATGATTTTGAAAACGTGTCCCACTGCTGGGCCAAGTCCTTCCCTACTTTCATACATCACAAGCTTATGTTGTTTAAGAACTGTTTGAGTTCGTACGTACGTAAGACGATTCATATCTAGAAGACAGACAAAGGCCATACACAAAATCGTAACCCGATCCTGCAGTACCAGATAGCCTGAAAACTTTAAAACATCAATTTTATCCAAGAAATTTCAATACTTAGTAGTAGGTAGCAACAATAATTCAATATTTAAACATTTTTAACTAGAAAGTAATTGAAATTTCTTGGATAAAATTGATGTTTTAGAGTTTTCAGGCTATTTTTTAGGGTTACGATTTTGTGTATGGCCTTTGTCTGTCTTCTAGATATTAATCGTACGTACTATTCGATTCGGTCATTTATTTAAAACGACAAAATCTGGCCATTCTTAATTTAAATTAACTAATTAGACTGTTAGAAATGGTCTTGCTCGAGATCTGTGGTACATTATCCGTAGTGTGGGCGGTCCAGGTATAAAATAAATTCAACTTACCCACGAACAAAGAGAAGTGATCACACTTAGCGGAGATGTTCTGCGATATGGCCGATTACAGGAATGGCCATGGCCAAATGGCCTCTATGACCATAACCGTTACTTTCAATAATCACCAGAGGTTATTGTTCCACTGCAGTTTTAGAAGAATTTTCACTGATAAACTCATGAGAAGAAAAACGAAAATAACAGTAGTTGACATTGACATTATCTTTATAAAAAGTCAGAACACAGTCATAATTTTTTTATCGGTTTTTAAATCACGTACATTACTTTTATTTAAACCCGAAGTTTTGACTGGATTGCACCAGCCATGGTCGCGCGAAGACTGAAGTGTTGAAGGTACCGCCGCATAGCGAAAGCGTTTGTTGAATTACCCTCACTTGGTATTAGAAATGATAATTAGGGTCAGTTCCCACTATGACAGCACATCACATTTACATTATCCGCACATATTAATCACACACATTACACTAATATTATAAGTGTGAATGTTTGTTACTCCTTCACGCTCAAACGGCTAGACGGATTTCAATGAAATTTGGTACCAGGATAGCTTATATCCTGGATTAACACATAGGCTACTTTTGATCCCGGTACTGCTTTTAAAAAGACGAGCTCGATGACTTAAAGCAAATTTCAAGCTCATCAAATCGATTAACTTTAAGTTTTCCGTGGATCACTTCCATCAAATAGTTATGACGTCATAGATTTTTAGTGCCTCCTGAAATAACAAAGCGATCAATATCCACTATAATGGGTATGGATAAGAGCCAAATGCTTATAATTATCATTAGCATGAACATTAAACATTCTCGTAGCTTTAAGAATGATGTATTTAAAAATAAACTATGTTGCCTGGTTCTGTTTAAATTTCGGTGCATCAATGAATTTTTAAATTCAGTAAATATATGCGTTTCAAAAGAAAGAAAGAAAATCAACTTATAGATCCAATCAAGCTTAAAGAATGAATTAATTAATAAAACGTCTACGATCTACACTGGGTCTGCGCAATTGTAACTCACAATTTGGATGGATAACCTTAAGTGGTTACAGCTAAGCGTTCAGCTTCGGAGGGCACGTTAAAATGTCATTCTTGGGTTTCAAAGTCGTTAAGGCGTGACGTAGGCGACCTAACTTCGGCATCATCTTTGGCCACTTGCACATACGACAGTGGTCGATGATTGGTGGAGAGGTGTTGCGGCGCACTTCATACCATTGATTTAGCGAGTGCTGTTGGTTCGTCAGCGAGTGCACAGGCGCAAACATACCCCCGCTACTTCCCCGACCGCGCTCTTTTCACCTTAGATATCAAATGCCACTTTAGGTACAAAAGTGATTTCCGTGTAATAAAATCTTACAAAATATCTACCCTGCTCAAAAACACAGCCAGAGAATTATGGTTATAAATACAGCTAGCTCTATATTGATCTTTAATCTCTAAACTTTGAGCAAAAACAAGCCTGGCCTATATCAAAACATCAGCGAGTATTATCGAGACGGAAAGTTAAAGTTTGTCAGCCCACACTTTAGCCAACTTTCCCTTATAAAAGCCAAAACTTGCAAAGGGTTCGTATTTACTTTAAGGATGACTTGCGGTAATTTTGCTAATTTCTTTAATGGCATCAAACTAGAAGATTGATGTGAATCTCCACCACTTACTGGATTATGGTCTTTAGATGCAGGGCAGTATCAGAGACGGGATCCGTCACGTAAGCAGAAAATTCTTAAATATTTAAATTGTAAAATCACTTATTTAGTAGCACCTCAAGGATGACATATAATTTCTAGAATCAACTAAGTAATAGTCTTGCCAACTATTTAGTTGATTCTACTGCCACTTCTAACGCGACACACCAAGAAAAAGAATCAGGCAACAACATAAGACTACGATGTAAGTATTTATAGTATACATACTATACTAAATAATAAGGTAGATCAGACCTATAAAATATTGACCTACTCAGAGAATACACTTAAGTACCTATAGCATTTTGTACAGTTTTCTTTGAATATTGAGTAAATAGATCGTTGTTCGACGTTAAGACGTTCTCAGGGTTACCGGCGGTTTTTGTGTACTGTAGTAATCTATCCTCACTCAAATATTCTAAATGTTGCAATTTTTTGTTCATGCAAGTTACGGGGGGCGGCGCTGCACTGGATTTTCATACATTTTTCTTCTCGGTATCGAAGACAGTATCCAATACTACGGTAAACTGGCGTTAACCCCCCTGGAAATATCGTTTAATAGGAGAAGGCGCGCGTATTCGAATTCGCCGGAATTCCCGCGGCGCCGCGGGCATCCTCGCGACTCGTTCGAGTTTCTCATACGATAATAAGTATTATAGTAATGAAAATAAAGTTGAAATTCATATGACACTGAAACTGCGCTCCGCTTCGCTGCTCTTCGCCGCTCTTTTGGTGTGAGTTGAGCCTTACGCGTCGTTCTAAGCGGTCAGATTTTGGTCGTATCAACAAAAATTTACCCAACTGGAGCGCTTCCGTGTTTTCCGAAGCACGTTATCTTGTCAGATTCGGCTTATAAGTCGTTAAACCATGAAAACTCCGTCATCCGAGTTAGCCACTAACTAAATACCTACATTAATTAACTTGAGATACAATTCTTGCTTGATTGTGGTTTACGCGGGCTTACGCGTCAAAGATCACGTTCCCATCACGTCCCTAAGCCTGTGAGGTGTGAAGGGATTTACAAAGGAGGTCATATCTCCCGAACTTTACACGAACTTGCCGGGTTATTTATTTATTTGAATCAGCTACATATTTCATTGGTTTGGGAATAAAGTGAGGATTTATTCTGTAAGTTTCGACGTTTTAGTCAGTTTTGTTTTAGTTTAAAAGGTCTTAAGGTGAATAAAATTGTTTGGTTACGTTACACGATAACAACAACCAACGTAACTATTTCTTTAATTAAATAACCTTACCTCATATAGTTATTTTATTACCTGCCAAAGTTAGAAAGTTCTAGAACTTAAAAACTAGAAAACTAATTGACTTTGAAAGTTTGTGAGTATGTTTGAGTTTCAATGAACCTTTAATTGTCGACCGATTTGTATTAAACTTGGAATAGGTATAGATCATAGCATAAGTTAGGCAATTTTAGATCCTTTTAAAGATGTCTAAGGGGGTAGTCAGAGGTATGTCCAAATACCTACTACATATTTGGTACATGCCCACAAATCACCATGAAAGGTTTTAATTATGACAATATGCTGTAATGAGATGCAAGACAAGTACATATAAAATTACCTTTGATTTGAGAACTTACTTTTGCTGGTAAAAGTAGTTTGTCTAAGTACCTACTTATTTCTTTTAAACTCTGTAGCTGTACCAATGTCGACATCACAATAAAAAATAACTAAACCCGCCAATTAAAACTTTTGAACTTCGAAAGTTATTTGGCAATTTCGGAGTATAATTATGAAAAAAAACTTTAATTGGGCAATTTGAGGTGCTCAAACGACCAAGTTTTAATATTTAGCTAATCTGTATCGTTTAAGGAGCTATTAAAGCCAACCGTCCGCTTAATTACTGATAATCTACTTTTATAGCATCTAATTCTGACATATTGCTGAGTTATAAAGACCCTTTGCAAAGTTATGAACGCGTGTATTGATCATAACGTAGGAACGTTTGAAAATTTTAAAATCATAAAATTTCGGAATCGATATTATAAGTATGTCATACTTTTTTAACTGACTTCCAAAAAAACGTGTGGAACATAGAACCTTAGTTCATGTCTACTCATCATCAGCCATTTTTAACCCACTGCTGGGCATAGGCCTCCCTTCGTGAATGCCATTCGCCTCTATCCTGCGCTAGTCTTAGCCACGTGCAACTGTTTTGCGGATGTCATCTACCCATCGGGCCGGTGGACGTCCCCTATTACGGTGTCCTTGTCTAGGCCACCACTCGGTCAGCATTTTGGTCCATCTGCCGTCACTCCGTCTCGTCTTGACCTGCCCAATTCCCTTTCATGTCTACTATGGAGTGTAAATAATATAGTCTTGTTTTTAACATTCACTAATCAGGAATTAATCGAAAAAAACTACCCTATTCAACAATTTATATCTCCAACTTCAGATGTCCCAGCCTATTTCGCGGACAATCAAGGTGATTATATTACAGATAAAAATACGCTGACCCCAATGATAGGCCTTTATGTTAGGGCCCAGCGGACCGAGAGACGGTGTCATTAAGACCATTGTTCTTCCGATAATTGGTTTCGTAATCGAACCCAGAACGCGGTAATTGAATTACAATAATGTTATTATTGTCCCGATGAGAGAACAAAGGGTGATTTAAAAAGGGAACATTTTGTGTTGCCACATTTCGCTTTGATGTCGTCGATATCATTTTTAGTGGGAAGTCTGGTTTTTATTGTAAAAAATATTTTTGGCGTTTAAAACAGTTGACCATAAATGTATAGTACCTACTGATTAGACAATTTACAAGTAGGTAGGTACATACTAAATCGGTAATTCTAAACACAAAATTTGTGAGCACGTGTTTAACTATGGTAGTGGAGTTTTCATAACGACTTCAGAACGGGACCGACAATTTTTTTTTAACGGCCTGGTAATCTATCCTCGCTCACGCGTCTTGTATTCTAAAAGTTTTAGTTCATGCAAGTTACCGCGGGAGGCGCTGCACTGTATTTTCATACATTTGTGATAGGTACTTGATTCAATATCGGACAGTATCCAATACTGCGGTAAACTGGCGTTAACCCTGGATTATAGGCTACTTATAATATTAGCTCCGCACGAACGACCAGAACCTACTTTTAGATAAAAACAGGTAGCATTATTATGAATTCGAAGCGTACTAGATTTATGCCAATAAAAATGCAGTTTTCTACCGAAAATGTAACACAAGACTCATAAATATTCAGCAGTGGCTAGCTACCCCATCACTAGAGGTCGAGGCGGCGCCATATTTCATTTTAACCGGCCGTCGATAGGCAATATGAATAATGGTCCGCTTGGTACGTTTTGAATATACGTTTTAAGATTTCGGCCGTGTCGGTAATGTTGGTATTTTGGAATTCTCGATTTTCCGAATACTTATTCTGAGTGTTCGTTTTCCGATTGCGATTGATCATGTACTTTCAGTAATTCGAGTTGAAAAAGAAAGAAAGAAAAATCATTTATTTTGGTAGGACGAAGATTGCTTCAGTATCGTCTTACATGCTAGGTGATTCTAATGCCTGTTCTGAGTAAAAGTATAAGTTAAGTAAAGTAAGTAAAAGTTCTGAGTTACTATACCTACATTAATTATTGTCTATGTAAGTAGTAGTAGTATTAGCTAAATTATGTTGTATACATTCTGTATAAGCGATAAAGTGTAGTTTTAGCAGATTTTATTGATAAAAACAGATACGGTTCTTTTTTTTATTTGGTTTTACTGTTTTTTTTTTTGTAAGATCGAGTATCCAAGTATATAGTTGAATCCAATAGATGGCGTTGTTTCTGTACAGCATCTCTATATTTTTATTTTTTTTAACAATTTTGAAGTTTAAATGTGTGTCTAGTAGAATAACGTTTCTGACTTTTGCTTATAAACGTTTGCTTAACTGAGTCTACTAGGTTTGTAATAAAATAGTAGTAGGTTATACAAATAATTAAAATAAAACTAAGTACCTATATCAAAATAATGAACACTATTTAGAAAGCTCAAAATTACCGGGTAAATGTTACTCTATCTCGTGCCACTAATTCAGTTTTGACGCTATCTGACACGTTGCAAATCGCAGTACTTTGGAATTTTGGAAATAGGGAATACAAACATTAATTTTAAATAGACACTTATGAAATATGCTTAAAAAATACTACGTATGACAGGAGTAGTACAGTTTTCATTTGATCTGTGAATAATAAAAGTCAAATTGGGTAAATGAAAACATATATTAGGTATACTGATTTACCCTGTACTATGTTGGCACTATGTGTGCTCGATGAGCAGGTGTTTATAATTCCTCTAGAATACCTGCAGATGGCGCTCATCGGTGCTTTAACCGAAATATCATCTTACTGGTAGTTTTGTCTTCGGCGTCAAGGGCTTCGTGGCCGTGTGGTAAGGCAGCCCGGCTTAAGGGTGATCGCTTGTATCTCGCGGGTTCGAATTCCGTCGAAACCTTAAAACTTTTAGTACTTAGTTTAATATGTGAGCTAAGATGATAAAATATGATAAGACAAGATAAGATTAATTTATTTTACATGACGTCATGATGTCAGTTATTTCAGAGCAATAATTGAGAGCAATAACTTATCGCACTTAATTGACGTTCAATAATTGTAAACAACTGTTGTTTAGACCATGCAAGTCATGATGACAGTCAATTTAATTGTATGCAACAGGCAAGAATCTTGCATCGTGTAAATGACACTTTACAGTCAGATTGTGGGATCAGAACAACATAATATATAATTATCTCCCTCTTACACTTTCTCTCTATCAGCTGTAAACTCACTCCTTTTTTACTCGGGTCATTTGTATACAATCCATTAAATGTATAATTTCACGTGAAATGAACAGTAATTAACAATTTAAATGAAACGAAACCAAATTCATTGTTTTGAAAATAGGAAAGCATTCGTAATTGTACGTAATTGTAATTGTGTTATTTTCGTCCTGGTTTCACCTAATTTAGGATTTCGTTTTCGTGAAATTTGGTCTCCACAAAGCGGCTAATCCAAACAAGGGGTTAGTCCCTAGTTAGCGTCCTATAAATTATTCAGCCGCCGAATTACTGAGAGGAGTAAAAAAACACTGGCCAGAATTTACCTTTCGCGTAAAACGGAACGCTTAGTTTAAAATTCAAATTTGGAACGTCTAACACGGGTTCCGAGGCACTTCATCAAAACGCACTTTGGGAACAAAATGGACTGTAAAGTGTTTGATTTAGTGAATATTTTGTAGGTTCTGATTGAGGGGTTGTCTTATCTAGTAAGATATATTACACTAATTTGAATCTTTAAATTAGTGTAATATATCTTAACTTACGTCGGTTTTCAACTTGATTCGTTCAACGAGTACGAGCACATAATCCCTTTTGAAACTTTAAAAAGGAACGTCACTAGTAAACGTTGGTACAATAAAAATTGATTCTTGCAATCTGGTGCAAGCGAAACCCGACTCTAAGGTGACGAACATTTGCAAACCGTCAGTGTACACCACGATTTTTGAAAGAGAGTCACTGTGCGTTTTAATCGATACAAACGAGTGGCGAACAAAAGGCATCGGCAAGGTGTGATGTGACCATGCACACAATCCTCGCGTTTGTAAGCGCTGCGAACTAGCAGTTGACGCGATTAATTTTAATTTCCCAACCCGTACCACCTGGTACCAGTTTTCTTAGTGCGAGTTGGAAACTCCTCAAAATAACGCATTAACTGCTCGTTCCAAAAACGTTGTGTGCATAAGTCTTTATGAAGTTTTAAACCGTGTTTTTGAAAAGTCACTTGCTCGATTTAAAAAAGTTAAAAAGTTTCAGACTTCCTTTGTGGCCTTTTTACCCCTGTAATATAAATCGCTTACAAATCCTAATATGACCTAGAATAAAAGTCTTACGAAATCTCATTCCTTTGTAAAACATTTCAAAACTATCTCAGGTTTTTCATTTAAATACTTTCAGTTATGCATAGATTTGCGTACCTGGAGAAAAACGAAATAGCTACCCGCAAACTTTGGTTATGAATTTAAATGGCGCTTCAGATTTGAAATAAATAATCACTGGGATACAGATGCGAAACTAACAAACTTATTGCTAAAACGGACGAGGAATATGCTACGGTGGAGTGAATCTGCTGGTATTTTTAACTGATTTACTTGCAATTAAAGCACACCTAAAATTAGTTAATATTTTATTTTTTTGTAACGTTGTAGTTTTCTGCAATAATTTTTATAATTTTCACATACTTATTATGTACAAAAAAAAAATATATAAAACTGGAAAAAGCCAGAATAAATCACCTATTTTTTTTTCTATTTTAATATTTTATTTCATAAATAAATAAAGTTTACGAATTGTGATGCGTTAACTAAATGTTAGTTAACGACGTATTTTTTTTTTAACTAAGTAGGTACATTTAAAGTAGAGTTTGATGCTTAAGCTTATGATGATTTCGGTTCTAAACGTTATTATTTATTACAAATATGCCCCAGGTGCGGAATGTCCCGCTTAATCGCAACTAATTAGGCAAGTGGAAGTTTTTCGGCCTCCGGGACATTCCGGGACATTTCGTATGAATAAATTCAAAGTCAATGAATAAAATTTCTCACATTTGTGTGAAACAAAAAATCACTGTAACTGAATGAATGAATGAAAAAAAATATTTATTGCACAGCTTAAACTAAGAACAGAATATAAAATAATAAACTAAAAGAAAAAAATCAGCCAAGTGCGAGTCGTGGACTCTCGCACGAAACGGGTTCCATACGATTCTATGAAAATTTCAAGCGTCTACAAAATAGTCCTTATTAATATTTATTGTTTTTAGCAGTTGTTGTTATAGCAACAACAGAAATAAGTACATCATCTGTGAAAAAAAATATTCGATAGTTTACTATCAGCCCGCTCGTGGCTTCGCGCATGTGGAATGAGCATCAAATATGGAGAAAAGAAATAACTGTAGTCATAAAAAACTTTACCATAATCAGTATAGATAGTTCATACGAGTCTTTTGAGAGTTAGGTACTTCTGCCATTTATACCAATAACCCATTAAAATCCACCAAAATTCTAAATTGTCAGCAGCGCACATTTGACAACAGCGCTGAACGTAGCTAAACTTTGTCGATCTATTACTAGGTAAGTGTACACAACCTTTGTTTTAGTAAGTTTTAATAGTATGAATATCATGCGTCTTTAATTCAACTTTCTATCTTTTATCTGTCACTTTCACAAATAGACTATTTACGTTGGCCTCAGGCACAACTAAATGTAATTTTCTGTTGACAAAACAGGGTTTTGTTTATAGATAGGCGAGGTCACAAAATCTAAGCCATCGACCTTTCATGGCGAATAGAATCAGTGATAAGCAACTTTTATGGGAATAAAATAGAGTAAGGTGACCTTTAACTCAAAACAACTCTCCTTTGATTTGATTATGCGACCATCAAATCGCGCAAGTTGGGCAATAAACCCGCTAGTGCCGGATATTATCGAGTTTGTTGTACTGTACTGAAGCCGAAGCCGAATTTCGGACAGTTTTGCAATTTTGACCGAATTTCATAATAATGGAGTGTGACTCCAAAATCGGTTAGCTCTTGACTTCGAGGCTTGTCAAAAGATGAAAAGAAGTCAAAGATGAAGCGTGCTCGCCACAGAAAACGCCTATTAACTCTCTTCTTAAAAATATGTAGGTCGTATAAAAATGGAAACAGAGACGCTATGGCAGTTTGTTCCAATCTGCGGCACACATCAAAAAGAAGATTAAAAAGAAAGAAAAAGCATTTATTTGACACACACAAACTAAACCAATACACAAAAACATATCGCCACGCTACCTTGCGACGATCACTCAAGCAGTCAAGTTTCGATTTCTCAAGAATAATATGAAACAATTTTGTTCGCTATGAAACACAAGTTAAATTCTTATCATACTTTACAGAATCCGATCATCGTGAGAGGATAATATAACATATTTTTTTTCTATTAATAAAGCTTAGTATTTTCATTCAAACAATACTATCTATTTTTTTTTTGCACTTTTAAACCACACTTGTAATAAATAACAATTAATATAAAGGAAAACTGAAGCAGTTAACTTTTCATTATAAATGAAAAATCTTACTAAAAGTTAAAGGCTCCGGCAGGATTCGAACCTGCGTAGATACAAGCGATCGCTCTTAAGCCGAGCTGCCTGACCACTAGGCTACGGACCCTCTAAGCCGAGGCCTGAAACTATTAGTAAGATGATTTTTGTATCGGTTAAAGCACCGATGAGCGCCATCTACAGGGATATTAGAATATCACCTGCTCATTGATTGAAGTTGCATTCAACACAAATGACCAGAGATGTCGCTACGCTAATTCTATAAATTATTTATTATTTTACAGTGTTAAACCACACTTAGGTATTGGAAATTTCATTATAAATGAAAAATCTTACTAAAAGTTAAAGGCTCCGGCAGGATTCGAACCTGCGTAGATACAAGCGATCGCTCTTAAGCCGAGCTGCCTGACCACTAGGCTACGGACCCTCTAAGCCGAGGCCTGAAACTATTAGTAAGATGATTTTTGTATCGGTTAAAGCACCGATGAGCGCCATCTACAGGGATATTAGAATATCACCTGCTCATTGATTGAAGTTGCATTCAACACAAATGAACCAGTTAACTTTTAGTAAGATTTTTTATTTATTTAATACTATCTGCAAATCTTGTAGTCTGGAATCTTGCTCAAATAAAATATTCACGCGTACAACACCGTATTATTCTAACCCTCTTTAATAATGCCAAGGCAAAGCCGAAAACTAATCTACATCACTACTTGTAAACAAACCGTGGTTTCGCAACCTGAATAACGGGGCAAGTTTTATTAAAAAATCCCCGAATTACCCCCAATTGCCCCCGGCGGGTAAACTTCGGGTAATGTCGGCTAACGGCGGGAAAAAAACGAATGTAATTTCTCTTAGCTAAAGTCGCTGGGACATAATTGATTTGTTTTAATTTTATCACTTTTGTTTGAAGATTGAGTGATTTTGTGATGGATGAAGGTCTTCAGGTTTCTGTCTTGAAGAAACTTTATAAATGATATTATGAACACGACTGTATTCCCAATGTGTTAGACAATTTTTGTCTGATCTTTTAGGCATTTGAAATCCTTTAAAGATTCTTAGAATACATGTTTGGGAGCTTTTTAAAGTACAACTTGTTTAATATTCGAATACCTACATTACGAATTTATTAAATTATTTTTACCGCATCTAATTTAAATCATACAATTTGGTTATCATAGAACTGATATCAAGTTTTTGCATCTCTTCTGATTTACAATTTTTATGATAAAAAAAATTGTAAAATATTTTCCAGGTTAAATCAAGTGTCTAGTTCGCTCGTAAATGGATAAGGCTAGTCTAGGGTCTTGAAAAATGGTAAGGGCGTAAAGAGGCTAATACCTAGCAGTAAATAAGTTCGGTTAAAAAAGAAAAGAATAATCGGAATGTATTTCCGATAGATAATGTGAAGGAAAAAACCTACTTTGCAAGCAGATAAAAATAAAAAATAGATTTCCACAAACTATGATTTACCAAGTAATGCTGCGCTCTCGATCAGAGCTAGCATAGCTGCCATAACCAAAGGAGAGTTAGTTTGTTTTTTTATCGTTTTCCTACCAAGTCAATTATATTGAACTTGGATTGGATGCACACTGGCAAAGAAGAATAATAGGCCTGTGCCTCTTTTCTATTACGCCCCTCTTTCCGGTTTTGTTTATGTTTATGTCCATGTTTTTCCGGCAACATTTACGATTATCCGACCATCAGTGAGGTCCACCTCCCACCAAAACCTCAAAAGATTGCAGTTCCAAGGAGCGATCGTGGCGAAGCTTACTAACGGCCGGTTTCAATATGAAACTTACTAATAACCGTGGATCTGTCGCCATGGTAATATTGTTATCTGTCAAAAAGTGTCCTACATTTTTGTGTTGTCTAAACAAAGTTGCTATGGCGATCAATCTACGATCATTCGTAAGTTTAATATTGAAACCTGCCGTAGGACGTAAGACGTATCTAGAAAGATAGATCGTTGAAGTTAAGCAACTTTGGTGAGCAGTCACAACTTGGATGGGTGACCGCAAGTGGCATTAGCAACTGAGCGATTCTGTGCTTCGGAGCGCACGTTAAATTGTCAATCCCGACTTTTGAAAGTCGTTTAGCGATGACGGAGGCCTTTAGGAGGCCCAGAAACTCCGTCACTAGAGTTACTTACTCCATACGAACTTACAAGTTTGATAAAAATAAACTAAGTATTTTCGATTTAAATAATAATCCTTCATAACATCTTTATCGGTCAAAGTTCAATCGCAGAACAAAGCTCTTTGCGTTCCGACTTAAACTAAGTCAAACAATTAAAGTATTAACTGATAGGGCGTCCCCTAGAGCCCAGACTACCCACGTTCCACCCCAGTGGGTGGAAAAAGATTAAATAGATAAATAACAATCACATAGTTTTGACCCGCATTAGAACTTTCGGTCTGTAACTACCATTTAATTTTACTGTTAAGTTCTGCAAAATATGAACATACTGCGCGCTGTTACCAGCGGTGAAAAGTTCCCGTTCTTGTGGGAATATTGGGATCAAAAGTAGTCTATGTGTTTATCCAGGATATAAGCAGTTTTGGTACCAAAGTTCATTCAAATCCGTACAGCCGTTTAAGCGTGAAAGAGTAACAAACACACTTACACACTTTCACACTTTCATACTTACATACACAGAAATAAAGGGAATTATAGATTATTTCCTATAACAGCCTGCAGCAAGGCAAACCCGCGTCGGGACGACAAAGCATTTCGTCCCGAGTTGCTGACGCGTGCGATGCATGCCTTTATTTAAAAACACGGAAAGCGCGAAGCGTTCGTGTTGCGCCATTTTCACATGCATAATGAAGTTTTTTTGTTTCCAACTCTCTCAACTTTTTTGTCAACTATCATGTCCCGCTGCTGGGCAAGGTACTACCTTTAATTCACGATTTGCGCTCCAAATTCAAATTCTAATACATTTATTTGCCATGAACATGGTAAGTTACAAAGATAAATAAAGAAAAATGATGTTAAGATTTTTAGCGCGAGTTCATTCTATATTCTGTGCTTCGATTTATAAAATTCTTGATTGTGTTGTGATGGAAATAAATATTTTCTAAAACATTTGTATAAGTATTCTAGTATTCTTTTCTAAATTTATAATCCTTTCAATGAATGCAAGCACATTAGTGCTTATTTTCATAATTAAACAATGTTATTGTTACAATATCGTTTTTTTTTTCAATAAGTATATCAAACCATTGCTGCATTGCAGAGAATATTTCATTAATAAGTGCATAGAAAGAAAAGAAAGAAAAAGCATTTATTTGACACACACACAAACTATTTTTAAATTATGTTTTTGTGTATTGTTAATACACAAAAACATAATTTAAAAATACACAATGTGTCCCAAATAGGCTAATTTTTTTGATACTACAATCAATCATTCTATAATGAAACTAGTTTATGCATCAGCCGAGTGCACGTGCCTGGTACGATCCCGCATCGCAGTCGCTTTGGACGTGAATTCGGGAATATTGAACATGCCATCTGAGCAACCGGGCATATCCCGCCAGCCACGCGAATGAGCGCACAACTTCACACGACACAACTCGGCACTAGTTTGTCTCTTATAAACGAAAGAGCGCCATCTATTGGTCAGTAAAAGTAATCACGCTAATATAATTATAATATTTACTGCGGGTCGATATTTGACATTTTACATCCACACAAAAAACGTCAAATAGTTATTACTGACAGTAAGCAAAATCAAAGATAGATAGGTTATTGGACTGTTAAAGAACACAAGAATTGTTATAGTAAATGAAGTGACAGCTAGTTACTGTTATGATTTGCAATCCGACAGATTCATTGAAACATTCTGAATGAATTCCATAAATCCCGGTAGGAAAATGGATGACAGTGAACAGGAATTCCAGCGATTCCCATATCCCCATTTCTGATCCCTATCTATTCATTCATTTCCTTTGTGTATGTGGAGACAGATTGCAATTAGGTATTAGTACACGTGTAAACCACGTTTTGTGTTTTCATGATTTGTAATTGTTTTAGTTCTGGATGCCAGGTATACTTTATGCGGGCACCACACATTGGAGATTATTGAACACAAACGGAGCATTGCCATTGGTCATTATATTAGTAGCCAATGTTGGAACTATCTATTTACATAACTGTACAAAATACAATTGGAAAAAGTTGAGTTATTTAGATTAAAAATGAAAAATGAAATTAAAAATGATCACGACTGTATCCCAGTGAGCAGTAGACATTTCTTTCAGATCTTTTTAGGCAATTTTTAGATTTATTACTCTTGAAATAAATCCCTTTAGCGAGTAACAAGTGCTGAGCTGCTGTAGGATTCCGGTGGATTTTGACAAATGTTCCAGAAACTGGGACGCTGTTCTCAAAATTAATGTATACTCAAAGTGAGTTGAATTCCTAAGTAACAAGGCGCCTTCAAGGGTTTCAAGTTTTGCTACGAGTAGGGGTTGGATTAGGGTCCTACTTTGCTTATAGAGGGGTGCCTAGAAGGGTGTTATTCTAGACATAACTATGGAACTCCGCTAGTTATGTTTGCTGAGTGGATTAGTACCTCGACTTTCGAAAAAAAGATCGCTGTTTCATTTGAAGATTTGAAATCTTGCACAAATAGATATTGAATTGGTAGGTAATTGCATTATTTTTATTTTCATTATCTAGGTACTACGTACTACTATTTTCTCAAACATTGTGGTGTCCCAACGGGGCTCTTGTTGCGGCCAAACCTAATTTTTAAGACCTTATGTACCAACTTGAAGCAATAAATGAATATGAATATGAATTTAAACCACTAAACGCAATCATGCTAATATTATAAAGGTGAAAGTTTGTGTGTGTGTGTATGTAAGTGTGAATGTTTGTTGCGTCAAGTAATGTCAAAGATAAAACACCACTTACATTGAGTAATGCCTTAAAAACATTTTATCATCACTTTCTTCAGAGTCTAGTTGATAAAGCCTTCAAGTTTTCCTTACAGTGGGTCCGACTGCCCTGAATTATTGTGGACCTAAGCTTTGTACTATATGGAAGTCTAGATCCCCGCTAGATTATTTTTCCCCACTGTAGGCTTAAGGACTTTCTGAGAATTATTTTAGTCTTTGAAATTTCTATATGGCTAGAATTTTGTCGCATACAAGTATTATCCTGCCACTAGCCGCGCCCGCTGTGTTACCCGCGGTGAATAGTTCCTGTTCCCATGGGAATATCGGGATCAAAAGTAGCCTGTGTTAATCCAGGATGTAAGCTATCCTGGCATCGAATTTCATTTAAATCCGTCTAGTCGTTTAAGCGTGAATAAGCAACAAACATTCACACTTACGCACAAACTTTCACCTAATATTAGTGTGATTACACAAAGTATTGTTAAATATCCAGACAACTTTTAGGTCAATACTTATTGCCACTAGTGGTAGTAGTAGTAGTAGTAGTAGGCAATTCATAGTATCGCAAAAGCTAAACTTAACTAACTAAAAATTAATTTTAGTTAGTTTAGTTTAGCTTTTGTGACACTCCGAATTGCCACTTATATTATGTTAACTTAAGAATCTTGATGATTTCTGTTTAATGTCGTTGGTAGCAGATACGGATTCGATTCCAGCTCACACCTGCGGCATTGTGCGGACGTGACTAATAGTGTTATCATGTACAATGGCAATTATGACCTGACAGAAATGTTTACTGTGTATGAGTAGAAACGAACGAGTTTTATATCGGTACAAGTTTAATCATCAATTAAGTATAAGAAAATTCCAAACCCTCTTATTAGGAAAAGAGACGGAAAAAAGTATGCATGAACTAAAACCCTCCTAATAGAGAGAGAAATATTGTGTGAAAGCTGACATGAATAAGTGGTGCTGAGAATGACGGCTGATAGAGGAAAATGGACGAAGAATACATATTAGACTGATACGTAATGTGGGAAAGGAAAGACGATGGTCAAACTAAAAAAAAAGTAATACAAAAAAAAGTCAAAAGTCAAACTAAAAAAAAAGGAGGTGAGTGCTGAGATGAGGGCTGATAGAGGAAACTGGACGAATAATACTTATTGGATCGATACGGAATGTGGGACAAGGATAGATGATGTTCAAACTAAAAAAATATTTAAATCAGTTGGACCTCAAGGATAACATAGAAACGTCTTTTATAGGTGATTTTATTGCCTGTTTAACCGCGACACACCAAGAAAAAGAATCAGGCAAGGCCTAGGATTTTTTTTACGGGGATCCCAATTTTTTTATCACCTTCAGTGAAACCAGGTGAGAGACTGATGATGATGTAGTACAAAATTATGTACAAAAAATACATTTTTGTATTTTTCTTGATAGTTTAAGTGCTCTACTAAGCAAATACTAGAGGCAATTCGGAGTATCGCAAAAGCTAAACTTAACTATCCAAAAATTTTGCCGTCCCTTTCATCGCGATAGGAATAAAAAGGATGGCATTAATTTTAGTTAGTTTAGTTTAGCTTTTGTGACACTCCGAATTGCCACTAATATTTAACTTTCCTGAGACAATAATATTTCTCGATTTCGTACAATATTTTCGCAAACTATAACGTTTGTATAACACTTAAAATATTGCGGATTAATAGTTATCTTTTTCGAGAAAAAAAATTTTCAGTTTCAAACTCCGGATTTCTGAACAACACTATGAAGCTTTTGTTTATTTTGACTGTGTCCATTGTGACTGTGACTGTGTCCATTGTTTTGGGAAATATGTTTGCACATTCGACCTTTTTTTAGATCCTTGGAAGATGTCTAATAGGGTAGTCAGAAGCATGTCCAAATTATGGTTTAGGATTCGCTCTAAATATCGAGTGTTTTTAGAGCGAATCCTAAACCATAATTTGGACATGCTTCTGACTACCCTATTAGACATCTTCCAAGGATCTAAAAAAAGGTCGAATGTGCAAACATATTTCCCAAATAATTTTGTATTTTAATTGTTATTAAATGTGAAATTGTATATCCTACGCAGTGGGGTAATTTTTAGGCGATCCTAAGGTTTCCATCTTTCATCGTTAGTCCGGTAATCAATAAAAGTAAATTAAAAAAGTCTTATAGAAATAGCCGGGTGCCTACGCATTACCTATTAATTAAGCAGCAAGTTCGAATATTCCCAAGTTTGCAACAGCCCTCCGAGTTTGTCAGAATATTAATTTTAATAGCTGTCTCAAATTAATTTTGTGGTTCATATTCGAATAACAAAACAGTAAGCCGTTTTAAACTATACTCGAATTCGGGAGTTATTTGAATAATTACTTTTGGGAATGATTTCAAGTGGAATAGCGGAAATTATGATTTAGTTGTTACGATCCATTTGTCATAAACAAACATCATAATGGGGACGATTCAGAAGTTTTGACTAAACTAATTAAAATTCTTAATTAAAAATTCTAACTTAGAAGATATTATCATCAGGATAGCACTCTAGCTTTCTTACTAAATCGGTTAACTGACTAAAATTTGAAGAATTTTATTTTTTTTCTGCCTGGTTTCAGTCTAGCTAGTAAGTGAAGAGAGACGAGTGCTGAGATGACGTTCTAATTTGAAGAATAATGAGTCTTAGTTTAGTTTCGTGACTTCAGAATTGGGAGCAATACCACAGATAATAAATAATACTGGCAATACTAACGAAGAAAAAAAGATACTCTGATAATAAAAGCGCTCGTGGCGAAGTTTGCTAAAATGTTCTCGATAGATAGTTGAAGTTAAGCAACGTTCTGAGCGGTCACTACTTGTATGACTGCAAGTGGCAGCGCTTCCGTGCACGTTCGGTCCCGGCTTTTAAAGTCGTTAAGCTATGACGACACTGTTTTATTTTACCCCAGGAAATGATAATTCCCAGTTGACGCAGTGCTGCAACGTATTTGCTCACCATTCCGACGCGACAATTCCTTATTTAACGCCGTATTTAGCTCCTAGCTACTAGCTCAGATACAAATGTAGCTACAAAGCTAGCAGTAAACGCTGTCCCGTTTACACAGTGCACTTGATTAATAACAAGCTTTAGGCTAGGCTTTGGATATTTTGTAGGCGATTTGCCGTAAAACGGGTACTGTTAGAATACAATAATAAAGCAGTGATCGGAATAGGAACGAACGAGCGAACGAAATAGGTATGAGTATATTAGTGGCAATTCGGAGTATCGCAAAAGCTAAACTTAACTAACCAAAAATGTTGCCGTCTCTTTCATAGCGATTGGAATAAAAAGGATGTTAGCTTTTGCGACACTCCGAATTGCCACTATTATTTACTTTAAGTTACCAGTGTGGAAGTAACACAGTGTTGATAATACCTCCTCTACAATCCCAAATGATGTTTAAATCTATGATTTAATGAGATAGGCATCTACAAAGAAGCTATGATAAATAAATTAAAATATTTTAATTATACATTATTTGACATTTACACAGCGTTAGTAACTGGATGACAGATTACTACATTAGCATAAAAATCAACTACATTACAAATTCATAACTCGAGACAAATATTAGCAGAATTGCTCTAAACGGCCTTTTTAGCCCCCCTGATCTTACAAAAATTTGTCCCTCGGCTTGGATCAAATCCGCAACCTCCCTTGTCTCAGTTGGGTTTTCACCAACTGCGGTGCAGACGTCGACAGGCATCATTATTGTCGCGGCACAAAACACCGACAAAAACGTTACCGAAGCGCGGATTGCGCGCGTAGCCATAAAAAAAATATGGAAGATTCTACACTCCTGTTTCGCTGGTTCTGAGGTGAGGTGAGGAGAGGTTTTAAGGTACGATTTTCATTAGATTTAAGGGACAACATCCCGTAAATGACGTTGAAAATGAACAGAGCTATTTAGTGAAAGTTTAGCCGAGGCTTGTAATGGGGGTCCTTTATGAAATACCTTCGTTGAAGGAATGACAAGTTATAACTTGGAGTGTTGTATTGATAAATACTGATATAGAACTTAAACTCAACTTACACTGGATCGCAACGCAAAGAAAAAAAGTCGGTTAGAAAATCGAGTCCAGTGTAATTTAGCGTTGTGCAAACTATCGCGATCACACCTGACACTAAGAAACACATTGGCTTAAAAAAATATGTCCTTTTTATACTATTTTCTGACTCTTTTCTTTTGTTAAAATTAGCTTATTCAAGTATTCCCCCTAAGAATACCCCCTTAGGGAGGAAAACTGAAATTGAATTTATAATTTGTCCAGAAAGTCCGCCCAACTTTGGTCAACTTTTATCAACGTAAAGAAAACTACAAGGCCTAAGCCTAGGCCTCAAATAATCATTATTAGGAGAAACATAGATTCCGAGCTTGAGATGAGATGACGCTGTGTGTGAATATCCAAGGGTATTTATTTAATTATTTATTAGACCTTGTTTTTAATATTATTATGTGTGATCCCTGTAAATCCCGATAAAGCAGTTTGCCATCTACACATTAATATTTCCGTCTCAAGCTCCAAGTTTGGAGTCGTGTGTTGAAGTTGGTATCTACGTGAGCGCGTCAGTGAGCACGCGCCCTAATAGTTTGGACTGAGCTGTTTTGTGAGCGAATTAATAGACAACTTTCGACGGCGCTTAAGACCTTAACTATTCATCACGTCTTTAACAGAAGATTAAGTTTTTTAAACCAAGCGAGAAAGGAGGCTTTGTTTGTATTATGATGATTTATCTTTATACCATGGGGTACCATCTCCTTATAAAGAAAGAATGAAAAAAACATTTATTCTTGTAGGACCTCAAAGATCACTTAAGTTTCGTTTTACATGCTGGGTGATTCTAATGCCTGTAAAACGCTTGCAGTTCCAAAAAATAATAATAGATAGCGTTACGTGTTGCGATTTTCGAAAGAATGTCTCTGGAAATTCATGTAAACACCAAAATTATGCCAGAATCATACATTTTCTGTTTTAAATATATTTTTTTCATTATAACGAAATAAAATAACCCATTATTTTATTTCCTAGATCAATTTCTACAAAATAAAATAAAATTACATGACATGAACGCTAGATGGCGCTGACTCAGAAACACAGGTAAAACGGGATAGCCCGACGAATTGCCCGCAAATTCAGGATTGTTTTCAATGTTCAACGTGAGGCATCTGTACTAGTGTATTATATAATCTGTGTTTATACTTAGGTAAATGTAGATCTTACTAAAATGTTTGATTCCGGCTTGAATGTTGATTTAAAAATGGATGATATAGAAATGGATCCACCCATCTTTTTTTTAGTCTAACTAGAGTTTGGGTAGACCAAAGAAAAGTTGATGGGTTTGTGTGAGGGCTGAGTATGAAAGAAGTAAGTGCTGAGACAACGAATGATAGAGGGAAATGGAAGAACAATACATGTTGTGCTGACTCCATTTAGTGGGTTAAGGGCAGGAGAAGAAGACTTGAATTTGGAATATTGGGTAGATATTAGTGGTTTTACAGTTAATATACTTTTGTATTGTTTTTATTTTACTTTTAAATATCCCTGTGTGTTTTAGTTTATACTATTCTATTTACAACTGTGTTTGGACTCACTTTACACCCTTTTGGAGCTAGCTAGCCGAGCTGGCAGTAAACTGGCGCCCAACGTGGGGCCAGTTTAGCGCCAGGCCAGCCTTAAATAAAAACAACACAAAAGTCTAAAAACTGTATAACCACTTATATCGGCCCAATATTCTAAGTCATCTGCTTCCTGCCCTTATCCCACTACGTGGAAAGAGGGCAAGCAGCGAACAGACCCTCATAGAATTTTTTACAAGCAATAACTCATTCAATACCGTACTCACTTAACTAATAATAATAAAGAAAATAACCGCGTGTTGAGTTTTTAATATTTAAATAACGCTCTTTTTGAATAACCGAATACTAGTCTCAAGAGAAAACCTCGCCTGTGAAATTATTCCGGAAACCGAGTGCTTGTGGGAGGAAGTTGCTATAAAGCTTGTGAGCGTAATAATTTTGACTTTCAAATAGTTTCAGACACAAAAAAAACCGTGTTAGCCAAGTGGATTAGAACTTCGATTTTCGATCCGAAGGTTGTGAGCTCGAATCCGGCCGTACATCAATGGACTTTTCGTGTCGAAAATTTTATATGCGCTTTAACACGAGCTTTAAACGGTGAAGGAAAACATCGTGAGGAAACCTAATGGTTTCCTAATGGTTTCCTCACGATGTTTTCCTTCACCGTGCTATAATTTAAAAGCTTTCTAATAGCATCTATGGGATGTTAACTTCTGCAAAATGTGGGCATATACCAAATATGTATTTGGACATACCTCTGACTATTAGACATCTTCAAAAGGATCTAAAAATTGCATAAAGATCCGGAAGAAATGTCTGCCGCTCCCTGGGATACAGTCGTGATGTATAGACAAGAACCCGCGACCTTCAGATCGAAAGTCGAGGTAAATTCCACTCGGCCAGCACAGCTCGCCATCTAAACCTATTGCTATCTTAACATTAGTTAAACCGTACATCGATCAACTGACAATCACTTAAATTAACTTGCTCCATCGTGTATAATTGCGTTCCTGTAATTGGAATCCGATTGGTTTTATTTCGCTGCCAAATGGGTTGGCTCTTGACCGCGACCGATACGGCCGTTGATGTTGAGATGATTTTAACGGCAATTTCCAATCAGTTATACACCAAATTGTCATCAGAGAGGAACCTCAACAAATCAGGAACATTTTTATTATATCTTAAATAAATATCCTTAGACATTCCACACAGCGTCATCTAGTCTCAAGCTAAGCAATTTAATGCTTGTGTTACGGTAAACAGATGATCGATATACTACATAGATACATTTTTATTTAATATACCTACTATATTATGTATGTATTTAGAAAAAATAATGTATCTAAGTATGTTATCAGTCATCGTTACCATAACACAAGCATTAAGGCTTAGCTTGGGACTAGATGACGCCGTGTAAAATGTACACGGATTTTTTTTTTATTGTTTTACTAGCAGACCCCGCAGGAAAACCGATAAATGGCCATAGACAGCAAAGTAAAAAAACTAGACCAGCCACAAAATAACTACCAATTAGGTAAATCTACTTTGAAGAAGAATAACTAATAAATGCACGCTGCTTTCATAATACAGAAATACCTTTTATCCTGATCTCTTAAAAGCTTTTACACCATAATAACGTAGAAGAGGTTGCAGAAGGTCTAGGCTGTGTAAAAGTTTAAAAACACAAGTGCGATGTAGGAGCGCTGCAAGAATTTCATTAAAGTTGCCTCGTTGGCCGCGATAGAGAATTACTGGCTTCTTCACTGGCCGCAATCACACCGATATGAGCACTTTTATTCTTTTAGTTTATGCTACTTAGTAGACTGACAGAGAAGAAGCACTCGTGGCGAAGCTTGCTAAGACGTTCTTGATAGATCGTCGAAGTTAGCGGTCACAACTTGGATGGGTGACCCCAAGTGGCATTTATATCTGAGCGCTTCCGTGCTTCGGAGAGCACGTTAAATTGTCGGTCCCGGTTTTTAAAAGTCGTTAAGCCATGACGGAGGCCATAAGGCGGCCTAAAAACTCCGTCACCAGAGTTGGCCACTTGCTCATACGAACTTCCTTCCTTCCAGTAGACAGATCTCGATATATCAACTTAATTTATAAGTATGACTACCCTCTTAGACATCTTCAAAAGGATCTAAAAATTGCCTAAAAGATCTAAATGAAATGAATTTAATACCATTCCCTGGGATACAGTCGTGATCATAATTACTTATTAAGAATCGCGAAGTTGCACTTGGTGACCATCAAACTCTGTTTTTGCTATTCCTCCTAAACTATATAACATGAAACTATTACATAGGTAGGTATTAAAAAAAAGCTTATGATAGGTTTCATAAACTGAACACTCAGTTTTTATTAATTCTTTTGTTCAACGTAATAATAAAATAAAATAGGCGGCGGAGTTGACGCATACATACACCTTTTTAATTGCTTTGATGTTACAACTAAGTGTGATTGCAGCCTTTCATCAGCCACGTTTGATTTTATAGCCGACACTAATTTCACGTCTTCAAGTACACTTTGTCATAACTTTAAGTTGTTTGGGAACTATTTTCAACTACAGCGGTTAGGCGAGCCTTGCCTCGCCAGTTTTAAAGGTTAATGGACGAAGCTGGTCAATACACACACTTGTTTTTCTTTGTTATAAAAAAAAACTACTGAATGGAATTGAATGCTGTTTTCACCGACGTATTGCCAGAGGTCTAACTTAAAAATAGGCGCCATTTTACCGCAGTTTTACTCTTTTTAAGGGTTTTATTAGGGTGTCAAAGTTTTAATGGAAAGTAGCGCGTACAACGCAAGTGAAGCCGCGCGGGTCTACTAGTCATTAATAAAATTCAGAAAACATTATCGAGTTCATTTGCTCATACCGCGATTACCTCAGAATATCCAATTTGTAGCATACCAAATAATGTTATCAACTATTGTTATGATTTAGTCTGCATGGTACTCGGTTGTTTGAGTTACCTTTGAGTTATTATTTGCTGTTTCTGTTTACTAAGCAAAATAAACAGAACAGCCGAGTAGGTGAAGGTATGTCGGGTAGAGAACAATTGTAGATTAGTAATAGTTGTTTTCAATGCTGCCAGTGTCTTGGGCACGCTTCCGTCTGGCAGTGGTTTAGATCAGTTGAGCTACATATAGATCGTTTGTAACGATCTTTAGGTGGCTCAACTGGTTCTAATTGTATTTTGTACAGTTATGTAAATATTTAGTAGTTTAGTTTCTGTAAATAAATCTTTTGTGTTTAAATTGTTGTAAATAGTAAAAACTTACTTACTAACTTTAATATTGTTGTAGATATGACAAGAGCCGTGTTGTTCGAGTGGGGATGTACCTCGACTTTCGATCCTCGAATTGTGTTCCGTAACGTTCGTTCGTTCGTTCGTTCGTATGAGCAAGTGGCCAACTCTGTTGTATATGTAGGTGTATATTTATGTCTTTGAGCAACACGGTGCTCACAAATAACAAAAGGCAGACCAATAAATAATTCCGTAGTATTAATAATTACTGTGTTCAGTAATATTTGACTTTCGCCCGAACAGTTTCCGAGTAAACCGACTGATATCTGATTTAATTATAAATTTTCGATGCGTCCATGTTTACCTGCACTGAGGTACAGTTGTACATTTAAATGGAATATTTGGATGCTGTTGTGTTAATTATTATTTAATGTAAGAGCATACCCCTTCCCTATCCTGCTTTCCACAGAACTCTTTCCAACTCTGTATTTGAGCTTTTTTCATCTCAGTTAAGAATGTTTCTTTTGCTTGCAGGTACTCTTTTATTTCGTTCTGGATAACTTTAATTAAATAATTTTTTACTCATATAATTTAAGAATTAGTTATTTAGAGCAAAGAAAGAAAGAAAGAAAGAAAAATCATTTATTCTTGTAGGACCTCAAGGATCACTTAAGTTTCGTTTTACATGCTAGGTGATTCTAATGCCTGTTCCAACGCGACTTCCTACACCAGGGAAAGAATCAGGCAAGAACCTGGTGGTGTGGGCCTAGCTTTTTTTTGAAAGCGATCCCTTATCAATCTAAAATAATTTAAATAGTCAAGCTTCAGTGGGAAGCCAGAGTTGGCTACTTGCTCCATACGAACTTACTCAACCTCAATAAAACACTGTAGTACCCGCGAAATAGATAATACGAGTAATAATAAGTTCTTTTATAGCAAAACCGTAAGTTTAGTCTCAGTATTTTTGTTCGTTGTTGTTTTATAAGAGTTAACTTTTCAAATCCTAAAACCTATCTACTGACGGGGCCCAACTTCGAATTTAAAATGAAAACCTTTAAAACCACAAAGGTACTAGACATTCTTTTAATTAAACTCTGTTCGTTTATAAGTCAAATTCCCAGTAATTTTATTGCATACAGTACAAATTATCAACAAAAGCCTTATCGACTTACAATAACCGTTGGGTACAGTTTGGAAGTTGCTTTATACTTTACACCAACTTTATCCAAGATATTAAATTAATAAAATTAATATTTATGGATTTAAGAGCTTGTTGGAGTTAAGTTCGCAACAATCTGTTGCCGTGGAATGCACGACACGGCGGCGCTGGCCAAGCTATGCAAGCTATTCGGAAAGGTAACGGCCCACTACACCTGAACAGGATTACTAAAGCGAAGGTGCACAAGCACATGCTCTTTATTCACTGTCTTGGGAAAGTTAGTGATAGATAGTTATTAGTTTTATTCGCAACAAGACATACAAACAATTATATAACAATAAAACGCAATCAAAAAATTCAAAACAGTTTAACAGCGATTATTCATGAATTGTAGTTACGTTAGTAGCTATAATTTATAAATTATAAGTTTAATCGAAAAAAAACAACATAAGTATAATGTAAAACCTGTGGATGATTTTTCACAAAAATATTTATTTGCTCATTTTTTAATAAACTTCGAAACAAACTACTAAAATACCTTAAAAACAAACAAAGAAATACACACCTCAACACATTAACAATGCTTTAGAAAATAGAACCCCTATTTCTGATGAAGTCGGTTATAATCTTCAGTTCGTTATTTTCTTTATCAATAAAAAAAATGCCATGTGCTGCCAAAGAGTTTTGTTTCAAACGACGCAGTGGGCGCTGACCTCAAGCCGTGCAGCGCTCGAAGTATGTACAAAGCGCAAAGCCGCTTTGTTGTGATAAAACCCTCGGTGTGCGCGTTCGGAAACAATTTAACAGCGATTACGTCCGATTGTTTGCAGGTGAGGGATAGTTTTTACAATTAACTAATGAACGGACGTTCTTGTAGACTTCGGATTCTGCGGGGGATTAAAAAAAAACTGAAATTATTATCAAAATAACTTGCAACAAAAAATATAATGTTCACGACTGTATGTATCCCAGGATGCGGTAGACGTTTATTTTAGATATTTATGCAATTTCTAGATTATTTTGAAAATTTCTAAGGGGGTAGTCAGAGGTATAAGTAAGTACATACTTGGTTACGAAAAATCCATTGATGCACGGCCGGATTCGAACCCAAGGTATTCGGATCGAAAGTCGATATATTCCAGTAGGCCAAAACGGTTTTTTTTAAATAATTTGCGTTGTTATTAGAAGTTACTAACATTGCGTGGCAGGATAAGCTTAGGTACAAAAAATTCATGGAAGATTGAACTTGGGCGAAAAACTCAAAATTTTCAACCTACATCATCCCACAGCTGGGCAAAGATCTCCCCAAATCTCTCCAACCATCTCATAAAATAATCATAAAAAAGGTATAAAATATTGTATTACACTAATTTCAATCGTGATATTCTTTACAAAATCCTAGACATTGAAGTTACCTCGTAAATCCATACTTCTATCAGTTTAAACCTGTCCATACGTCGATATATTTTAAAGTTTCACACACGTGCTACATCACGTAGATACTGAGTTTCGGATCTATAGGATTATTGGTTATCTCGGGTTTCGGTTCTATGATATTTTAGGGACTAAGCTCTCAAGATTTAATGTTTTTAGGTTGTTCATTTAACATTAGTTTCTTGTAACTTCGAGATTTGACCGAGTTTAATCTACTCGTAGCAAACGCATAATTAAGTTGTCACTATGGAAGAAAAAAGTCAAAATCATTGAAGTGTAGTAAAAAATAGTTAGCCTGAAAACATATAGCATTTCCTTTTAGGAACGACGATGGTATGTATGTTGATTACAAAAACAAGGATTTTGTATAAGACCCTGAAACTTCGCGTCAACTTCCTGTTTATTATCTACCAAGGATTCTCAAGTTGCAACATTGCAGCTTAGTCCAAATTAATCTTCACAGTGTGCTCATAACATCCCAAAATCCAGATAAACTTACTTAAGTTTTAAGCCATCCCTAATGTACCCTGTATGAAATTCAATGAGGCCTTATACTAACTGTTTCATAATCTGTTCCTTTTCTATACAAACTGCTCCCTAATCTGGGGGTAAGACAGTACTAACTACTTAGTGATCTACGGCTGTGTGTCCCAACTTGTTAGCTATTAACTCAGTTTAGGCTCTGTTTGCTTGGGATACGACTTGGGATAGTTTGAGCGGAGTTACAAGAAAATTGAATGTAAGCTTCCTAGATTTCGCCCTGAAACTTGCCTCGAGAGTTTTAGCCATAGAGAAAGTAAGGAATATAGAGCGATGTATGTTTCTTTCTTAGTCACACAAAACAAAGAAGAATATATACAAAATTATTTTGAGTGACAGGGATAAAGCATTATATTTTGTAGCTCATCGCGTGCCGCTTTTTTGCATGGCCGGAAACCTAATGCAGATATTGAACATAATAAAAAATAAGGTAAATAACGCGATAAAACCCCGTGTACATGTATTTATATATATGATATTGAACATTTCAGAATATCTAGTACCTACCTATCCTCCGCTAATTTAATCTAAACCAAATAGTGATGTTTTCACAAAGGCCACCCAACCACCCCCTTGCCAAAAGCCAAGCCCTACTATGCCGAGCTAGGCTGGGCAAATCCGGGAGCAGCACCAGTGCAAACAAGCGAGAACTATCTTTTTAATATCCTGAATATCATACAAACATGTCCAAGAATTGATTCTTTCGTTCTTAAAACCTCCTTCATGACTTAACGTCTTCTCAGAACCGACAATATAAAGTGCCCTTCAAGGATTCATACTTGAATATCACGCAAACATTTGTCCTGGTTTGCGTTGTCCCCATAAGGCTCGCAGTATGCGGCTGACTACTAACGCACGACGGGGTGCAACTGACGCATGACGGTTGCGGTTTGCCTCTGGTTCGCCTCCCTAAATATTTATAATGTTGATACAGGGAGGTTAACGCCAGTTTACCGTAGTATTGGATACTGTTCTATCGATACCGAGTCAAGTATCACAAATGTATGAAAATCCAGTGCAGCGCCTCCCCCGGCAACTTGCCTGAACTAAAAATTCCATACATTTAGAATACTTGAAACGTGAGCTACTACACAAAAACCGCTGGTTACTACAGCGCGTAGTTACTGTACAGTACACAGTTTTCGCTGTGTTTCGCTTACCGACTCAACGAGTGGCTAAGTTCCATAATCTTCTGTTCGCTGACGTTCAGATACGACCCTGACGACGTCGCCGTGGAGACCCGGGGTAAGTTTAAGGTTCGCAACGAGCGACTGATTGTCCGCTGACAGTAGTGTGCTAACTAAACCGACCTTTAGCATTACCTTCTGCGACTCAGCAAACTGCGTACAGTATGCGCCGTCTGAACATTGTCTTATGGGGATAATGTCTAAGAATCGACGCCCACCAAGGTCGTCAATACTCAATAGCACACAATACCCTCACCTTCGTCAAATGTCTCCACAGAGCTGATAGTACAGAAGTCACAGATTAATTCAACTTTTAATGGATGCCGCCTCCCTGAGGACGACCTTTGTCATCGGCACCGATATGGCTCGTATTCCAATTCACAATGCTGAAATAACTTTTTCTATTGTTGCTAGGCTTTTATTTTGACGACCTCTGTGGCGCAGTGGGCGAAGGCCCGCCTGAGACGCGGAGGTTGCGGGTTCGATTCCCGCCACGGGACAAATATTTGCATGTTCTGCAGTTATTTGTTCCGGGTCTGGGTGTTTTTCTATCTATAATAATGTACTTATGTATTTACAAAACAAAATATCTAAGTATTATATCTTTGCCCAGCAGTGGGACACTAACAGCTAAAAATAATAATAATAATAAGTATTATATCAGTCATCTGGTTACCATAACACAAGCATTAAGTTGCTTAGCTTGGGACTAAATGACGCCGTGTGGAATGTCCAAGGATATTTATTTATTTATTTTAACCGACTTCAAAAAAGGAGGTTTCTGTGTTCCACAGTTTTTTTTTAATAATTTTTGCATGTTAACCGATTATTTCGGCAATAGTGGAACGACTTTAAAAGCTATTTTTTTTAAGAATAATCATCTCCCTGTGCCGGCTCAAATGTATCTTTCTTCCATTTTCTTCTATCACTCGTCATTTCAGTACTCACTCATTTCACATACATAATACATTCATCACTTTAAAAAAAAAGCTAGGCCCACACCACCAGGTTCTTGCCTGATTCTTTCCCTGATGTAGGGAGTCGCGTTGGAACAGGCATTATAATCACCTAGCATGTAAAACGAAACTTAAGTGATTTTTGAGGTCCTACAAGAATAAATTATTTTTCTTTCTTTCTTTCATCTTTTTTTCTACCCCTCTTCTACCCCTTTTTTTAAATTATGATCGAACTAGCAACTAAATAGTTATTGTTATTATGAAGTTCTGCTTACACAAGCTCATTCACTTTGAAATTACTGAAATTCAGAAACTAGTTATATCAAGGTAGTTAAATAAATTAGTACATTCTATAAAATACAATCAGGCGTGGTCTTTCCACTTCAACAAATCAGGGCCTGTAGATAAGTGACAAACGCTTCGTTATTCTCCATTTATTTCACTATTATGTACTTTGATTTGACATTATTTTCATGCTCTTGACCATCTTGCTTGTAGCTTGTTGCAGTCTATCATCCTTAGGTCGACGGACAAAGTCAACTGCAGTCGAAATTACCTAGCTATTATGACAAAGCATAGTGCATTTTGTGGCTTATTCCACTAATCCCCGTTGAAAATCCCCGTTAACGGGGATGAGTGAACTTTTGTTCATATTTCCCCGTTGACGTGAGGTTAGTGACCTTCTCTGCTATTTTATTTAATTAAAAAACCATTGCAATATTTCTAAAAACTCTGCGTCTCAGGTGGGCTTTCACCCACTGCGCCACAAAGGTCGTCAAATGTTCAAAAATCTAAAAAAAACTTGGTAGGTACAGACGCTTTTTTAGCCATTTTTAAATTAAAATCTAATTTATTAACATAATTTAATTGTAACTTTAATAAAATAAGTTTTTTGTACCACCTGCCGTGAAGTTAACTTTGGAAAGATTAATAAAGCTTGGACATTTTTAGATTAAACACTTGAAAAGTCTATTGGCTTTAAATTTACGGTCTAATTAGGTTTCATTAAACTTCCTCAAGTAGGGACCCTTAGGCCTAGGCCAGACAGTTAACGTGAACAAACTAATAAAAACCCCTTTACATCACAGAAAGGGTTTTATCCATAAATTGAGAGAATGATCTACAATTGGAGCTGGGTTAGAGGAGTAAACGACTTATTTACAATGGAGGCTTTCTAGAGCTAAGATGGCTGCTAAATTTGTAAGCGTCTCTTTTTAAATAATAACAAGAAAGTACGCTTAAAAATCTTGCTAAATTGACAGATTAATAAGAATAAAGGGGTCCGTAATAATAGTAGCCATATTTAAGCTGTTGGCAGCTGGGTGGATTTTTTAATAATTGTAAAATTAATATCTTCCATTTAATTTATTTCAAAGCTATAGGGACTTGTAGTCACCAGATAATTGTAATTGGTTTGATAATTATCGTGATAGTAAATACTTCAACATTACAATTCCCGAGTGATCAGTAATTAATAACGCAATGTAGTTTGTATAATATCTGCATATACTTACTTAAATCGTAAGTACAAAACAACAACTAATGAATAAGTCAATTTAATTTAAAAATGTGCTGAACTGATTCTTTTCGATTTTTTAGGCATTTAATTTTAGATTCTTTAAAGATGTCTAATAGTCACGATTTGCAAATCAATTAAACATGTGGCGGAAATCGAATCCATCTCTGTGTTTCAGGCGGGCCTTCTCCCACTGCGCTACAAAGGTCGTCAAAATATCGGCAAAGAGCCACAAAAGCCATGGTGTGGAAGAGGCTTTAGTGGCTTCTCAGCTAAGTCTTGTAATGTATGCATGGATTTTGAGCGCCTAATTATGCTTTTGAGTAGTTGCGGGAGTTTGTTGAGTAATTTTGAGGTCAAACTACGATCATGTACAAAGGTTGTAGTATTTTGATTAAACGATTATTTTGTAAATTAATGTTAAGGAAGTTCACTACAAGTGGTAAAACATGAAATTAGTTTTGTGTTCTTGCCTATTTTATTATTAAAATTGAGACAGCTTTAGCATAATAATTCACTATTTCGATAAAATGTATTATGTATTACAGTCGTGTTTATGATATCTAGGTACTCATAATATTTGTGAGAAGAGAAAACAAAAAATCAATAATTTTATTCAGAGAAAACAGAGTTTAGTGGCCACCACACCAAGAGCAACTTCGTTATTTCTCCTATACAAAATGAAACTATTGCATAGGTATTAAAAAAAAGCTAATGATAGGTTTCACAAACTGTACATTCAGTTTTTTTAAATTAAATAGACGGTGGCGCTACTTTGACGCATACAGACCTTAAGGCTGCTCGCGTGACTAGCTCGGCAATTGATTCCACTGCAGACACCTCCAACTCCTCGATCAGCCACAACTGTCAGGAACTTAGGCTCCGCTGAATAGTTAAAGCGGTTCAGGCTGTCTACCGAACTTACGAGTGCTAGCCGTAAAATCGAACATAGAATGCTTCTAAAAATAAAGTGCTCTTTGTTATAAATAGCATACGGGAAATTACTCACGTAAAATTATCGTCGATTTAGATAGGTACCGACAATGTTTCGATTCTCCGGAAGAATCATTGTGTCAGTGTCTCAGCGTGTCAGCGTGTCAGCGTCTCACACATACACACACTTGTGTGTATGTGTGAGACGCGACCGCGTGGAGTGACCACACTCATACCCAGATGAAGATTCTCCGGAAGAATCTAAATCGACGATAATTTTGCGTGAGTAATTTCCCGTGTGCTATTATAATGTCTAATACAACTTTTGAAAGTGCTTTTTGTTGTTACTGATTTGTTAAAAAATAATATGCTTTTAACAAATAACTAAATAGATATGGCAATCTTTGAAGGAAACTGTCTTTCTTGTAGCACATTATCTTAAACAGGCATTAGAATCATGTAGCATGTAAGACGAAACTGAAGTTTATAATAAGGTACCTACCTTACTTTAGTTAGTGGATGACCATCATCTTATTGGTCCGTTTTACATAAGTCATCTCAAAGTAATTTAAGCCCTTGTGTGTAAAACCTTGATAAAGCTAGAGAGCTCTATAGACTATATCTAAAGACAATGACAACTCCTCAGCGATTCGGGGCATTGTTAGCCTTTTGAAAGGGCATAATGCCTTTTGTGAGACTAATTAACTTCCTAAAGTTAAATTGATTTCTGTCGATTAGGTTTTCGATTAATTTGTAAGGAATGAGAATGATACGAAAATTAGCCTAATGATCCATCAACATTTTAAATATACTTAACATAAAACGTGACAATTTGGAGGTCATTGCTTCTAGAACTTGAATCTAACCGAAGTAATAAAAAAACTTGGAATTGGCTTTCCCTGCAAACCATTCCACCCACTCGTTGATATTGACATTTGGAGGGAACAACAGCGACGTGACTCTCTGACAAGGGTCCGCCATTAAAACTTAGATTAGTGACAAATTCAAATGGGTTCCGAATCAGTTCAACACTTGGCGTACTTTGGTCGCATTTATACGGAACCCAGATATCTCTTTTTTACCACGCAGCCAGAAAATTATATTATTACACGAGAAATAAGCGCTTTTATCATTCATAATGTTATATCACAAACTAAATAATAGGCCAAGTTCAGAAGACATATTTCGCAAAAACACTCATGTTAATAGCGACTCTTACTACGACGCACCAACTCTCTTTCACTGCCAGAGCGCGTAAGTAGTTTCGGTGACTCGCAAAAACAACCTTAAACCTACTACAAAAGCCTACCTAAACCTACTACAAAAGCCGCCCCCCCGCCCGCGGGCGGCCCCTTAATTACTTCTAAAAAAAGAAAATATTTTTTATACTATCGTTACTTAAAACCATATTACAGTCCCGTAGAGGTAAATAGAATAATTTAAATACACGATTAGGTCCGTAAGATAATATATTCTGAAGAAAAGTAGCAGAATCAGCATAGTGCAAGACAGTTTAGCTTACGAGCAAAGCGAGCCGCACTTTTTCCAAGCAAACTGCAAGCAGGTCACCCCGCTTCTACACAATTTAGAACGACATTTGGTTCAATTTTCTTTGAAGCTACACTTCGAGGCTGACACGTAGACTTTGAAGGTTAGTTCGAGTTTAGGTACCCTGTTTTCTACCTAAATGAAGGTACACTTGGCAGCCTTTCCAAGGAGTTACGGCACTTGTTATTTCGGTAGCGGGTAGGCTGACACGTGGTGGAAGTTTTAGGTAAGTTTACAACTTAAAGGTGCCAGTTTTCAATTTATCATCTCTACTCGAAAAACTCCTGAATGAGTTACTTACATAATTCGTTGTATTATATTTAACTGTGAAATAGCTTTATGATAAATAACAAACCTTTTAAACGAAGGAACTACACTGAGCGGCAATATAAAAAGGTAGGTACTATGATTTTTTTTTTAATTCTATAGTGTGTCCCACTGCTGGGCAAAGGTCTCCCCCATATCCTTCCACTTCTCGCGATCACCGGCCGCTTCCCACCATTCCTCCTGGAAGGCAACAATGTCGTCACGCCAGCGCCTTTTGGGCCTTCCTCGGCGTCGCCGCCTGTCTTCAGGCTCCCACTTAGTGACGATTGATGCCTAACTATGAATTCATATTAGTAAAATGTATAAACAAAATGTCCTGGGTAAAAAAAACTTAACAAGAAGTAACTTTTGTAAAAGTATTCTTTATTTTTCAGGCTTTTATGTCTAGATTCTACTTTAGCTGACTAGACGGTATCGCGTGCAAGCACGTCGCGGAAGCCGGTGTAATTATTGTGACGGATGGCAAGCCGGCGGAACCCACGACGTTAACCATTTATAAAGTTACGCGGACGCAGTGAAAATACGAGGTACTTGAAAGAACACTTACACTTAGAAACTTCTCTTAAGCATTCATAGCTTCGTGCATATCAGAGCTCGTATCCGTAAAGAGTGTTTTTTTTACTGGTTTTCTTTATAATAATATAATACCTAAACAAGCAATTCTTGCATATAATCTGAATCACGGAAACGGCTTCAACGATTTTCAATTTAATATGCAGGAAGTTTTGTACTCGTAGCTAGGACTCATTTTTAGTACTTAAATGTAATTTTATTCGTATTTTCAGGCAATGAAAAAGAAGACAGGCAACGAGCAAAGCTGCTCTGACGACCTCTGTGGCGCAGTGGGCGAAGGCCCGCCTGAGACGCGGAGGTTGCGGGTTCGATCCCCGCCACGGGAACGTTTGCATGTTCTGCAGATATTTTTTCCGGGTCTGGATGTTTTTCTATCTATAGTATGTATGTATTTACAAAAAAAAATGTATCTAAGTATTATATCAGTCATCTGGTTACCATAACACAAGCATTAAGTTGCTTAGCTTGAGACTAGACGACGCTGTGTAAAAATGTCCAAGGATATTTATTTATTTATTATTTATGCTTGGACATTCACCCGACGTTTCGACCGGATTGCACCAGCCGTGGTCGCGGGAAGACTGACTGACTGAGATATTAAAGGTAAAATTCGTGATAAATACCCGTTTGCATTATGTTTTATTTTGTGATTATTCCCATAGATTTGCCAATGTTTTTCTAGAGGATAAGAAAAAATAGCAAAACTTGTTTAGTCTGTAAGAGATTTTCCTTGAGTTGTTTTGTCAAATTCTAACTCTAAACAATTTATTTGGCCATTCCGTTTCTGTACAAAATAACTCTCCGAAGACAAACTGAAAGAAACTTCAGATACGATTTTACGATTTCATTTTGTCGTAATAAAGCATTCGTCAGCGAGACGAGACAGAATAATAAAACTGATGCTTGGAGACGTGCCTAATAGCTATAGCATGACAATTCAATAGAAATTTAAAATTAAAAAAAAAAAAGAAATATAATCATAATGCGCTACAAAACCAAAATCGCTGACGTAGGGGAAAGAGCTGCAAAACTTAAGTGGGACTGGGCCGGGCATGTTTGCCGCATGCCGGAAGATCTGTGGACCAAAATTACCACTACGTGGAGCTGACACAGGGACCCGGCAGCGCGGCCGACCACGGATGAGATGGCTGGACGAACTAGACGCCTTTGAGAGGGACTGGCGGACGAAGGCACTGGATTGGCGTGACTGGCGAAAGTGGGGGGAGGCCTTTGCCCAACAATGGGACAGTATGGGCTAGTAGTAATAGTAATCATAACTGGAGTGGACTAATCCCAAGGTGTAGTAGACATATTCTCCTAGATCATTTTCGAAACGTAAAATCCATTGATGCACGGCCGGATTCGAACCCCGTTCGGCCAAAACGGTAGAAACTGTGCTTTACCGAATCAAACTGGGGATGTTTTAGATCTTTTAAAAATAAAATGATCACTCTCAGTGTAAACAAAGACGATGAATACCAAGAAGACAGACAAAGGCGATACACAGAATCGTAACCCTGAAAATGGCCCAAAACAGGAGTTTAAAGTAGATGGCAGCACCAGATAGCCTGGAAACTTTAAAACATCAATTTTATCCAAGAATAATAATATTCTTGTTAAAATTACCTTCATTTTTTTATATTTAAAAATAAATTAACAACATTGCATTACGTTGGCACCTTTTTTTGTTCATACCCATTAAGCTACTTTACATCTCACTACTCTTAAAACAGGACAATAAAACTCAAGAAGATGTAGAGCACTTTCCACAAAACAAACATCTAACTCGGTGGTATTCGTTTTATTCCATAACTAGAATGAAGATACTGGCGTTTGATGACTTTAGTAAATGATGCTGAGGGCACTTAACATGTTTATTACTCTATCAGACTACTTCTAAAGTGACTTTCATTACAAATTCATTTATTTCTAAAACAATTTCTTATAATATGGAATAAGTAATGGAAAGTTAGCTTCTGCAAAAAGTGGGCATGTACCAAATATGTATGTATTTGGACATACCTCTGACTAGCCCCTTAGACATCTTCAAAAGGATCTAAAATTTCCTAATGATCTGAAAGAAATGTCTACCGCTCCCGGGATACAGTCGTGATCATATCAATTTCTTTAATTTGTGGGTAAAACGCCTTGCGGTGCTACCCGCGGTGAATAGTTCCCGTTCCTGTGTGAATACTGGGATCAAAAGTAGCCTATTAGTTAATCCAGGGTATAAGCAATCCTGGTGCCAAATTTAATTCAAATCCTTCCAGCCATTAGAGAGGGAAAGAGTAACATACACACTAGTACACCCTTACATACTTACACACTAACACACACACAAACTTTCACCTTTATATTATTAGTGTAATAACCTCTGAAGACATTTAGAGGGTAGTCAGAGACACATTCACAAGACACATTGCCCACAAATATTAATCAAACTTTTTCGTTCTTTGAAACTAACAAAAACTAGTTAGCTAAAGTACAAACCCGAGTACTTAGGAACCAAATAATACTAAAAACTACAAAAGTTTTACTACGCCAAAGTTGACACATAACATGTTGTCTAGAGCATTTTCTCGAGCATTTCAATGTTCTTTCGTTCGTATGAGCAAGTGGCCAACTGTGGTGACGGAGTTTTTAGGCCTCCATCATGGCCCAACGACTTCAAAAGCCGTGACCGACAATTTAACGTGCCCTCCGATGCATGGAAGCGCTCAGCTGATAATGCCACTTGCGGTCACCCGTAGTAGTGACCGCTCAGAACGTTGCTTAACTTGTACGATCTATTAAGAACGTCTTAGCAAGTTTCGCCACGAGCGCTTCAAATTTAACCTCTTTTAACCCCTTCCATATTCGTAGGTCATATGCTGTAAAGGACTAATTTTCCATGACCACGAACCTTTTAGATGACGACCTCTGTGGCGCAGTGGGCGAAGGCCCGCCTGAGACGCAGAGTTTGCGGGTTCGATCCCCGCTGCGGGACAAATGTTTGTATGTTCTGTAGATATGTTTGGATATGTATGGATGTTTTTTTTATCTAAATGTATGTATTTACAGAAATAAATGTACCTAAGTATCTTAGTATTATATCAGTCATCTGGTTACCATAACACAAGCATTAAGTTGCTTAGCTTGGGACTAGATGACGCCGTGAAAAATGTCCAAGGATATTTATTTTATTTATTTAATTAAGTGCCCTTAAATTATGTGCGTTGCACTATTACACACGATAACCATGTCCGATATCGTTTGTAATAAACTGCACAATTAAAGTTGAGTTCTATATCAAATTAACTTCAGTTCAAATTAAAATGTCCAACATGTTAGTACAGTATTAAATCCAGTCACTGTTTCTTCATCGTATTGAATCTTAAATCTACAGTCATAAGAGTCAAATTCCCCTGTTTTTCTCTGCAATGTGGTTTAGGGCTAGCTTTAACGACGCGAATGCGGAATGCAACCATTAACTTGAACGAAGCCCGCGCCACACTTGTTTCTTGCAACGCCTTCGCTGTTTACTTCGGGGCTGTGCGCTTGTGTAAGCGATAGCGATTTTCAACCAATTATGAAAAGCGCGTTTAGCCGAGCTGGGGAGCTGGCAAGCCTCCGACTTAGGCGCACGAGTTCAATTCCCACGAAGGCAGGAGAATTTTTGTAAGTTTAGATTTGATTTGTCAAGGGAGTAGAGAAGAGAAGTAGAGTCTAAAGAAGTATCAGCAATCATTTCATGAATTCCGACAAAATGCATTAAAAAAGTTTGTTTCTGAGTTACTTGCTCATGAATTTGCTATAATAACACAAGAATTCTGCTCTAAATTTTTTACCACAATACAGTATTGAAAATGGTCGTAGGTTGATACCACTAACTTTCTAATTGAACTCTTGCACTATGGAGATCATAAAATAATGCAATAAAATTATATAAAATAATTTCAAATGAGTAGCAATAATCTGAAATATAGATCATGAAATATAGAGCACTAAGAAAATTGGTACTTACTGCGCACTAAAATTATAACACCTGGAGCCTTACTCCGGATCAACGAAAACGAAGTTTCGTGACAATTTTCGGGTTCCAATTATGTTGGTGAGTTATTACAAATTCAGTTACCACCAACATAAGCTGACCCCGAAAATTATCACGAAACTTCGTTTTCGTTCAAATACAGACGACCTCCGTGGCGCAGTTGGTAAAAGCCCGCTTGAGACGCAGATGGTTGCGGGTTCGATCCCCGCCACGGGACTAATGTTTATATATTTTTTAATGTTCTGCAAATATTTTTCTAGAGTTTGGATGTTTTCTATGTACATTTTTAGAAAAACAAATAGTTACCGCTGCGCTGCTTAGCTTGGGGCTAGATGACGCTGTGTGAAATGTCCAAGGATGTTATTTAATTTATTTCAGCTATGATTCTAAACATGAAACGGAATTATATCAAAATTAGAGATATTGAACCGATTTTGATGATTCTTTTTTTGTTGGAAAGTAGATATTCCCATAAAAAAATTATCTCTCTTCTCACTTAATTAAAGTCGGTATTAATAAAAAAAAATTATGCTACTTGTTTTTCTCTTCAGAATGCATTATGGTATTTCTTGCAAAGTTGAATTTTGCAAAATTAAAACTACATTATCAGATAATAATGTAAGTATTATTATAATTATCTGAACGCACAGTATTTTCAGTTCAATTCCCGTGATTTGCTGACTCTCAATAAACCACAACCTTAGTCCCTTTACCTCGCTAGTGAGCTCCATACGTGTAAATGCTCACTTTTTAGTTCCACTATACTTCACCAAGCCGCCACAATATTGCCGTTCCTTCACAACCACACAAGCAGTTCTAAACCTTATTGCTTAGCATGTAAGATGGTGATTCTTGCGAGTTTTTACTGGCGAAGTGCAAAATTTGTTGGTGCTTACGTTTCTAATGCGATTTCAAGTGTTTCTCTATTTATTTGCAGCTGGAAATTGGTAGTGAGTTTGTGTTGCTTTTTGGAAAATTACTTTTATTGTATTGTCATTAGAAAGAAAGAAAGAAAGAAAAAAACATTTATTCTTGTAGGACCTCAAGGATCACTTAAGGTTCGTTTTACATGTTAGGTGATTCTAATGCCTGTTCCAACGCGACTCCCTACACCAGGGAAAGAATCAGGCAAGAACCTGGTGGTGTGGGCCTAGCTTTTTTTTAAAGCGATTCCTTTACAATCTAAAATAATCTAAATAGTCAGGCTTTAGTGGGAAGCCAGTCAAACAAAGTAAGGCATGTCAAAGAAATTAAAAGTCATTGTAAAGTTAACAAGATAACACCTCAACAAAATGTTGTCTGGCATCACACGCTACACTTGGCTGACTTAAGTGGTACCTACTTACATTATCTACAGTGAGACTTCTTAGTTGGGTATAGGCCTCTCCATTACTTTATTTACTACATGAATCTTTTATACTCATAATATTATTACTATTACTACTACTACTAGCCCATACTGTCCCATTGTTGGGCAAAGGCCTCCCCCCACTCTCGCCAGTCACGCCGATCCAGTGCCTTCGTCCGCTAGTCCCTCTCAAAGGCGTCTAGTATAAATACTCATAATATAAAGAGGCATAAAAAAATGTGAATTCGATTATTCGATTACGCTAGCATAACGCACACGGTAAAGTTGGTTTGTTTGTTTGTTTGGGGTAATCTCCGCAACTACTCATCCGATTTCAAAAATACTTACACCGAAGTGTTGCATGGACTTTCCGAATGAACATGAACATAGGCTATATTTTACCAAGGTACCACGCGAGCGAAGCCGCGGGCGAGTAAGCTAGTGACTTATTAGTTCTAGAAATCGGATGAGTAGTTCGGAGATTACCCCAAACATACAAACAAACCAACTTTGCCTCTTTATTATTTTTTAATTTTATTGAGGTAAAACAACAGCGTTACAATAAATATGGAGCATAATGAATATAGGTACATATAAATAAGGCCAAATGAGTTTTACACAGATAGAAAACAATTTAGGAAACGGATACAAAAGTGTTATGTACCACTGGATAAATTATAGTATCTACAGGTTATGTATTACATTAGTATAGATCTGCAAACAGTTAATCCTTTAACATCGCTAAAGGATTACTTAAGTACCTGCTTTTTATAAACATAGTCGAAAATATCCATTGATTCACGGCACGGGAGTCAAACCCACGAACTTCGCATTGAAAGTCGAGGCATACCACGCGAGCAAACGGTTTCATAATTAACCAATGATTGCGTTTAATTATCTCTCTTAATATTAATTTTATCTCACTGAGATTTTATTGAAATTGAGTTTAATTCAGTTCAGATTAAGTTTAAATTGAAATAACAATTTGAATTAAGTTTCATGTTTTTGTAGAATTAACTTTTTTGAATTTTCTCACCTAGAAAGGAAAAAAAACTCGAAACACCTAGAAACAAAATTATTTGTGTGTCTACATGCGTTTTGTAATTACTTCACAAATTTTAAATTTCAAAACGCATGAAAAGTTAAATAAAAGCAGTTTTTAAGTTTTCTCGTTTGATTAATATGTTGGCAACTGCAATTTATCTCCGCAAGAATGTCCAGAGATGTGCAATGTGCATAGCACGAGTTTCTAGCATTTTCGATAATAGTGTTGGAAGGTAACTTAATAGTTCGTTCGTTCGTTCGTATAAGCAAGTGGCCAACTCTGGTGAAGGAGTTTTTAGGCCACTTAAAGGCATCTGTCATGGCTTAACGACTTTAAAAGCCGGGACCGACAATTTAATGTGCCCTCGATGCACGTAAGCGCTCAGTTGGTAATGCCACTTGTATTCACCCATCTATTATGAGACCGCTCTGAACGTTGATTAACTTCGACGATCTTTCAAGAACGTCTTAGCAAGCTTTGCCACGAGCGCTTCTAACTCTGGCTAACTCTGGTGATGAAGTTTTTAGGCCGACTATAGGCCTCCGTCATGGCTTAACGACTTTAAATAACGTTTTTAAGTAACAATATCTTTACTACCTAGATAAGTAGGTACCACTTAAGTCAGCCAAGTGTAGCGTGTGATGCCAGACAACATTTTGTTGAGGTGTTATCTTGTTAACTTTACAATGACTTTTACTTTCTTTGACATGCCTTACTTTGTTCGACTGGCTTCCCACTAAAGCTTGACTATTTAGATTATTTTAGATTATTAAGGGATCGCTTTTAAAAAAAGCTAGGCCCACACCACCAGGTTCTTGCCTGATTCCTTCCCTGGTGTAGGGAGTCGCGTTGGAACAGGCATTAGAATCACCTAGCATGTAAAACGATACTTAAGTGATCCTTGAGGTCCTACAAGAATAAATGATTTTTTCTTTCTTTTTTTCTTTCTTTCTTTCTTTCCTTCAGGTTTCAGTATTCGGGCGTTGAATTAGTAAACTGGTGTTAAAGCCACCGGGATGGAAACGGTAGTTTTTGCACGTTTCCTCTCGCTAACTAACTTTGCCGTTTAAATCTTGCAGCGAAATATTCTGTACTAATGCCGAATAGTTCTAGACATCTGTTACAACTTCCAACAGTCTAGAACTAGGACTTATCTAGATCCGTTCCAGATCTAGCCCAAACTGAAGGCGTAAGTTTGTGTACACTTTGTTATCGCATAACTATTTTAATAGAAAAAAATAAATTAAAACAACATGGACATTCCACACAGCGTCGTCTAGTCCCAAGCTAAAAAAAAATGAAAAAATTGAATGAAATATGATCACGACTATGTACCTATCCCAGGGAGTGGTCGACATTTCTCTCAGATCTTTAGGCAATTTTTAGAGCCTTTTGAAGATGTGTGGCGTAAAATTCATATTTGGTACATGCGCACATTTTTATTAGGATTAATTTTTGACACGATACGTTGTTTAAAGGCTTATCAAAATTTAGTGAGATGTTTATGAAGATAGAGGATGGGTATACGCATAAAAGAAGGCCGAAGAAAAAGTGGATAGATTGTGTGAAAGAGGATATGAATGTAAGAGGAGTGAGTTCAGAGTTGACGAGTGATAGAGGAGAGTGGAAGAGAAAAACATGTGCCGACCCCACTTAGCGTGGGATAAGGGCAGGAGAATGATGATGTTTAAGAAGATAGAGAGTTTGTGATCTTGTTTTACCATCATCACATTTTTAATCAACAAACAGTTTTTATTTTTTATTATAGTGTTAAACCACACTTAGGTATTTCATTTTTAAATGAAAAATCTTACTAAAAGTTTCACGACTTCGGCAGGATTCGAACCCGCGAGATACATCTACCTACACACGTAGGTTTTATATAAGATACACAGTATACCTAGAAGAGAGCACATTAGTCCTTTACACACAAGACAAGACACAAACATATTAATATATTTATGAATATTTTATCTAAGTAAGTACTTTTTCATATTTTGCGTATTTATTATCTGTATAAGTTGTTATTATTATTATTTATATATTTTTTATTTATATATATATTTTTTTTTTTCTATGATTTGGTCTGTTTAAAATATCAATTTATTTGTTTTAAATATCATTAGATAATGTACCTAACCCGCTACCGCTATTGTTAGCTCGGTGGCCATCGACCGAGCGGGGTCAATTGAAAACCAGCGCTGTATGTTTTTACATGCAGCTTATGCTGAATTTATTCCCTTTATCTCTACGCTGTACCTAGATTAAATTTTATTTTGTATTCCTTGTGTAATTTTTTTGGAGATAATAAATCATTTTGTATTTGTATTTGTACATCGCTTGTATCTCACGGGTTCGAATCCTGCCGAAGTCGTAAAACTTTTAGTAAGATTTTTCATTTAAAAACAAACAGTTTCTTAACCCACACGCTAGGTACGTGGTGTAAATCTGCTGTTATCCGGCGCGGGTAAGCCCTGTAGGCACACACTAGTTTAGCGCGACTCGGAGAGCTAATCCGGTGGAGGGTGACCAAACTTTGTGCTATTCATGGATACTATGAAGGCTTTTACATCTTTACTAGAGTTCAATTTAATTCATTTATTTCCCAGAAAGTATATAGGTACAATACTATGAATGCTTTTACATCTTTACTAGAGTTCAATTCAATTCATTTATTTCCCAGAAAGTAGGTATAATAATAGTATTAAAAAAAATAAAAGCAATTTTAATACATTTCTGATCTTAACTAGGCATTTTTTATAGTCTTAAAATTTGTAAGTATTATAATATTTAATACAATATAGACAATGTCAAGACAAATCTTCAGAGTACATAACAGTCAAATATAGAAAAAAACAGTATCTATCTTAGTTCCTGTCTAACCTAACCTAACTACAGAAACTAACGGCCTGTTAATCGAACGTAGATCATCTCAAAAATTAACTAATCAACAGTCAAATGAGTGTCGTATTTGTTCAAAATTTGATGTTTATATTGTTATGCTCAACTTTCAATATCAATCTAATTAAAAAACGGAAATAGTTTTGTAATTTTTTACTTCAAAAATGATATAAATAAATATCCTTGTTAAAATACTAGTTTAAAGGTGTTGCATGGTCACCCTACTCAAGCAAGGGGCACAAATCCAAGCCGCGTGTGTTCACGCCGTAATCTGATGGACTCCCGATTGAAATTAAGTGAAAGAACATACGACCGGCTTTGAACTCTCTGCCTTTGAGGGAAAATTCAATTTGTCTTAGCAAAGCTGCCTAGTACATGGTTGCTTGAAACCATGGAATTTACAAGGTGCTCTCTTTTCACCACACTGAGACTTTTGTGGTGTAAAGATGAACTTTGTTCAGTTTCAGTTATAATGACAATAATACTACTTGATATAACATGGTGTTAGCTTAGTTTTTAACCGACTATGTGTTAATCCAGGATATAAGCTATCCTGGTACCACATTTTAATAAAATCCGTCCTGCCGTTTGAGCGTGAAAGAGTTACAAACATTCACACTTAAATACTATTTTATTATTAATGTTATATTCTATGTGTGTGTATGTAAATGAATAAATAAAAAAAAAAAAATACTCAAACACACAGAAACTTTCACCTTTATAATATTAGTGTGATTTGCATTACATTGTAATCTCAGAATACAGAAAGAACTGTATTCTGAGATTGTAATCTTAATGAAAAATTAACATCTTTTCCAAAAACTCATTACATTTGTAATTAAACCCTAATTTTTTCATTCCGCCGGGCTCAATTTGGTTACTTACACGAATGTAATGAGGAATGATGAGTCTCGCGAGACGGCTGTTAATAGTGTTGGATTAACTCGTGCTAGACGGAGTTTTAGTAACGACACCCGTCATGATAATAGTCAAGAAATAACAGTGCGGAATTGGATTGAATTCTGTATGAAAATGCATTTTTTACGCGCGACGGAAGGAAGACAGTATGCGTTTGGGACGAGAGGTTGTTTGTTCGTGTAATTTGATGATGATTCAATTAGTGAACAGCTGCTTCTTACTTGTCTAGATTTCTAATTGTATCTTAACTAAGCTTTAATTTAGCCCTTCGTATAACATCCTTGTTGGCCTGAAAAATAGTAAACACTTTAAAACTAGAGGCCAAACTATATATCATTATTTAGAAAAAATCTAAACTAAGTTGTGAGGATGTAACCCAGTTTAATAGTTTGTAAAACAAACCTCAGAAATGATTCTTATTCATATGGAATTAAAAATGAATGTTCTGATTTAACTTGATTTTTTTTTACCTGAGCCTGTAGTCAAGTGACTAACGCTTCATATCTATTCTATTTCTATCATCGCTATTGACATTTCTGACCGTTTGAGTTTCCGTCATCGAATGTTAGTTCCTAAAAACGATGAATACCAAGAAGACAGACAAAGGCCATACACAAAATCGTAACACTGAAAATGCCCTAAAACCGGAGTTTAAAGTAGATGGCAGCAGATAGCCTGGAAACTTTTAAACGTCAATTATTATCCAAGAAATTTTACTATCTAGTTAAAATTATCTACAATTTTTTTATTAAAATTACCTAAAATTATTTTTATATTTAATATTGTCGTTACCTTACCTTGTTTGGCATTTGTTGACAAAATTCCTAATATATCAGAAGTAACAAATATAATTATTAACGCCGCCATTTTAAGTAACATTTTTTTATTATAAATCTAAGGACAAAGTAAACTATGTGTAGGCCATGTTTGTGTATGTAGCTGCACCCTAAACCCAGGGCCATTAGTCAGGCTCGCGTTGCTAATTGGGTGGCGTATTTTATATCACCATTTTTATAAAACGTTGCCGCGAGTGTAGTTATAAATAAATAAACCTCCTTGCACATTTCACACGGCGTCAACTAATGCCAAGCTAAGCAATTTAATGCTTGTGTTATGGTAACCAGATGACTGATATACTAATTAGATATTTTTTTTGTAAATACCTACTTATTAAACATCGAAAAACTGCAATGCAAATATTTGTCCCGTGGCGGGGATCGAACCCGCAACCTCTGCGTCTCAGGCGGGCTTTCAAACACTGCGCCACAGTGGTCGTGAGTTGTACTAGAGGTTACTAGTTTTACTGTAGACTTTTATTTTAAACTAACGCCCTATAAAGTTAATTGATTCACAGATTACTTTCGTAAAGAGTTCATGAAAATCCCACTAATATTATAAAGGTGAAAGTTTGTGTGTGTGTGTGTAAGTATGTAAGTGTGTTTGTTACTCTTTCACGCTCAAACGGCTAAACGGATTTGAATGAAATTTTGTATCAGGATTGCTTATACCCTGGATTAACAAATAGGCTACTTTAAAATCCTGAAAAGTGCAGTGTTCCCGTGGGATAAACCATTATTATTCATCAAAATAGTTTCGGTAGTTTGGCCGTGCAAAAGGTAGCTGTCAGATAAAATAACTTCATAGATGGCAGCACAGGCAAAAATATAACTCCTTCACGCTCAAACGGCTGGACGGATTTAAATGAAATTTGGTAGCAGGATTGCTTAAACCCTGGATTAAAATATACGCAACTTAAAATTCCTGAAAAGTACATTGATTCCGTGGAAATATTAATCAAATTCAAGAAAAAAGTTTTTACAAAATAGTTTGGCCGTGAAAAAGTAACTGAAAAAGTAACAAAATAATTTCAATAGATGGCAGCACAGACAATGTTATTATTCCTTCACGCTCAAACGGCTGGATGAATTTGAATTAAATTTGGTAGCAGGATTGTTTATCCCCTGGATAAACAAATAGGCTACCTTAAATTCCTGAAAATAGGAATGGTTCCGTGGGATTATAAACCAAATTATTCATCAAAATAGTTTGGCCGTGAAAACGTAACTGTTAGTCAAAATAATGTTAATAGATGGCAGCACAGGCAAAGTTATAACTCCTTCACACTCAAACGGCTGGACGGTTTTGAATGAAATTTAGTACCAGGACAGTTAATATCCTGGATTAACACATGTCTTAGGCTACTATAAATCCCTTAAAAGCGTATTGTTCCCGTGAGATTATCAAAATACCTAAATTATGCTTCTTGAAACTCAAACGGCTTAACGAATTTTAAATATTGTATTCTTTTGTCCCGATAATCTCACGGAAATGGGACTTATGTACGCAGATAAATCCCCGATAAAAAGATTTCTGGCTCAACATAAACCATTTGAACAAAGTTTATATTTGTGTCTTCAATTAAAATTCGCTACAGCACCTCATCGTCGCTATTTTATTAAATTTCCCACAGTTCCGGCTCGCTTCGAGTCTAAAATCCTCGCAGTGCTCGCTTTGCTCGCATGTAGCTTTTTCAATCTTTTGCAAGCAAATTGAACTGTGTCAGACCATAGAATAGGAACCGACCAGAGCCTTTTCTTTAACATAAGTGTCAGTCATGACGAATTTATCTTAAAAATTTGAGTCTAGAAACTCGATGCGCTTGCTTAGTTCGAAGCTCGCTTCGCTCGCACGTTAGCTTCATAAATATTTTATGAAGTCCAATAATGAGCTCCATAAGCAAAATCTAGTATCACGTCAGGACGCATTTGTTTTTAAAAATTTCCGCTCGCTTCTCTCGCACGGTAGCTTCTTGAATATTTTGCAAGCAAAATAAACTGTGTTAGACCATAGAATAGTAACCGACCAGCAGTCATCCTTTTCTATGAGCACCAAAATCAAGTGACACAATGACGCCTTGGTCTTAAACAAGGAGCAAAATTGAAAATTTTATAAAAACTTTTTCAATTACCTACGTAAGAAGAGAATAATTTTTTGCACTCTCGAGGTGCATTTTTATTCATATCTCTGACGATCTTCATCAGACCAAAAAAAAAAATCATCAAAATCGGTTCACCCAGTCGACGAATTGAGAACCTCCTCCTTTTTTGAAGTCGTTAAAAAAATGTATTAACTTATTTACCGCGGGTAACACCGCGGGGCACAGCTAGTAACTTTATATTCATAACTGTAATTCAAATGTTATTGCTTTCCTAAATTGTGAGAAAGTAGAGCAAAAAACTAAGTTATTACCTCAAAGTATGCAAATTACATTGAAACTGAGCAAGACTCCTCCAACTCCTTCTCTACTAGCTGCGTCTCGCGGTTTCAGTCGTATTGAGACCTATTAAGTAGGTAAGTAAGCAAGTTTATATTAGCAAGTGACCAGCTCTGGTGACTGAGATTTAAGGCCGCCTAAAAAGGCCTCCATGACGATTTTACCACTTAAGTCGGCCAAGTGTAGCGTGTGATGCCAGACAACATTTTGTTGAGGTGTTATCTTGTTAACTTTACAATTACTTTTACTTTTTTTGACATGCCTTACTTTGTTCGACTGGCTTCCCACTGAAGCTTGATTATTTTAGATTGTTAAGGGATCGCTTTAAAAAAAAAGCTAGGCCCACACCACCAGGTTCTTGCCTGATTCTTTCCCTGGTGTAGGGAGTCGCGTTGGAACAGGCATTAGAATCACCTAGCATTTAAAACGATACTTAAGTGATCCTTGAGGTCCTACAAGAATAAATGATTTTTCTTTCTTTCTTTCTTTTAAAACCGGGACCGACAATTTAACGTGCCCTCCGAAGCACGGAAGCGCTCAGCTGTTAATGCCACTTGCTTATCATCACCCATACAAGTCGTGAACGCTCAGAACGTTGCTTATTTTCAACGATCTTTCAAGAATGTCTTAGCAAGCTTCGCCACGAGCGCTTCAATATTTTCTATTGAAAGTCGGAAGTGCATTCCACGACCGGCTCTAGACACTTCTAGAATACTCTATTGTGCCTACTATTTGTATAATTCAGTTTTGGAATAAAAAATACACTAAAAAAAACTTCGACTATAATTCGCATGCCATTAATTCCTAAGCAAAACGTATTATGTCCCATTAAAGTGTTCAGGCCATTACGCCATCTATTAACGTGCATAAAACTAATTTGTAACAAAGTTGGCGCAGAACTAGCGCCTATCTACCACGTGCGCTGCGTCTGTCATATAGAAACTAACCAAGTGAGAATACCTACTTTGAAAATATATTTCTGTAGAAAGAAAGAAAGAAAAATCGTTTATTTTGGTAGGACCTCAAGAATCACTTCAACTTCGTCTTACATGCTAGGTGATTCTAATCCAAATCACCAGGGGAAGAGACAGGCTAGAACCTGGTGGTGTAGGCCTAGCCTTTTTATTAAAAGCGATTTTTTAGCAATCTAAATAAGCTCCAATGAAGAGCAAGAGACTCAGAGACTATTCTATCTTATTTAAAAATATTATCGGGACTTAATCGCGTATTGAAATCAATATTATTTATTTAAGTACCTCGACGATTATTATTTATTTATCCCGATAATATTTTTAAATATGTTTTCAAGTCGCGATAGTTTAAAAACTATTCTAACTTGTCTCAAATTCTTTTAAACTGTGAAAGTATAGTTTCGTTCATTAGACTTAAAGTCCCACCGCTGGAGACCCGCCAAGGCAGCCTGTGGTAATTGTTGCTTCAACGACAGTTGCTGTTCATGTCTTGCTGTTAAACTGACGCTGCTGACGTATGCACATGACGTATCGATGCCAGTGTCACATACAGAGAGCCTAGACAATGTAACAATCGATTAGAGATAGCGATAGTAGAAAAGTCCAAATATGACATATGCCTTAGATATGTCACGTGATCTGTTTCAACGTACGCTTCATAGCGAATGCCGGTTGGCTAGGCCTTCAGATCACGTGACATATCTAAGGCATATGTCATATTTGGACTTTTCTACTATCGCTTTCGGTAATCGATTGCTACATTGTCTAGGCCCTCTGCTCTATACCATATACCTAGAATGCCTTCATTTAATCAGCAACATATTCTAAGTTCGTTCGTATGAACAAGTGGCAAACTGGTGACGGAGTTTTCAGGCCGCCTAAAGACCTCCGTCATGGCTTAACGACTTTAAAGCCGGAACCGACAATTAAACGTGCCCTCCGAAGCACGACTACTTATTCTACGACGCAACAAAGTGCAATTCAGCTCGCACAAGCGCCTAGTGCCGATCGTTAAAAGTGCCATTTCATTCTTAAATAGTTATCCATACCCTGTCACTGTCGCGCGCGTTAGTAGTTCCGGATGATGTTCTTGCGAAAGAAGGCAGCCCGCGGGTGTTTCGGAATTTTAATATGCAGAATGGGTTTGACTATACCTACTACCAAATATACCTACGTTTAAAATAAACTCGTGTCTATAACGCTACTTTATTTGCTGTATATCCCAAAAACTTAAAGTTTTACAAATGTAGTCTCAAACAGGACAGATGATTTAATAAACCTCATCCGATTATAGCCCTTATTACAAAGCAATACATGCCTAAACCGCAGAAAGGCGAGCAACTACTAAATCCACTTACAAGGCATCGGGCTCGGCACAAACATACAACAAACAATTCGACAACAATGCTTATGTAGATACCGTTTCTTATGCTAAAGTTTACCAACAATTTAATCGGTAGTTAAAAGTTTGAACAAATGAATGGCTTTTTAATTTTATAAATCAGCGTTTGTTATTTGTCACACTGCGTGGTTCCTCTGAACAAAGGGGTTGCAGCAACTATGACATGTGCGTCGGTAGCTCACAAGTCACAACGTAGGTACTAATGGTCTAATTTGAAAACAGATGTGAAAAAGATCGCATAAAATATGAAAACTTTTATGTTTTTTAATTACTAGCCTGAACTATCCCACTGCGGCATAGGTCTCCCTATCCCCTCTTCCACTGTTCGTAATCAAATGTTATGGATCAAATCATGACTGGGTCTAGTTTACCCCACTAAAGGGGTGTTCGTTGTCGTTGTTTCAGCCCTAAGATCATTTTTTTTGACAACGCCCTTAGGCAGAGTGCCCATAGGTACTTGCTTACTTAGTTAACTACGTTTTAGTTTTAATATTTGTTGCCCTAAGCTCTGCCTTTTTATTTTTGATTTGTACCATTTTTGTGTGTGTTGTCAATAAACCTTTTCTTTCTTTCTTTCTTTCTTCTTTCATTTCATACGATAGACATGCTATGCTCAGTCCCTTTTAATCTAGCTGCCGAAACGATGATGATTTTCTTTACAGTGCTCGAAATTTAATTTTAAATTAAGCGCATCATCATACTAACTTGATATGGTTTGTCGTTGGTACACTTTGGCTCACTATCCTCACAAACAAATGTATAAGTATAGCTAAGTTAACCCGGGACGGGTCGTATTGTTTTTAGTTTCGAGATACATACCTGTTTTTACATTCTTAGCCGGTTTCAACTTGTTTTGGTAATTTTTTGTGTACATTGTGGTTGTCGGTTCCTTTAGCTGATATTTTTGATTCGCTGTAGAAGATAACACTCTGTATCTTTATTTTAAGCTACCTAATCTTTTTTTTTCAGTGGATGAGACTCGCAAGGGATCGGAGAGAGTGGCGTGATAAAGAGGAGGCCTATACTCAGCAGTGGGTGGAAATGGGCTGAAATGATGATGAATCTTTTTTTAACCTTATATTATGAGTAGGTACTCTGTATCAAAGGCATCAGAATCACCTAGCATGTAAGACGAAACTGAAGTGATCCTTGAGGTCCTTTCTTTCTTTCTTTGTGCTATTAAATTTTTTCTATATATTTTGAATCCATGCATCATTTTATTAAAAATGTATAGATGATAATTGGTTCTAGTTAATGGTTACATAACTTTGGAGCGTTTGAATGTGTACAGGATTTCTTTTTGTGCAGGCGACTGTACCTACTCAAAATTCCTTTTCGACATTAAAATTACTTAGATTACTCCGTAGCTTCTATATGAATTTTCACACACACACACACACACAGTTGTATTATATTTGGCTAAAACATCAAAGAACTAAAACCTTTGGTTGAAGTTGCGCAGTTATTAAAACCCGGTTCATAAAAATAACAAAAAAATCAAAGCAAACAGTTGAAATTTTCAACAGGACCATATATTTTGGAAGTAGTATCGACAGTGGCCACTAGCGTCGCCGCCATGAGATCGTTAATTCATTTCTGGTAGCCTTTTGCAAAAAATATGAAAATTTTCTCCATTCTGAGCATACGGGCGTTTACCGGCGATAATATTTGAAATAAATTTGGTTAATCAAACACACGATATACATCATTTCAGATTTTATATTGCACACACGCAATGAATGTTTAAAATGACGATTATAAATGAAAAATCTTACGAAAAGTTACGACTTTGACGGAATTCGAACACTTTTTTACAATAAGTGGTTTACATTGCAACACTTTCACACTAACATACTTACACACACACAAACTTCCACCTTTATAAAATTAGTGTGAATAAAAACTGCCGGAATCCCGACCCAAGGCGTTAATCAGCGTCATCGGGCGTTACTATCGCCCGTCTGCACAGTCCCCACCAACTGGGTCCTGTATAATTGGAACACAGAATTTATCACCGATCTCTGTTATCGGATTAATGCCCGATCGAAATTATATTTGCACAGCTAAATTAATTTACGGTGTTTGGCTCGGAAATTAAGGCTATTTGTTTATGTTGCTAAACCTTACTGATTTGTGCTTGGACTTTGAGATTTTGGTAATTGATTGGGGTTGTCATGATCGGATTACCGGGAAATTTGAGCTAGGTTTAGATTGTAATGTTAAGACCTAAGAAAATAGTCGCAAGGGTAATTTACAAACCATAGTAGAAGTGCTCGTGGCGAAGCTTGACAAGATTTGATAGATCTTGATAGATCGTCGAAGTTAAGCAACGTTCTGAGCGGTCACTACTTGGATGGGTGACAGCAAGTGGCAGTATCACCTGAGCGCTTTCCGTGCTTTGGAGGGCACTTTAAATTGTCGGTCCCGCATTTTAAAGTCGTTGAGCCATGACGTAGGCCATTAGGTGGCCTTAAAACTCCGTCTCCAGAGTTGGCCACTTGCTCATACATACGAACGAACGTTTGTAGTAATTAGGTGGATGATCTGCAAGACAGTGGGTTGCACGTAGCACTAGCGCAGGATCCAGATGACAGACACGACAGAGGCCTTAGCCCAACAGTGGGTTTAAAGAAGCTACTGCAGACGATTGAAATGATAAAAAAAATTTGCCCACACTTTACGAGACAGTAGTGCCTGGGACATTTTTGGGATAGAATAGGCTTGCCCAGCACTTATACCATCCTCTAGCTTACAAGCTTACAAACTTTTCAATAAATAGTCGAAGTTAAAAAACGTAAATAGATACCTGACCGCAAGTTTTCCACGAGCTCACACAAACTTACTTTTTTAATATCAATCTGAAACTATATGATTTCCTTTCAAAACTTTCGTGAGTTACGTTGCAATATATTAACATACGAGTAAGTTAAGTTACTCTTGTATTTTTGATATGAAAGTAATATTTCATGAAAGTTTGTTAGTATTTGGACTTTTATGTTTCTGATTCGATAAAATTGTTTCAAATCAAAGTAAGCGCAATATAACGTGACCCGGCCGTAAATAGGCCCATCGGGAGGTCGCGCATAATTTTTTTTACATAGTTTTTTTTTATCAACCTGTATCGTCCCACTGCTAGGCAAAAGTCTCCCCCAAACTCTTCCAACCGTCTCTATCCTTTGCCGAGTCCCACCATCCTTCGTCAAAGGTGACGAGATCGTCCCGCCAACGTTTTTTTAAATAGTTAAGTATCTATCTTATTTTTATGTTTGTTCGCGGATTCCTTCGTAGTTTAAGAACCGATTTTGATGATTCTTTTTTGAAGATAAAATCTTCTTAAACCTTCTTAAAGAGTCCTATAAAAAAATTATGAGGACCTGATGAGCATCTTTGAAGTTATGCACAGAAATGAGCCTTGAGAGCTCAGTTGGCCTAACATGTGCAACGCGTCGAGACGACAAATGAAATATCTGGATAATGCCAAACTGCTCTAACGTAGGTACTATGCTAGAGCAGGACACAGAATTTTGTCGACGACGAGAAGGTTTTTCGTGTTGCACATGTTAGGCCTACAGGGAATTTCTCTCTTCTCACATAACTGAAATCGGTTTTAATTAAAACTTTCATTTTGCCACTTGTGTAAATATTTCTTCTATTTTTTGTTATAATAATTTTCGTTCATTTTGTTTTGAATTGTAGAATATCGTAACAAAAAAGCCATGTTCTCGGAAGAGCTCAAGCCCGGCAACTCAAATAGCGAGTTCAAGCAGTTTGTTCGACTCTGTTTTTGTTTCCACTTAGTTGTTACGTTTACCCAATATGTTGGATACGAGTTTGTGCTTTTAGAAGCACAGTGGTTCTATGTTTACTTACTAAACTCCAAATATGATTTAAAATCTAATAAAGTATGATCACGACTGTATGCCCAAGAGACGGTAGACATATTCATACAAACCTTTTAGGTATTTTTGGATCCTATGAATATCTCTAAAGGGGTAGTCAGTCATGCCCATGTTTTGCAGGAGCATTCCATACGTGACAGGTTGCAAGCCCATCGACGCTATTAAAAAGCTAACTGTTGTCCTCACAATGTTTTTCTTCACCGTTTAGAACTCGTGTTAATGAAAGCTTGTGTTAATGTGAATATAAATTTTCCGAAACGAAAGTTCGATTAATGCACCGCTGGATTTGAACCCAGGACCTTCGGATCATAGTCGTGGAACATCCCACTCAGCCAACACGGCTCTGTTTTATAATAATGGCAACAAATCTAACCTAGCTAGAGTATGTTTAAACAAAATAATGTAGATATAGTTCCAACTAGACCAACTGCCCTGCATAATTCTATCCCAATCTATAAATACACTTCGATTTTATCAATGCATGTAATTTGCGTATTCGATAACGCAGCCAGCCAGCTGGGCTCCCGCCAAAGACAATTTTCCATCACTGAAATAATAATTGCAATGAAAAACGAACTTTACCTTCTCACATTTAAGCTCAATGTTCCTTACAAGGTGCTTTGGTTATGGTAATATTGTGCCTGAAAAGAGGTTACACGCAAAAAGGAACGAGGACAATTAGCTTACCCTTAGTTCGTAGAAAAAAGTTTTTAAAATATGCCCGGGCGTTATTAAAAATTATATTCCATTTTCGACACTTTCCTCAGTTTTGCTACTTCCTCTTCGTTACTTTTATCCCTTCATATCCGGGAACGGCAAAAGTTGTATGTAATTAATTGAAAAGATTAACTCATTTATAAGCTTATTTTTAAGGAGAAAGCTATAGCTTGAGCTATATGCTCCTTGTCTAATACCTTACTTGTCTGACGACTTCTGTGACGCGGTGGGTGAAAGCTCGCCTGAGACGCAGAGGTTGCGGGTTCGATCCCCTTTTTGACATAGTAGTGATTCGTATATAAGTTGTATATCAGTCAACTGGTTACCATAACACAAGCATTAAATTGCTTAGCTTGGGACTAGATGACGCTGTGTGGAATGTCCAAGGATAATTATTTATTTATTATTTTATATTTAACCAAAGATTTTAAACCCTTATTCATACCCTTATTCATCTTTGCTATAACATAAACCATTACTACATGGGTAACGCAAGCCGCTGCTGGTTGATATAAAATCTTATAATAAAGACGTAAAGGTCTAATTTTATTTTCTTAGTAATTTTTCGGTTACTACAGTGAAAGTATTGGACCTATTAAATCATTTTACTAAGATGATTAGCGTCATAAATCTTAAAATCGCTCAGTTCATTTCGCAAGTTAGTTGTAGGTACCCATAAGTACCACTTACTGTGTCCATAATTGCTGCGCAAGGATGTGTTTTATGGCCATAGAGTTAAAGGTTTTTCTTTATCCTTCAGCTTATAAATAGGTTCGACTAAAATATCGTGAAAAAATATTTTTACTTGGGGTTCTAAAAATGAAATAAGATTATACAACATCCGTATAAATAAATAATCTTGGACTTTTCATACACCGCCATCTAGTCCCACGCTAAGCTACTTAATGCTTATTAAGGCAACCAGACGACTGATAAACTACTTAGATATATATACTTTTTGTAAATACATAGGTACATACCATTGATAGAAAAACACCCAGACCCGGAACAAATATCTGCAGAACATACAAATATTTGTCCCGGTGCGGGAATTGAACCCGCTAGATTAGTAAACTTATTATTAGTTATTCATTTGGTTTCTTTATAATTAAAATGTATTTAACTTTCTTCGACAAATCAATTTAATCAATACAGTTTTTTATGGAAGCTATAATTAACATTTATTTTTAAAATTTAAATGGTTTCCTTGTTCATCCGGTCTTTGGAATTGAATTAACTGACAACTACCACCCCTTTAAGGGGTTGGTCTGGGGGCTCTTGGAGTATCAACTTCTGGAGCACAGAGACAGCAACGTAGACCAATGATGACCTCTGCGGCGCAGTGGGCGAAGGCCTGCCTGAGACGGGGAGGTTGCGAGTTCGATCCCCGCCACGGGACAAATGTTTAAATGTTTGCATGTTCTGCAGAAATTTGTTCCGGGTTTGGATGTTGTTCTATCTATAGTATGTATGTATTTACAAAAAAAATGTTTCTATGTAGTATATCAGTGATCTGGTTACCATAACACATTAGTTGCTTAGCTTGGGACTAGATGACGCCGTGTGGAATGTCCAAGGATATTTATTTATTTATTTGTTATTTATTATTTACAAAAAAAATGATACACGATGTTATCCTTCATCGTTTCGTTTAAAGCTCGTGTTAAAGCGCATCTAGAGTTTTCGATGCACGGCCGGATTCAAACCCACGAGTTTCAGTACGAAAGTGGAGGTACTAACCCATTCGGCCAACACGGTAAAACAAGTAAAAATAATTATAATACAAAATTCTTGTAAAAAAAGTATAATATTTTCTGCGTGCCGCCTTTTTCTTTGGTCGGAAGAACGGCGTGGTGTCGATAGTACCATTGATTTGTACCACTAATAATGGTAGGTACTAGTGACACTACTATGGGTCACTAGTATCATTAAAAACATACCTACTAGTTTATACGGTTTTCTCCTACCCTATGTTCTTTTAGACTGTGGATTCACTGCATTGATTACATCATCATCATCATCATCATTGGCAGCTCAAATTATAGCCCACTGCTGGGTATAAGCTTCCTCCCTCAAACGCCAATGTCAATACATAATGTAATTAATAAACTTTTAGTAAATACATTTTAAAACAGTTTCCTTTCTAGTCCAGTGATGTAACCAACTAAGGAAGGTAAAAGGAATTATTCAATTTCCGCGGCGCCGCCCAAAACCGATCCGTCCAGGTTCCAGGTTAATTATAGTTCCAGATAGGACTAAATTTTCATATTAAACTTTAAAATTTCCTTTATCGCTGTTAAGGGAATTTTGGTTGAGTTTGCCTCTTTGTCATACGAACTTACTTACTTAGGGGCCTCATAAAATACATCTCACGAATTTCATGTTTTTGGACCCCTCCCTCCTTGTCACTGTGGTCACATTAGTGAGACTCCCCCCTAGTGTGACGTCACATCACCGAAAATCAAGCAATCTTAAAAAAACTTATAGTTTAATGATCCTTTCTTAAGGTGCCTGTATGGGTGCCATACAGGCACCTTAAAATATAGTTAGATATTACAAAAACCAAACCGAAATCATAATTCTTATAACATCTAAAAACTTCATGCGAAATTTTTTACCGTAACTCGGAACTAGCTTTAACATCCATCATGTCATCGCCAACCTTTTTGTTGGGACCCCTGGGACATCATTATCCCCTATTATTTGCCCGACTACCTTTATCTACCATCAAACCTAATGTAAAATACACTGTTTACTCACACACGAAACTATCAGCCATACATCGTTGTCATAGAGCAGGTTTTACGTTGAAGGATGGATATATTACTTGTTACTTTCGTCGGTCACGTGCGCGCGGTTGTAGAGAAAGACAGTTCTATTTTGAGAACAAAAGTATTGAGTCATTTATGAATGAAGAATATAAAATGTAGTCAATCTCAAAAAAACTTCATCGTTGTAAACGCCAAATACCAAAACGCTACTTAATTAAAGTCCTCTTCTTAAGTGTCCAGCGACGTGGCTCGGTCCATTCGCCGCGCATTCAAAAATACCGCTATCGCTATCCCTGTTTAGATAGTTTGTTCGCTCGTCTGCCTACGAGATAGCGATATTATTTATTCAATATTTGGTTGTCTACTTGGAGTCCAAAATTTATAGTAGTCTGTTTTGTTAAATGAACGTAATTTTTACCGACAATTTACCAAATTCCCATCTGTTTGTTTCCATATGGCTTGTTATAATCGAAAACAATAGTTTATTTGCTCGATAAATTAAAATAATAATGTAAAATAAAAGAGAATTCGTAAGTTATATGTGAAAGCTTTGCAAACTCGCTGTAAGGCAATTCAAGGGCTGGGGGAAAACGTGCCTAATAAAAACGTAAAAAGGCTCACATCTATAGTTTTCAGTTACAAGACAATAGTTGTTGTGATGTAAATGCCCTTCATCGTTCACCTTTAACCCACTGCTGGGCATAGGCCTCCCTAAGTGAATGCAATTCGCCTCAATCCTGCGCTAGTCTTAGCCACGTGCAACCCACTGTTTTGTGGATGTCATCTACCCATCGAGACGGTGGACACTGGACGTCTCCACCGCTCAATCAAATGCCCTTACCGCTTATGTACTACAGGTACAATTTACTGGAGCCTGTACTGGCCTTACAAGTACTTAAATTGTTATCTTATTTTTTTATTTTAGATTTCTATTGTTATATTAATTTAGTTCGTTGTTTTTTATTGATATTTGCATTATGTGTACATTTTATTTATTAACTTCTATGATTTGGAATTGTTCTGTGATGTTGTAATAAATTTATGTAAATAAAGAATTTGAATTTGAATTTGAATTTGGCCTAAAAGATCTACTCTAACATCTCCACTCCTTATAAAGACACTGCTTTTTAGCTAGCTCGGCGACGGTTCGGCCACGGCTCGTTGTAACATGAACTACCTCACCCGTGAGTTTCGAAGGCTTTTCGCTACGTGATGTGGTATAAAAGGGGCTAGATTGATTCGGAATAGAGGCATTAGCGATGTTTTTAGCAATGTACGTGACATTTAGGAACTAGCTTTTACCAAAGGTTATTTTGTACCGATTGTGCCGGATTTCCGGAAATAACAGAAATGGTTGAAATGCTCATTCGAATTTCGGTAAAAGTAAGGTTTTAGGGAAAACATTTGAATTTATTTATTTATTTATTCAAAAAGTTTGTAACTTTACAGGTACTTAACCTAAGACATTCTTATAGCAAAAATATCACCTTGAATATTCTTATAGCAAAAATATTCTATGATTGTGCAAAATAAATGAAACGGAAACATGAATAAGAACTTTTTTGTCTCACATTACGATAAATACTAGTTAGTTTTAAAAAACACAGGCTGTTTTATGACATTTATGGCCACATCTTGCAAAAATATTTTTATTATTTTCCAAAATCTTTAAATTTGAATCAAACTTAATGAATATTTTGTTAAACACGTTGCCCGTTTGTGAGCTTTGCTTTGCTTTAGAGTCTTAAGTTTAGACAGATAGGTACGGTTAAGGCACTGAATGCGTTATGACCTCCCACAATGTCCTCAGATTATTTATAAAACATCTGCTAATATTCAAAGCTATATCATCTAGAAAAAGAGGTAAGTTTAATAAGATTTTCAGTTATAATCACGAATCTCCCTGAAAGGGTGGGTACGGTTCAATCAGGAAGGTATGAAGAAATACAGCATTGAATTCTCTGAGAATAGATATTTGTACAATACTCCGTACCGTGCGAAATTGCACACGATTCAGACATTCCGAATTTGCGTGTACAGTCGCATAGCGCACTGCTTACAAATTGTAATGGTTTTTATTTTTTTGTGTTACAATTTTTTGCTTTACTTATGTATCCTTTCAATTTACTAATCTTTAATGTACCGATGCTAAAGCAATTTCTAGAAATGACATCTATAAGGTTTTTGCTGTTTGAGCGTGTCTGTCGGTGGCACCATAGCTCTTAAACACCGATTTGAATTCAAATTTATTTAAAAACAGGTTTTCTAGCGATGGTTCATAGACATGTTTTATCAAAATCACGTAAGACATTTTCAAAGGATCACAATTCATACTTTTAAATAGAAATTTACAGGATTTTATCGCGTAATTTACCTTTTATTATTTCCCGACGTTTCGGCTGTGTTGCAACAACCGTGGTCGCGGGTGACCTAAATTCTATTTAAAGTATTTTCAAAGGATCTAAAAATACTGAAGATCTGAAAATTATGTCTACCGCACCCTGGTAATACAGTCGTGATTATATTTAATTTTATTTGTGTTAATACTTTTGTGCATGAGCGTACTACTGTCGTCGCTGTCCCACGTGTTTAGGATTTTATATGTCGTGAACACTTTGTGTAGGTTAAATTTGGGTTTATAAGAAACGGAGAGCGTAAAAGCACATTTTCAACACTTTTATAACGACGTACATTCGAAGTCTTTTTATTAAATTTTTCCCACATCTATTTCTTTCGTGTTGGTAAATTTCGTTAATTTTCTTGTCATGTGTTGTGTACGAGTACAAAAAAAGCTTATAATGATATCACAAAGTATACAATATATTTTTTTTAATTTCTTGGGGTTGTAATAATAATAAAATTAAGTAGCGGTGGTTACGCATACAACCGCATAAATATAAATATAGCATTAATATAGCATAAAGTATTACAAATATTAAAATCTATACTTTATGACTCTTCATTATCTATTTTTAAATTGTTTTTCAAAAGTCAGTAAATGTGAACCTATTCCACAATATGACGACCACCGCTTTTTAGAATCTTTATTCATGTTACTCGTATCGTATTATACAGAACGACTTCTGAAACGAAAAGTGACTAATTCTTTGTCCTTATTTTGAAAAGGATTACTTGCATTGAACAGCCTTCATAGCATTTGATCTCTTTTTATATTCCATAGCAAAAAAAAGTTTGAGGGAGACCTTTGCCCAGCAGTGGGACAAAATAGGTTAAAAAATAAAATAAAAAAAACATGGTTGTTTTCCCAAAAAAACTATTTGAACGAGCCCATAGAAAAACAATTTCGGCAGTATTCCTAATATCTATTCGCATGTTGTGATACCCTATAATTATGGGAGCACTAGTTTTTTTAATATTTGACCAATGATAAGTACTTACTTACCAAAGATGAATACATGTGCAGTGTAACCCTGTGTTGTTATATTAGTGTTATATTAGTTATTGTTATATAACTTATTTGAACTAAGTTTGAATGCAGAATTGAACCCATGACTATCGAAAGTTGAGTCACTATCCCAGAATCGTGACTAGACTCCATAAAACTGAGACATTAACCATCGGATCCGTTAATCGTTGATATCGGCCGGCGCCGCCGCCGGATGTTAGGGGACCTTGTCTATAAACCTTGTTTTGACTACTTAGACTTACTAGATTCCTAAGTAATATGTAATATAAAGTAAAGCTTAAGGCTGTCTATCCATTGAATGAACTAAAATGGAATCTTTTTGCTTACATGAAAACACAAAAAACCTGAAATTGCGAAATAACACAACTTAGTAACCTACTTGCTGTATGGCATTGCTTTTAACTTAAAAAAAGGAATTTAAAAATTTGTAAAAAAAAATGTTTTTTTTTCAACCTGCTGCGCAAAGGTCTACATAATTATTATCTCTATTAAAAATATTTAATAAAAAAAAATACTTTATCTCTGATCAAGTTTAGTATTCAATCATTATCATTTCAAGTCAAAACTTTCGCGAATTACACATAGAAATAATAATTACTGGCGAACTTAGAGCATTGAAAAATATCATTAATTTACCACCAACGTCCAACGCGTAGATCTGTCCTTTACTAGGGTGACCAAACGTTATGTTCTCTGAGACAAAAAACCATCAGATAGGGTGGACATGAATTGGGAAGTCCATGGGATATCTACAGCGTATTCCTTTTTGAAGTGACCATGCATCTTTTCTGATTCAAAGCATTGATAAGAATCCCGGCTTTCTTTTGCTTTTACTATTTCTTTTAGTATACTTAATGAGAAAAAACCATTATACAGGGTGGCACATTTAGATAGACAGCATGGAAAAGTCTGAAACTAACAGACATACGAAGATTTCTTAGGAATTATGCCATCGATATTAGTAACAAGAAAAACCGTGGTTCTAGTATTTACTTCTGTAGGTACTTTAACAATTTTGTATTGCAAACAGCAAACATTATGAAATTGAGGTTGAAATTATGTTAAATAATTACCGCACAATATTCGTCTAAGCTTGACAGAATTGGAAATCTGCTAACCTTAATTTTCTGTTCCATTTTTTTTATTTACTTTATGATTTGAATTAGCATCTCATTTCTCATAGTATTTGTGATGTAATTCGAATAGAACCCATATCGGAGTCGATGACAAAGGTCGTCCTCAGGGAGTCTCCGGCATCCATTAAAAGTTGAATTAATGTGTGACTTCTGTACGCTATCTGTTCTCTGGAGACTGGCAAAGGTGAGTTTTGTTTGTATATTTTGTCGCGGACTATTTGGTATTGTCCAATCCGGTATCGGTATTATCCAGACGGGACAGAGCATTTATGAGATTTAATTCCGGCATGGATTTCTGAAAATTATGCACTTTGATATTTGCTCATAACGGATAAGGCTACAATTATAAAAAAACTTTAAGCTTAGCTCCTTAATACACATACTGAGAGAACCCAAGACGAGAGAGTCCCGTTAAGTGTAGGAAAAAGATTTCCTCTTGACACTATAAGTACTATAATCTTTTATTTAGTAAAAGGCTATTTTTTCTGTAAAAAAATGATTTATCAGAATATTTTGGTCTACACAAACCTTTTCAGAGGTCGTCAAATAAATTCAGCCAACTCCGCTCATAAGGGTCGTAAATACAAAGATGGCGTCGATACAAAACCCATTTACACTTTTCCATTTAGCCGAAATAATCGCGCAGCTTATTTCACTTATCGAGTGTCGCTGTCAAAGCGCGCTCTTTTTACACTCTCTCAGGTGTAGGGTTGCCATGAATTTAAAACAATTTAATTAACATTTTTACATAAAAAAATATTTTCTCTTAATGTAATTGAGGTGGTATAATGGCATTCGAGTGGGGTTTCTATAACTAATCCAGGGATATTGACTATAAATACTTAATGATTGCAAAATTTACTTTTACATTGCACTTTTACTTTTACATTTGGCTCAAGGATTTTTTAAGTAAAAAAATGTCAACAAAAAAAACATGCACAGTAAACAAAACCAAAAATAGTTATTGAGACTGGCTATTAGTTACCTATATACGAGTATGTTTTGCTCTTCTTGATGTACAATAAACTGTTTTTTCATTTCTGGGCCGTGCGTCAGGCAAGTCTGCTTTTGAAAGCGACATGTCCAGAAACAACACTATTATAGTGCTTGATATGATGAATTTCAAGATTCTAAATTATTATAAAAAAACAGTTATTAGTTATTTGGGATTAAGGAACTAAAAAATTTAAATGTTTTAATGGGAGATAGGTTAAAAATCTACTTTAGCATGGGCTAACCACCGCAGAAGAAGCACAGATGGATCAATTGTCAACTTCTAGTTTGATGGTGCTAGTCAAAAGGTAGTCATAAAATCACAACATATTTTCATTGTTATTTCTTTTTTTTGTTTAGTGGCAACCCTAATCTCAAGTAGAGAGCTTTTTATCATGTAAAACACCTTAGTCTAGTATATTAAGTGACAGAGGAGAAAGGGTCCCGATTTTGCACTTTTAATGGAATATCGAACAATATACGCTTTGTGTACTTGTTCTTTTTGACCCTGAGAGGTTATAAACCTTTATAGGTACACAAACAGAAAAACGAATGAGTAGACATTATTAAAAATTGTTTTAGATCTATTATAGTTTGGTTGAGCATTAAAGGTGTCAATTCAGATGTCGTCAGAACTAAACTTTGACAGCACTAAAAATGTTGTTGTCCCTTTCATAACGATCGAAATAAAAAGGATGGCATCAATTTTAGTGATGTCAAATTAGTTTAGTTTTTTGTGACATTTGCGATATTAAAATTGAATGAATTCACCATTATCTGCTTTGTACTTGCTGTAGATTCCTTTAATTGTAGGAACACCAGATTTATGTTAATATAAAAATATAATGATTTTTCCTATTTCAATTAGTTTTTAGCGCACTGTAATTTTTTAAGTATATTACGTACCTTTGATTTTTCTTACTTGAAATGATTATGCTAGAAGACTTTTGGAGGTGCAAAAGTTTACTAAAACTGAAATGGGATACGTAGGTCGATCTTTGTGTGTGAACGTAGCAAACTGCTACGCCGTAGCACGTATAATGCTACGAAATTAATAAAGTATAATACTGCTAATGAGATATCTGTATACCAGAGAGAGATGAGTATAGTCATCTAATTACAAGAAATAAATCACTTTGGACATGATGACGCTGCGTAGAATGCCCAAAGATACTTATTTTACTAAAAATTACAGTCGTAATAATATAATGCGTGCTATTTTTTAGCGTGTCAGTTAGAACAGTTGAAAAACAATTTTTTTTTGGAATCACGCTACTTATTCCGATTCAAACTACCTTTAAACTTTTGTACTTAGTTTCACGAATATTGTATAACCTTAATCGCATCTATCTCATCAGAATTCCATTTTAATAAAGTCCTGTTGTTGACCCTCTCATTTCCACGGTCAATCATTTTAGGCATCGTTGTGTAAATTGTTATAGCTGTTAAGCCGTAACTCATTAACGAGTAACCGTAACAATAACGCTTAATAACCTGGTCTAAGGCTTTGTTAGGATTTTTTATGGTAATGATGAAAGAAACACGCACTAGGGTATTGCCTTGAACAACACCTGTCTTAGTCAGTACTACCATGACTTGACACGGCAAATTCTTGAGCTGAAAACAGCGCGGTGAACTCACATGCTGAGCTTAGCGCTTTTCGCTTTACACGGCAGCATTTTGCATGATCTTAAATTTTTATTTCATTTTAAAAATTGATAATTTCGTTACCTTATTATTATTTTCTGCTCTTTGTATGTAACTTCTGTGTTATAGATGCACTGTTGCGTACAGAATTGCGAATAAGAGTTCCGTCTACTTGCTACACTACGCACGCTAGCCTATAGCAGAAATAATTGTACACCTGTACTTCATATATATACATATACAAATTGTACTTCATCTTTTCGCTAGAGGCACGACAAGTTATCATACATTGTCTTTCAAACGCTAACGTGTATAGATTGTTAGGGACATGTAAGTACACTGTAAACAACAAAAGAACATTTGTCAATCTGTAAATACTTTCCCCCAGTGCTCCAAGCATCGCCACATATCATCGCACCCCCCAGCCTTCAGCAATCTATTACGCCGGATTACAGCGACACGCGACAAGCCTCTGTGCATTATATTTTATTTAATTTCCGCGCGAATAAACGAACGCTATAAATAATGGCTTAGGGCTTTCCTCTACTTTAAAATGGTTTACGGCAATAAAAGGACAGCTGTGATATGTAACTTGTAAGATTCTTTCAGATTCTTGTAAGAAAGAAAAGAAAGAAAGAAAAATCTTTATTTTGTCATTATAATTATAGAAAACACATTATATATAAAAAGAGAAAGATAAAACAAGAAAAAAAACAAAAATGGCTACTACTCAGCATGATGCTTAGGCAGGAACCAAGGAACCTGTCAAAGCGCTGGTCTTACGTAGCGCCGTAGGTAAATGTGTGTGTGCGGCCTTGCAGAAGACACACATTTTACCATATTATTATAAAAGACAGTAAAAGCAACTAAATACTAAACATAAGAGCTATGTTAGCCGAGTGGGATGGTACCTCGACTTTCGATCAAAGGTCGTCGGGTTCGAATTAAGCAACAATGAATATTTCCCATTATAAATGAAAAATCTTACTAAAAGTTAAAGGCTCCGGCAGGATTCGAACCTGCGTAGATACAAGCGATCGCTCTTAAGCCGAGCTTGCCTGACCACTAGGCTACGGACCCTCTAGAGGGAGAGATTTTTCATTTATAATGAAATATCCAATACCTAAGTGTGGTTTAACACTGTAAAATAATAAATAAACTAATGAATATTTCGTTTTAAAAAATGTATGTGCTTATTAAAAATTGGTGTATTTATTCAAAGCTTTAAATAAATAGGCTTGACGTTCAGGTAAGACTGAAAAATTTGTATTTCTTGTAAATTGTCTGACGGTATCTGTTTGCAGCTTAAAAGGTAAAATAATGAAGTGAACTTAAATTTATTGCATGTTATATTAACTTAAAACTGGCTAGAGATTTTATTAATCGTAAATATAAACTTTTATTATAAAATTGCCAATTTTTCTTGTGTTTGAAGAGGCAATCTTGACGACCTCTGTGGCGCAGTGGGCGAAAGCCCGCCTGAGACGCAGAGGTTGCGGGTTCGATCCCCGCTGCGGGACAAATGTTTGCATGATCTGCAAATATTTGTTTCATATCTATAATAAGTGGAAGGATATGGGGGAGACCTTTGCCCAGCAGTGGGACACACTATAGGTTATATAAAAAAAAAAAATCTATAATAAATATGTATTTACAAAAAATATATATATCTATGTAGATTATCAGTTATCTGGTTACCATAACACAAGCATTAAATTGCAAAGCTTTGGATTAGATGACGCTGTGTGGAATGTCCAAGGATATTTATTTATTTATTTATTATAAATATGATTTGGTACTCGTAAGTCGTATGAGCAAGTGGCCAACACTGGTGAAAAAGTTTTTACGCCGCCTAAAGGCCTCATGGCTTAACGACTTCTAAACCCGGGACCAACAATTAAACGAGCTTTCCGAAGCACGGAAGCGCTCAGTTGCTAATGCCACTTGCGGTCACCCATCCCGGTTGTGACCGCTCAGAACGTTGCTTAACTTCGACGATCTATCAAGAACAATTTAGCAAGCCACGAGGTACACTAAACTTCTTTGGCATTATTATGTGTTATTGGGACACTTTACGAGTTTTTAAATGTTTCTCGACACAATACTTAATTGTGACACCGATCATAAACTGAGAAGTAAACCGATCATAAACTAAACGAACTGAAGTGTAAAATATAAAATGAATTGATTGCACTATTTGAGTTCACGAGAGTAGTTTTATTATACGAGTAAATAAACTAATAGTGAGTCTGACAAACAAATGAATGACGAAGAAATACTCAACAAATAAAATTAACTACAAAAAGTTTGGAATTAGTTGTAATTTGTGTAAAATGTTCACAAACTCATTTCGTAAATCGAGAAACTTGATTCATTTAATACTATGACATGACTCCGCCGTGAGTTTATAAATACGTAAATATGTGTATTAATAAATCAATGAGGTTTATTTAACGATATTAATCATTCAGAAAATATAATAAATGGTTGAAGTGAATAATTGTCATACAAAAATAAAATATTTTTTAAAGTAAAAAACTGAAGCAATTATACTAACCGTTCAGAGCCGTGTTGTCCGTGTGGTAAGTATCTCGACTTTCGTTTAGAAGGTCGTGGGTTTGAATCCCGGCATTAATGCATTTTTCAGTGTCCCGTTAAGTGTATACAAAAAAATTGCCTCCTGAAGGCCCGATTTTTTTGTGCTAACTGTTCATACATTTTTATTAACAAATACATAAGTGTTATTTTAAGGTTAAGAGAATGTTCTTTTCTTGTTAATATCATATCAAAAAGAGAGCAACAGGTTTAGTCGCTTCAGCTGTCCATTTTGCAACATAAAGAATTAACAAGGAAAAATTCGGTACAAGTTAAGTTTGTATGAGCTCAAGATCGTCTTTCCAAAGGCTAAAGGCTAGGCAAGTTGAACCAGCTAACGAGGCGGGTCACGTACTAACTTAACTTAGTGTCGTGACACAGTCGCTTAGAAACTAGTTCTTATACGCTACAGTCACGAAGGTAGGACATAATAAAACGATTTTTTGTAACAAAAAGCGATCCATTTATGAAGGTTGTTACAAGTTTTTGTGATTAGCTAATGGCACTTGTTCTATTTATTCTCTGTTATGGCTTCGTTTATGTTACTTTAGAGTAGTACTTATTTGACTTTTTTTTTCTTTAACCTATATCGTCCCACTGCTGGGTAAAGGTCTCCCCCATATCCCTCCAACCATCTCTGTCCTTTGAGATTTTCCACCAACCTCTCACGAAGGTGTCGATATCGTCCCTCCAACGCTTCCTTGATTTTATTTGACTTATTCTGAAAAAATAACAAAATACAAATAACTTAATCAAAATTCTGGCTTATTTAATTTTAGTGTCAAAATCTCCCTTTGTCAAATCCTTGGAGAGCGTGTATGAAGAATGTAATGAGAGTGAATGAGGCGAAAGAGGTGTGTCAGGGTCGTAGCAACTGGAGATCCGTGGTCTCTGCCTACCCCCATGGGAAAGAGGCGTGCTTTTATGTATGTATGTATGTAAAATGTCCTATAGAGCAGAAATTTCAGATCCCCTTGATCTGAAATTTCTGCTGTTATTTTGACACTTGCTATTTTGACACTATAAGCAAATTTCTTATTTAAAACAACTAATACATTAGAAAATGTAAAATCTTACGAAAAGTTACGACTTCGACGGGATTCGAACCCGCGTGATTCAAGCGATCATCCTTTAGCCGGATTGCCATCGACCACTCGGCCACGAAGCCAATGACGTCGACGACGAAACTATCAGTAACATTATATTTTTCGGTTAGAGCACCGATTAACTAACTTATTAGTAACTTTTCGTAAGATTTTTCATTTTCTAATGAAATACCTAAGTGTGGTTTAACACTATAATAAAAATATATAAAAACTAATACATTGCTTGTACAATACACAGTATGATTTAAAATCCTCTAGGTATGTTGAAAAAGTTTCATTTTTCAGCCAAACTCCATGACTCTCAAATGATTCGCTCCTGTTAAACCCATGCGTATTTTGCACCAAAAAACTAGCGAAAAAAATTAACTGTAACGTAACGAACGTTGGTGCCGAAAAAAATCGTCAAAAACCGGCCGCCTGACCACTTGTTAACTCCCGATAATACGGGAAAACGACCAAAACTGCAGCAAACCGACTAAAAAAGAAAAAGCCTCTGTCCACTGAAGTGTTTGTGTTCACAAGGTTTTGATGGTGCTAGGGGTAGTGATGGAATTAACCAATGTTTTGAACTTTTGAGAGGTGGAACAAGGATTGGAATTATTTCCCGATTTACTATATTTTCCATAGCAGTTTGGCGTTTGTGTATATTCCGATTGAAAATGTTATTACGTAGTACCATAGTATTATTTTATCTGTGGTAGTACCTAAGTACACCTACTTTTTTCTTTTCTTTTTGTTTGTGTTAGCTCATTCCCGCTAGAATATCGTCTTTTGTATTATTTGTTTTTTGTGTGTGATGAATAAATGTTTTCTATTCTATTCCATTCTATTTACTTTGAAGGATCTGTGATTTTTTTTAATGGTGTTTTCGTATTCATGACTTTTAGACCGGAAGTCAATACACCTTCCCACTCAGCTAGCACGTTTCCATATCTGAACGCGTAACTTTAACTTTTGTATCCTCTTGGCGCCACTGAAAACAATTGCTCCAACAGTCATGATGCTGCTGGAGCAAATGCTGAGGGGTAGTCTTATTTTCTTGTCACTAAATTGTCAATATTTCTCATTTCTGTTACCCATGTTTATGTTGATGGATAATTTTTTTTATTCTATTCTATTCTATATTAGATAGCGACCCAAAAAGATAAAAAAAAAGAGAAATTATTATACTAGGAGACAGGGGTTACAGGTAAGCATCAAATAACCAACGCTTTATTAGACATAGGCCGTTATCAAATAAGGGGATTGCCAAAAAAAGGAAAAGTAACATGATATGTCCAGTTTTTGGTACATCGGCTCGTAACGGCCCCAATTTGGGGCTCAAATTCATTCATTCAAAGCTTTCTAGAAAGCTTTTTGATATGAATCAAATATTTGACATGACTAGACATCATCATCATCATCATTGGCCGCTCAAATAATAGCCTCACTGTGAGTATAAGACCGCCGATTGTATATCATAGTAATTTAAGTGTTTTATTGTTCATGATGTTTTTTTATCTGTAAATGGTGTGCAATAAAGTATTTTCTATCTATCTTCTATTATAATATATAAACTTAAACTACCACTGACTCACTGACTCACTCATTGACATCATTGTTCTCCCTGATGGTGGATGGGGAGGTGGGTATATTTTGACAGATTCGTAAACAAGTAACTCGGGTGAGTTGGGGAAAAATCCCAAACCCCCCCTTTTTGCCCCCCCTCCCCCCCCCCCTATTGAGGATCTCGGAAACTAGGAGACCCGTAATTTTTGTTTTTTGCGGAATCGGATAGAGGAGGTTCGGGGAAGTAAAAATATTTTTTCAGTGTTGCCCCCTTTGCCCCCACTCTCCCCCCCTTTTGCGGATCTCGAAAGCCTTAAGACTTGGAACAATTTTTTTTTCAGATTTGTATTAAGGGGCATCTAGATAGTCGAAATATTTTTTCAAAACACCCCCCCGCCCTCCCCAACCTCCCCTAAAATTGAAAGAGCTGTAACTTCACAACGGTTAGAGATATCCATTAGGTTTTTGAACAAATATTATAGTAGGTAGGCGTCGGAGGTCCTGAGTGGAGCGAACCTACGAGACCTGAGTGGAGCGGAGGGGGGAGGTGGCGAGCGAAGCGAGCCACCGACCCCCGTAGCGTAACGAAGGTCGAGTGGGTGAGCGTAACTCAGGGCCGACGACTTGGAAACTTGAGGGTAAAATTTTTTTTTTATAATTATTTTTTTTCTTAATTTTTTTTTTTTTTTTTTTTTTTTTTTTCAAAAAATTTTTTTTTCTTAATTTTTTTTTTTCCTAATTTTTTTTTTTTTCAAAATTTTTTAAGGGTCTCTGCTTGTCAAAAATAGGAAAAAAATACCGCGAGCTGCTTGCAGCTCGCGCACCACGCAAACATCAAACAGGTCGGAGGTCCTGAGTGGAGCGAACCTACGAGACCTGAGTGGAGCGGAGGGGGGAGGTGGCGAGCGAAGCGAGCCGCCGACCTCCGTAGCGTAACGAAGGTCGAGTGGGTGAAGCGTAACTCAGGGCCGACGACATGGGTTTTTTTTTCTTTTTTTTTTTTTTCTTAATGCTTTAGGGCTCCTAAAGGGTTTTCATACTGATTTAGGGCTTCCCATAGCGGTTTATTAAATATTTTACATCTCCTATGGATTCTCAAAATTTTTAAAGGGTAGCACCACCTGTCAATAACATGGATAAAGAAAACCGCGTGCTGCTTGCAGCACGCGCACCACGCAAACTAGTCTATCTATAAGCCTCCACCCTCAAACATGACTATTGTTTTATTAAAATATACAACAACAGGTGACAACATCGCGAGGAAATCAGTTAGCTTTTTAATAGCGTAGGTGGGCTTTCATTCAAAATGTGGCATGGCATGGTGTGCTGGCACACGAAATAAATATTTTGACATACCTCTACCCTTCCATCAAATCTTTATGCAATTATTAGATCCTTTTGAAGATGTCTAAAGGCTACCCCCTTCAGAGGTCACATTTTCTGCAAAATGTGTACATGTACCAAATATGTATTTGGACATACCTCTAATTACCCCTTAAGCACAACTTACTGCCACAAAAATCGAACTCACACCTCAAGCGCCAAACAAACACATGCATTTTCTGAGTGTAACTGCAATTGGCACATGTTTGTGCAAAAAACTGCTATATCCTGAGTGGGATACGAGTAGCACATGTATTTGTGCAGCACTACACGTGTACACGTGTACAACTACAGTGTATTGTTCCCGTCGTGCAAACAAACGGTTCTAGTTATTAACCAACTGGCCGCAAGTAAAACAAAGCAAAGAGCTACTGAACTAACTAAAGCGAGAAAGTGGTAACAGGCACAATACTGTATCCATGCAAAAAATGGTAAACATATTAGGATCACAAAATGGTACAGTAATATAAAAAAAATTGCGACACAGTAAAAAATACGTAGGGGATTGTAGTTTTGAAAATATGGTATAAGCATTGATACTCGTTGTGTTAGAACTATACTGGGATGTTTCTTTAACTACTCCCTAAATATTTTATACAAAGCTTATTGATTTGTTATAGAAAAAAGAATTTATGGTGACCGCGATCTTAATCTTTTTTACCTTTTTCAGCATTATACATTTAAAAAGATATTATAAAATAAAATACTACAGAAGTTTAAATGTAAAAAAGCTTCTACCATACATATATAAACAGATTCAGAGTTAAATTTGAAACTAAACCGTTTTATGTGTGTTTATTTTACGACTATTATAGTATCTTTCTGTGCTGATGTATTTTGTTAAGTGTTTGTTTAAGTATTTAGGTATAAAGTTATTAAACTACTGCCAATGAGATGTGTTGTAAACTTTAAACACCTGACATTTTAGTTTAAAAGTCATTTTATTATAAACTAATAATGTTATTTATTTTATATCAGTCAATATGAATAATAATGACTTATAAACTAAAATGTCAGGTTATAATTATTATAAAGTTATGTAAAAATATCCCAGTATATATTTTTTTACAAGAGCTTTCTCAAACGAATCTGTTTTATTACGGATAGACTCCAAAGGATACGTCTGGGATGTAGACAGAGGGTCATTTTTTACTTACTTTTAATACAAATTTATTTCTTTCAATGCTAGGTAATTGTTGTTTTACCTCAATAAAATAATTAATTCAGTCATTCTACGTGATGGAATATAAGCACATCGACGCCTCTTAAAATACTAACTTGTTTTCTTTTTAATTTACCTTTATCATTAATATCTCGCAGAGCACATAAAATGCCACTCACTGCGTTTCGATTCACTTCACACTAGTCAAACAATAATCTCGCTCTACCAATCGATTCTACCACGTTCTCGATTTACCAGCTTTACGGTTTATCAAACTTTTTGGTTTTTACAAATTTTTCGCTTTTAATCGTCTTTTATAAAATATTATCATCACACACAACGCGTTGGGGTTGGTTTTACAATAATTTTAACAAGTCTAAGTTAAAAAAGATCTAAAAGATCTAAAAATTGCCTAATGATCTAAAGGAAATGTCTACCGCTCCCGGGATACAGTCGTGATCATTTTCATTTTTTTTTTTTCATTTCATTTCTAAGTTAAAAAATGTCTTAAAACTAGCTATGAACCTATGTAGCTAGATTTAAAACTTTTTTAATTTGGTAAGTTCATTTATTGATTCTAACTTTTATTCGTTCGTTCGTTCGTTCGTTCGTTCGTATGAGCAAGTGGCCAACTCTGTTGACGGAGTTTTTAGGCCGCCTAGAGGCCTCCATCATGGCTTAACGATTTTAAAAGCCGGGACCGACAATTTAACTTAAATTAAAAAAAAAACTTTTATTAATAATAAACAATGTGATATGATATGACTGTGACTAAAATTCCTGATGGGAAATTGAATAACTAATGTTTAAATTCAGCTACTCATTTCATTTGTCGTCAAAATAAAAGTATAAAACAGTATTATGTAGGAGCGTCTAACATTCCCGTGTGTTATCACGAAACTGAAATGAGCTAATAATTATGTCATTACATTCATTAAGTTGACAAACTGGTGCTAACTAAAATCACACTCCACTGACCCACAAACAGCACAGGCATTATTCAAATGAACTCGTAAAGTTGGGCCGATAACGTGACGCCGCGATATGTTTGACGCGGGTAACTGCGCTTAATGACGTGGATGGATGCGACTCGCGCCGAATAATTGCGAGTTACCGAATATTGGCTGAACTGGTGGAATTCCGCGATTTCAGATACATAAATGAAAAATCTTACTTAAAGTTTATGACTTCGACGGGATTCGAACCCCCGTGATACAAGCGATGTTGTAGTTGGCGCTAATCGGTGCTTAAACTGAAATAAAAATATCATCCTACTAATAGTTTAGTCTTCAGCGTCATAGGCTTCGTGGCCGAGTTGTCAATGGCAGCCTGGCTAAAATGTGATCGCTTCTATCACGCGGGTTCGAATCCCGTCAAAGTCATAAATTTTTAGTAAGATTTATCATTTAAAATGAAATACCAAAGTGTGGTTTAACACTAAAATACAAAACTATTTCAGATACAGTTTTAAAGCTTGTTCCAGCGGAACAGATGATATATTTTTCGTTCGAATTTCTTTCATTATTTTCTTATGTAGGTAGCGTATTAAAGACATACACAATTTTGAGGGTAGATCAAAACCGTTCACAATATTTCTATTGGCTGTTTTGGTGTGACGCCTCTATTGTCTTTCGAAACGGCGAAAGGAAGCCATTTTGAGAGTTGCTTGTTCGACGCCTTCCGATACAGCCGCGCGCGCATCCTTCGTGTTTTCGCACAGTGCCGCTCGCGCTTCAATATCATATAAGACCTTTAGTGATCGTTCCATAAGAGACACAAACTACAGTCCCAGCATCATTCCTCACCTATGGACCTAGAAAGTGCGGTGAATTCTCAGTGCAAGCCGGACACGACCCTGGACCTGCTAGATTGACGAGACCAGGTTAGTTGCGCCATACAGCCTACTGAAACTCCCGTACATAGTTTTGATCCTTCGATCCGGATAGTACCTATCCAGTTTTGATTCCTCCAGATTGTGTCGTCTTTATTGCTACACTACGTGTACATATTTTTAGTATTTTTCCATTGCAATCGTAAGTCATCTTTGTTACACAAAATGGCGGACGATTCGGCTATTGAACAAGACATTTTCGAACGAGATATTATCTTAGAGGATCTTAAAAGAACGTTGCTTTTTTCCACTACTGATATTTTACAATTTAAATCTAGATCTACTGATCTCACTTCTCAACAAAGAAAGTTTGGCAAACTTCAAGCTAAAATAGAAAAAACTTTGATGAAATCTAAAACCTTTAACAAAGAAGAACAGTTAAAAATTCGTAATGATTTTAATGATTGTTATTACGCGATATTAGTACATGTTAATAAATTTAAACAAGCCGATCAAGAAGGTAGACGCATGAGCCGTATTACTACGCAATCGTGGCCTTACACACAAAATCATTGCCTTAACAAATTGCCTACGTTGCCATTGCCAACTTTCAGTGGAGAATCTACAGATTGGCCCTCATACTACGATTTATATCGTGCCGTTATCCACAACAATGATGCCTACACATCAGCGGAAAAGTTTAGATACCTGTTGTTAACTCTAAAAAATGAGCCACATAACTTAATTAAATCCATTCCAATCACAGATGAAAATTATACTGTCGCTTTAGAAATTCTTATAAATCGGTATGAGAATCGTAGAATCATTGCTTCTAAACATTTAGATCGCATTCTTGACATAGAAAAGTGTGCTAACGAGTCTAATGTAAGTTTACGTAAACTAGTTAACGTTTATATGGAAAATATTAAAGCACTCGAAATGATGAGATTTCCAGTGCACGAATGGAGTTTCATTTTGTTAAATATCTTACTGCGTAAGATACCGCATTCAGTTCGTAAGCGTTTCGAGTTATCGCTCAATAAAGCTTCTGATATACCTACCGTAGATATACTCATAAGTTTCTTAGAACAGGAAATTTCAACGTTTGAAATTATGTCGAACAGCGATTCAAAAATTGTTGAGGGTAGGTCTCGCGTACCCAGCGTGAACCCGTCTCGAGCCAGCGGCTCCGGTGGCGCCGCTAACGGTCATTTTGGTGTTTCAAAGCCAAACGGTTTTACTCCGCGACAAACATTCGCCGTTACGGAATCAACCGATGTTCAAATTGGCAAACGATGCATTTTGTGTGACGATCAACACATCTTATCAAAATGCTCGAGATTCTTGAATATGTCTCCGCAAGATAGGTACAATTTTGTTAAAAATAAAAATATTTGTTACAATTGCTTGAATGTAGGTCACGATTTAAGAACTTGTAGGTCGAATTATGCATGTCAAACGTGTAATAGACGACATCACACATTATTACATTTTGAAATCAAACATAACTCAAACCAAGCATGCCCCGTCTCTTTCCCTCCTACGGAGGAAGCTACGGTCGATCCCGGCCTCACTACCATGTCACTGCAACCGACTAACGTGAATCATGCGATGCGCGAGAGTGGCGAGTCGTCCATTGCGCCGTTGGTTAGGAAGTGTACAGTCATGCTATCTACTGCGCTCGTCAATGTATGCGTTGGTTCAACGAATCACTCAATTCGTTGTTTAATTGACACCGGTAGCCAAGCGAGCTTTATGACGGAAGCGTGTTCTAAGCGTTTAGGTTTGAATCCTAGGTATGTTGGTATTCCAGTGTTTGGGATCGGGGAAGAAAAACCGATACAACCAAAAGGAATAGTTTCGTGTGTTGTCACTCCTCGTGGTTTAAATGTTCCAGCTATAGCGGTCGAAGCTTTAATCTTACCTAAATTGTTTTCGCAATTTCCAAGAATTCCATTACCTATCGAAGCGTGGCCCCATATTCAAAACTTAAACTTAGCCGACCCTTATTTCAACGCGAGTAACGCTCAACCAGTTGAAATGCTTTTAGGTGCTGATGTTCTTTCTCACATTTTGCTGGGAAATATTGTTAAGGGTCGTCCTGATGCGCCAATAGCAATTAATAGTGTTTTCGGCTACTTATTGATGGGAAAAGTATTTTTCGATGTTTGTCCTACTCCATCTCCACTCCAGGTGTGTCATAGCTCCTTTTTCGAGGACAGCGACCTCCAACGTTTTTGGGAGCTGGAGGCAGTTCCTGAAGATAAATCTTTTACCCCCGATGAGAGTCAGTGTGAATCGATTTTTCAAAATACACATTCTCGCGACGAAAACGGTCGATACGTCGTAGCACTTCCATTTAAAACTGCACCTATACTAGGTCAATCACGTGACATTGCTCTCGCTCGTTTTCGTAAATTAGAATATCGCTTAGAACGTAATTCGTCCCTTAAAAGGGACTATCACGCTTGTTTACAAGAGTACATTGATTTAAATCAAATGGAACTCTGTAATCCTCCGTCTTACGACGATAATTCTCACTATTATATTCCGCACCACTGCGTGGTCAAAGAATCAAGTGAAACCACCAAGTTGAGGGTGGTATTCGATGCTGCTTGTAAAACCAGTAACGGAAAATCGTTAAATGATCTTTTGCTCACGGGTCCGAAGTTGCACTCTGACATAGTAGATATTTTACTTAATTTCCGGGTTCACAAGTTTGTTTTCACAGCTGATATTAAACATATGTATCGCAATATTTCTGTTCGAAAATCTGATTGGGAATACCAGCGGATTGTTTGGCGGCCATCTCCTGACCTACCTATTCAAGATTATAGGTTGCGCGTCGTCGTTTTCGGCATCAGTTCATCTCCGCACACAGCGTTACGTGTTATACAACAACTCGCACGGGATGAAGCTGAGAAGTTCCCACTAGCGTCCTCAGTTTTGATGAGGGATGTTTTTGTTGACGATGTCGTTTCCGGGGAAGACAGTGAGATGAACGCACTCAATCTACAAACACAGCTGATCGGTATTTGTGCAAGCGCAGGCTTTGAGCTGCGCAAGTGGCACAGTAACTCGCCGGCGATACTCGCCGCAGTGCCCTCGGACTTTCATGGTGAGCGGCCTGAAGCCTTATCTTTCGCTGATGTAGAAAAAGATCCCTCGATAAAGGTTCTCGGGCTCCAATGGAACCCCACTTCGGATAGTTTTTCTTTTAAGGTCAAAACTTCTAATTTAAATTGTACAAAACGGGCAATACTGTCAGAAATTGCAAGAATTTACGATCCGATAGGATTTTTATCACCGGTAATATTACACGCTAAATATCTAATGCAACTACTTTGGATAGCAGGTACAGGTTGGGATGAGTCACCTCCTATTGATATCGTAAATGCTTGGCTAAGCTTTGTCAAGCAACTTCCACTCTTATCGCAGTGTGTTTTTCCGCGTCACATATTTTCTAATTCAATTTCTATTGAACTTCACGGTTTTGCTGACGCCTCCGAACGAGCGTATGCCGGGTGTGTGTATATCCGGTGTAAATGTAGTGATGGTCAAACTCGGGTCTCCCTTGTTTTGGCAAAAACAAGGGTTGCACCTCTAAAAAGATTGTCGATCCCCCGATTAGAACTTATGGCAGCGCTATTACTAGCCAAGTTAATTAGTAAAGTTATGCTCGCCTACGGCGACCGAATTCATTTCGATCATGTCTACGCATGGTCCGATTCCACGATTGTGTTAGCATGGCTACGCTCATCGCCACATGAATGGAAGACGTTTGTGTCCAATCGCACAAGTGACATACTGTCACGGGTGCCTGCCAGTTGTTGGCGACATGTACCGTCGTTCGATAACCCAGCTGACTCGGCTTCCCGGGGAATGCTGCCCGCGGTGTTCATCGAACACTCCTTATGGTTTCATGGTCCTAGTTGGTTACAAACTGAGCCAAATACTTGGCCGGTTCTTAATCAAAATATAAATACTATGGAAGAAAAACGTAATCTTCCCATTATTGCACATCCTTCTTCTGTAGGTAAAGAAGAAGAACCTGAGTTTCTTTCAAAATTTTCTTCTTTAGGAAAACTTGTTCGTGTCGTTTCTTACATTTTTCGATTTTATTACAAGTGTAAAAAATCACAGATTGCCTTTCCTCGGCACATAACGGTGCTCGAGTATAATTCTAACTTAAAAAAGATTATAGGTATAGTTCAGCAGTCTACTTTCGTAGAAGATATTAAAAATATTTCAAATGGTAAATCGCCTACAAATCAATTAAAACGCTTATCACCATTTCTAGATAAAGATAATTTGTTGCGTGTGGGTGGACGTTTGCATAAATCATTGCTTTCATTCGAATCAAAACATCAATTGATACTTCCGAAGAAACATTACTTAACTACGTTAATAATCGATGATGCTCACATTACACACCTACACGCAGGTCCTCAGTCCACACAGTACTTATTGTTACAAAAATATTGGATTTTATCTGGGCGGGATATAGTTAGACAGCGTATACATAAGTGTGTTCCGTGTTTTCGCGCGAGACCCACACACACACAGCCACAGATGGCTCCGTTGCCGAGCGTACGCGCACAGTCAGCGCGTCCTTTCATTAAAACAGCTGTTGATTATGCCGGCCCGTTCTATGTTCGTGCAAATAAAGTTAGAAATGCTAAAATAATAAAATCATATGTTGCGGTATTTGTTTGTATGAGCGTAAAGGCAATACATTTAGAGTTGGTTTCTGATCTTACGACAGAATCTTTCCTCGCGGCTTTACGACGATTCACGTCTCGCAGAGGTTTATGTACAGATATTTATTCCGATAACGGAAAAAACTTTGTAGGATGTAGCAACCATCTTCGTGAGTTGTATACATTTTTAAATTCAGACGCCGTTCAAAGGACATTACATGAACAGGTACTTAAACAAAACTTGACATTTCACTTTCAACCTGTTACTGGGTCACATTTCTGTGGTTTAGTAGAAGCAGGCGTTAAAAGTTTCAAACATCATTTACATCGTGTTATAGGAACTCGTACTCAAACTTACGACGAAATGCACACTTTACTCTGTCAAATCGAGGCAGTCTTAAATTCACGTCCCTTATGCGTCTTGAGTTCAGATGCGTCAGATCCACAACCGCTGACTCCAGCGCATTTTTTGGTTGGTGGACCTCTTACGGCCCTACCTGACATTTCATTGACAGAATTCAATACTGATAGGCTTAATCGTTGGCAGTGGGTGCAACAATGCATTCAACATTTCTGGAAGAGGTGGAGTCGTGAATATTTACACGAAATCCAACAAACACATAAATGGTTTCATAATCGCGGCCCTCCTATTAGTGAAGGTATGATTGTTGTGGTGCGCGATGATAATTTGCCGATTTCACAGTGGAGATTGGCACGGGTGCATGCTTTGCATCCAGGTACGGATAATATAACACGTACCGTAACCCTTCGAATGGGCAACTCTTATACTAAGAGACCTGTGGTAAAAATCTGCCCCATTCCTTTGCAATAGTTTTTCGTTTCTTTTTCATTAATCAGCAGTACGTACATACTCATTATTAGTTTATAGTTTTCTTTAGTGTAGTATAATTACAAACAATTTTCATGTTAAAAGCAACCACGTTCTTTTAAGGTGAGCGGCATGTTCCAGCGGAACAGATGATATATTTTTCGTTCGAATTTCTTTCATTATTTTCTTATGTAGGTAGCGTATTAAAGACATACACAATTTTGAGGGTAGATCAAAACCGTTCACAATATTTCTATTGGCTGTTTTGGTGTGACGCCTCTATTGTCTTTCGAAACGGCGAAAGGAAGCCATTTTGAGAGTTGCTTGTTCGACGCCTTCCGATACAGCCGCGCGCGCATCCTTCGTGTTTTCGCACAGTGCCGCTCGCGCTTCAATATCATATAAGACCTTTAGTGATCGTTCCATAAGAGACACAAACTACAGTCCCAGCATCATTCCTCACCTATGGACCTAGAAAGTGCGGTGAATTCTCAGTGCAAGCCGGACACGACCCTGGACCTGCTAGATTGACGAGACCAGGTTAGTTGCGCCATACAGCCTACTGAAACTCCCGTACAAAGCTCTTTCTCTTAAAACACTATCACTTTATCTTTATATATCAGTATCACGCAATTTCATCTCATTTTTCATCAAACACGAGTCAAAAACAACGAGGTCCTTGTTTTTACTTAAAAACTTACTTCATAAAAACTTAAACCTAAATATAAACTTTCCAACAGATTTCATTTGAGCTCATAGTTCGCAAATAGTTCAACAATGAGAACTGCGCCTTATAATTAATTTAGAATGTACTCTTTTAATTCCTAATGTTCCGCTCCACGGCACTTATTTGAGTACGCAAATACGGAATAATGCAAATCTGGGGGTGTGGTACAAGTTATAAGCGAGAGCAAATAGATATAAGATTATGAAAATTGACAACTGTTCAACGAGTGCTGATGAAATTCAAAGAAGATTCCATGCATTCAGATCAGAGAGAAGGTCTACTGTGCCTTAAGAATAAAAATGTCATGTTTAAATTTTTCCTGATGAAAAATAAAAAATCTTACTAAAAGTTTATGACTTCGACGGGATTCGAACTTCGAATTCGATGATTTTTAATTTATCTCACTTTTCTTATTAATGTTTCTAAGTAGTATAATCAGTCATCTGGTTTATCATAACACAAGCATTAAGTTGCTTAGCTTGGGACTAGATGACGCCGTGTGAAATGTCCAAGGATATTTATTATTATTATTCTTAGTTTCTACTAGCTTGTAACTTACACCACTCCTCAGAGCACGACCGGACACGGCGCAGCGCCGCAGCGTCCGTCGTAATTATATTACCCGCGGGCTCTCGCATTTACTCTGCCGTGTATAGCCCAGGAGCCAGTTGTGTTGTCTCTACGTTAGTTCTGGAACTAACTTTAACTTTGAATATTTGATGACAGTAAACTTTTTTCTCTAGTTAACGAAGGAGTTAGTGTCTAAATCCCCTTTAAAGATCCCCTTTACAGAGGATTTTGGGAATTTTAGTGTCAAACAAAATCCCCTTTAGAGCAGAAATTTCATATTATATCACATTTTGATACTTAAATTACCAAAACAAAAAAGCATCAAAGGGGGATGCTTTTTGTTTGTTATTTGCTGCAAAGTGTAATCGCTTATATCGATAAGACCGCCCATTGTACTTCACAAATGTGCTATTTAACTAAATTTTGAAATTAGTTTCAACAAAATAATTACTAATTCTGGTTCGGTAAATAATAAATTTAATTTAACTCATAATACAAAGTAATTATATTCAAATAGTGTATGATTAAACTCGCAAATTAACCAACTCAGTGAATCCGAATAACGTAAGCTACTTTGTGAAATATGAATTTTATTGAAAACTCCTAAATTAATTAATTGTTTAAGCGTTTTTGTTAAATTTCCCTGCTAATCATTAAGATGCGTGTGTGTGTGTGTGTGCTGGAAAAAAAAAAGGTTGCTAAAACGTTCTTGATAGAACGTCGAAGTTATGCAACGTTCTGAGCTGTCACTACTTGGATGGGTGACCGCACGTGGCATTCATATCTGAGCGATTCCGTGCATCGGAGGGCACGTTAAATTGTCGGTCCCGGCCATCCTGGCCACGACGGAGGCCTTAAGGCAGCCTAAAAACTCCGTCACCAAAGTTGGCCACTTGCTCTTACGAAGTTATAAATGAAAAATCTTACTAAAAGTTGTACGGCTTCGACGGGATTCGAACCCGCTCTTCGAACCACTCAGCCACGAAACCTTATTAACTTTTAGTAAGATTTTTCATTTATAATGAAATACCTAGAAAAATGTATAAACTTACGAAGTTACTTACTTATTACCTTCTCCATTACTTACTTACGAAGTTATTATTACCTTCTCCATTACTTTACATTCTTAATCCTTAAACGATTATTCTGTACCATTACATCGTGTCTCAGATCTATTGTTATCCAAACACAGAGATTCAATCTGGAAGTAATATTTGTACAGATACAAACGCAAATAGGCGACTGTGGGCCTGCTGTAGCACCTGCAATTACTTTGAATAGGAAACTGAGTCCTACTGTAATTTCAATAAGACTCATTGTCCTATCCAAAATAATTGCAAGGGGCAGGAAGAAGAAGAATAAAAAGTTTTGAAAGGTCAGTTAGTTCGTATGAGCAAGTGGCCAACTCTGGTGACGGAGTTTTTAGACCGACGACTTTTAAAGCCGGAATCGACAATTTAACGAGCCCGGAAGCACGGAGTTAATGACACTTGCGGTCACCCAGATTTTGACCGATCAGAACGTTGCTTATTTTCAACGATCTGTCAAGAACGTCTTATGCCGGGTTCCTATATCCAACTAACGGATGTCCGTAGGTCGGTCGTCATAGCAACGTTGTTTATTCAACACAAAATGTATGAGATTTTTTGACAGATAACAACGTTGCTATGACGACCGACCTACGGACATCCGTTAGTTGGATATAGGAACCCGGCATTAGCAATCTTCGCCATGAGCGCTTCGTCAAAGGTCCGTGAAAGGTGAATGAGTGAAACTCTAACGCGATAAAGCTCTGCTGTATCGTATGCCGGTTACAAGGTGATATTGGAAAACGCTTACATGCCCTACGAGAAATGGATTTAAAATTCAATCTGGAGCCGAGTAGGAAAACATTTTGTTATCAAGAGAAACATGCAGTAAACATGCTGGCCGGAATATAGCTGCACTGCATTGAGGTACAATCTATAGAGCCACAATCAGACAAATAAAATGTCCGCGCCAAAACTCGGCGCACGCTACGTAGTTCGCCGAGTTTTACCTTTTTGCGTACAAGCGACATTGAACATTAAAACAAACGACATAACACTTCTCTCTACATTCAAATGTCAAATGTCATTGTAGAACATTGAATTTGCTCGGACATTTTTTGAGTGTTGTCAGCTATTAGATTGTGACTCTTTGGTATAGTAACTCAATGCTGCACTGTGATAAAGCTATGGTTAAGCTGACTTGACGCGCTGTGCAATATTTCTGTTAGAATATTGAATTGTGAGACAGTGAATTTGTTTATTTTATGTTTGTTATCACAGAATAATAAAACCTAAAATAAGTAAATTCTAGAGTCACCAAGCTTATTAAAACTTTATAACCAATTTATTAGAAAACATATTGTTTTAAATCATTGAAGGTAGTTTCGATTGTTTTCAAAATAAAGGAATACTTAGGTACTTTGAGTAGCTGTCGCCATATTTATGAGTACTTTCCCTTAAAGTGGCATTTTAAATTCCACCCTGTATAATAGAAAAAAGGTAGACAAAAAAGCCTCACTGCAACATCCATACATCATTATTAAAACGTCTTTTCTTGCTCTAGAATCTTCAAAAGATGTTTAAATCATGTTTCTAGTATACATTTCACAAATACAACTCAGTTCGTGTAGAAAAGAGAATATATAAAACGTTTTGCCCATTCTCCATAAATAGTACATTTTACATCGTGTTGTGCCTGTTACGCCTCTGTACTCCGTAAGAGATGGTTATAACTCCACAATAAAATGTATAAGGTTGCTTACACACGGACTTCATAGGCAGTTTTAGAGGGACTGCATTCTGGCGATGAAAACTGTGTGATTATAAGTTATCCTTGAGGTCCTACTGAATAATTTTTTTTCGAGTTAAGTTTACTAGTGCGGCTGGTTCGTGTTGTAAAGTTTTGACTGTGTGATCTTTATTCACTAAAAAAGCAATGCGATTATCGCCTTATAAGCTAAAAGCGTCGGGGTCAGCCGAGATAACGTTGGCGGGACGATTTCGTCACCTTTTATGAAGGATGGTGGGACGTAGCTAAAGACGTAGCTAAAGATCGAGATGGTTGGAAGAGTTTGGGGGAGACCTTTGCCCAGCAGTGGGACAAAATAAGTCAAAGAAAAAAAAAGCTAATTAATTAGCAACTGACAAATAGTTTGGATAATGACTTTTTTTTGGTCATCCATCTTCTTACTTGAATTACCTAAGAGGAGTGTCAATCGTACAAAATGAGGCTTGTCATTTATGATCTTAGAAATTTTGACACTAATAATTTTTGGACCACATGCATGAAGTCATTATAACTTTAATGAAGTCCGTCTGTTTTATCTAAGACATGGTTACTGCACAATAAAAACGCACAAGTAACACATAAATCCATTGTATATCCTTTTAAGAGCCAAAACTCCCGCTATATCTTCCAGTGCTGAATATTTCACGAAAGGATGAAATTCGCATGTAAATTGAGGCTGAGTGCTAAGTTTCGCACGTGGAGTAATATTAAGAGATTCCAATATTTTGAAATGATTGAAAACAGGCTCACGACTGTAATTTGAATATAGCCTGAGCTCTTGAATTTTAAAAAGATCTAAGATATTGTCTATTGGTGTAAGAAGTCGCGTTGGAATAGGCATTAGAATCACCTAGCATGTAAGACGAAACTGAAGTGATCCTTGAGGTCCTATAAACTATAACTATAAACGATTTATCTTTCTTTCTTTCTTTGCACCTTGAGGATACAGTTGTGATCATGTTTTATTTTTAAACCGATTTTAAAGAAGGAGTTTCTATATTCTATTGTATTACTATTATTTTTATTGTGATTTTGCTATCTACAGGGTGTTACCAGACCACTACCGAAAACTTAAGGGGATGAAAGTACCCATCAATATGAACAACTTTTTCTAAGAAACCAACACTGTGAACGCGAAAAAAAAACAGCTGTTTCATACACTTTAGCCAAGTAGGTATTGAACTTATGTATGGAACAGCTGTTTTTTTTTTCGCGTTCACAGTGTTGGTTTCTTAGAAAAAGTTGTTCATATTGATGGGTACTTTCACCCCCTAAAGTTTTCGGTAGTGGTCTGGTAACACCCTGTATATTATTCATAAACACTATAATTACATTATTCCTGTACGTACAATGTACATATCATATGTGAGAACATATAAATGATCTGTAGTTATAATTGAAGTTAAGTGAATAGTATAAAATGACTGTTTGTTTTCCTAAGAAATAAAAATAAATAAATCACACAAAATCATCTAGACTAAAGTTAAGCAACTTAAAGCTTATTTTATGGCAACTAAATGACTGATTAACTATTTACATACACAATATAAATAGAAAAACACCCAGACCCGGAATAAATATCTGCAGAACATTGTCCCGAGGCGGGGATCGAACCCGCAAACTCTGCGTCTATGGCGGGCCTTCACCCACAGCGCCACAGAGGTCTTCTAGAGATAATAAGATGGGTAAACTGTAGACATTACCGACCTCGGGATTAAGAATTGATAAAGTAATTGTACTTTCTCCATAGCTGGTAATTACTGCTCTGTTATAAGCCGCTTAGAAATTACAGGTGGCTTAGTGGTATTGTTGAAAAAGACGAAACTTTTAAATTAGCGGGAAAACAGTAATTGGTGTTCTGAATTTCTGTTCTTTGATGTAAACAGCGTTGATGATAAGCAAAGCCTTTTTGTCAATTACAAAATTTCTTGTTATTTTAATTTGAATAATTACTTTCACAATTATATCTGGCACTTGGCTCAAGAATCAGCGTGGCAATGCTGCCAGTGTCTTGGGCACCGTTTTATCCTGGAGAAAAAGTAGCTTACGTGTTAATCCAGGTCATAAACTATGTATATTCCAAATTTTGTCTTTTTTAAACTTTTGCGATCAGAACATTCGACACTCCCTACGTACACTTGTGTAACTGCCGGATACACACTTATACGTTTATTGCATTTTTGGCATCTACACATGTCAATCTATCATTATAACTTACAAAAAAATAAAAAAGTCTACTCTAAGTACTTTTTTCTCAATCGTGTAACTGTCTAACTTTATTATTTGCCCGCCGTACAATGTTCTATCTTCCTCATACACACTTTGACGCGGGGGGAATGAGGTCCAGGTGGCGGGTAACTGCCACTTACTTAGTTCTTGCGCGGACAGCGAGTACAATGCGTGTGCGATTTGTAAATATTTTATTGACATGTGAACGTTTCCATTCTTAAACAACTTGAAAGCTAACGCTATTAAAAAAAGAAAAATAGATATATCAGACCCTGATATATATACCTTAAGACCAGATAAGTAAATTATAATTAATTATTTACCAATGTTTTGTACTTTTTGATGTCCAATCATAGTTATTGGGCTTTTTTAGTCAGTTGTGTTTTATTGCCTTCATGGTTACCTTAACTATTATGAATATTATTAGTAAATTTTGTTACTTTCATAATTTTTTGTATTACCTACGTACAAATATGTAACTACGCACTTACATATTTATGCATCGGGGTTCAGTATGATCATAAGTGTATCTACGCACTTACATATTTATGCATCGGGGTTCAGTAATGATCATAAGTGTATCTACGCACTTACATATTTATGCATCGGGGTTCAGTATGATCATAAGTGTATCTATGCACTTACATATTTATGCATCGGGGTTCAGTATGATCATAAGTGTATCTACGCACTTACATATTTATGCATCGGAATTCAGTATGATCATAAAGTGTATCTAGGCACTTACATATTTATGCTTCGGAAAGATGTTAAATCATAATTCGGTAACTTACCTTTACATAATTTTACATCGGAAAGTTATTTAATTAAATGTATGGACCCATGCACTTACATAGTTCTGCGTTTGTTTTTCATGTTATTTTAATAAAATAAACAATTATTTTAATGTATTTCAGATATAATTAATATCTCCAGTGCCATTCTCAGTAAAAATATGGAGGATGGCCTACGCGGAATGGATAAGAATATTGTTTATTTATTTATATTCTACAAAAAACTAACTACCTAAGAATAAGCTTAGTTACGCAAGTGACAATTCGTCAATTAGGGTCAAAACACATGTAGAAGCATATTATTAGATCATACTTTCTAACGTTAAACCATGTAAGTACCAATTAAACAGAAAAATTCTCTAAGTATATCCGTGTAACAGGCAGTTACAATATTGCCGTTCTATTAAGCATCGACGAAAAAGTATGTATGTGCCACATACATCATCGTAAGCACCACGTAAAAATATGTAAGTGTAATAAAATCTAAACCAATAAATATTAAAATAAAACATAGTATCCATCTTAAACGTGATCTACAGTAAGAGCGTCTCACCAATTTTCACAGCAATATCTCAAAAAGGGCTACAGTTATAGGCATTTCAACTTTTTCAAATCTTAAAAACGCTCTCCTGTAAAATTTGTGTTTTGCAGATACACAACTGTACGTAGGGAGTGTCGATATTATAAAACATATCATCATATCAGCCGCGTTGCACCCACTGCTGGGTATAGGCCTCCTCTTTATTACGCCACTCAGTCCGATCCTGTGCGATTCTCTCCCACGCTTTCCCGGCAACGTTCACAATGTCATCGGACCAGCGGGCTGGTGGTCTGCCCCGCGGTCGTTGTGCATCTCTGGGCCACCATTCCGTAGTCGCTGTAGTCCATCTTCCATCCTTTCGCCTAGCCAAGTGCCCTGCCCATCTCCACTTGAGACTTGCGATGCGTATACCTACGTCTACAACTTTTGTTCGACGTCGTATTTCAACGTTGGGTATACGATCGAGAAGGGAGATGCCGAGCATGGCACGCTCCATAGCCCTCTGTGCTACTCTTACTTTGTGCATGGATTCCTTTGTGAGCGGCCATGTCTCGGATCCGTATGTTAATATGGGCAAAACACATTGATTATATGCCTTGGTCTTCAGGCTTTGCGGGATGTTAGACTTGAAGATGTCCTCCAGCTTTCCGAAAGCGGCCCATCCCAGCTGGACTCGTCTTGCGATCTCCTTAGCCTGAGAGAATTGACCAAAAGATAAGCGATGTCCAAGGTATATGTACTCGTCCACCTCCTCAATGCGGTAATTATCCACAGTGATGTTATTCCGTGAGGGACGGTTTACCATGATCTTAGTTTTGGACATGTTCATCTTAAGGCCGATCTGAAGGGAGGCTTTGTGCAGGTCATTTAGCATCAACTGGAGATCAGATACGTTCTCAGCTATGATGATAAGATCGTCAGCGAAGCGCAAGTGAGATATGTGACGGCCGTTAATGTTGACACCTTTTCCTTCCCAATCAAGTGTCTTCATTGCGTCTTCCAGAACACTTGTGAAAAGTTTCGGAGAAATGGTGTCTCCTTGCCGTACACCTCGATTAATTGGAACGAAGTTTGATAACTTATGCATATTCACTTGCAGCGTCGCATTCCGGTACAGCTCTCGAAGGATACTCACATAACGCTTGTCAATATTGCAACGATGGAGAGAATTAAACACGGCCCAGTGCTCGACGCTGTCGAAAGCCTTCTCATAATCGACGAAAGCAAGACACAAAGGCCGGTTATATTCACGGCATCTCTCCATCAGTTGCTTGACAGCGTGAATGTGGTCAATTGTGGAGAATCCACTCCGGAAGCCAGCTTGTTCGACCGGTTGAGAATCATCTAGAGATCTCGACATTCGATTGCAAAGAACTTTAGCAAAAAGCTTATAAACTTGGGAGAGGAGGCTTATAGGGCGATAGTTCTGTAGTTTGGTCTTATCGCCTTTCTTATGGAGGATCGTAACAGTGGCGTTCTGCCAAGCTTTTGGCGTAACGCCTTCAAACACCACCATGTAAAAAACATATACAAACAGGTATTTATCACGAATTTTACCTTTAATATTCGCCCGAGCCTTTCGCTTTGCAGCGGTACCTCCAATACTTCAGTCTTCCCGCGACCACGGCTGGTGCAATCCGGTCGAAACGTCGGGCGAATATTAAAGGTAAAATTCGTGATAAATACTCGTTTTATGTTTTATAATTCCAAGCTTTATCCAAATCCGTGCAGTAGTTTTTGTTTGAAAGTAACAAATATACAAACATACATACATACAATCTTTCACGCTTATAATATTGGGATTTTAGTATCACCAACGCCATTAAAGTAAATAACACCAAAGCTAAAGTTTAAATACAACGATGAGTGTCCGATCATAAAAGTTTGTTAATTCTTGTTTTGGTAAAATAATCGTAAAATTCTTTACGGTGTTTTTCCAGGCATTAAAATAATGTTGGGAACTTAAGAATAGAATAGAATAGAATAGAATATCGTTTATTTTAAGAGACTCGTAATAGGTTTTTTAACCTGAGAAAACTCAATTAATACGGTATTACTGTTTGACCTTAGTCATTGACTTTTAACGTGGAAATAGCTTCCTTGGTTTTATTTAAAATCTTGGATAAAAACATTTCTAAAAATAATTATTTAACTGTCTTAGGGAAGGTTCATATCTGACGGAACATGCGTCGCGTATTATACGTCAGAACAAACAAATGTATAGAAAAACACTTGGCCGTTCACACTCAACCGATGATACGTTTCTACACTAGATGATACGCTCGGCGTATTTTACGTCAGATATGAACCTTCCCTGAATGATTTCATTTTAAAAAAATTATAAACAAACAAATAACTAATATTTGTCATCACTAAAATTCATTTTGCGCGAAAGAGTACCAACATCTAAACAATACTTTCGTATTTCCAATATTATAAAGAGAATTTATGCTATTCCGTGTATACTTTACATCTTAATACGATTTTATGAACAAGCCACTTTATAAATCATAGAGCTGTCTGGTACAAGTTTCCGGTACTCACATAAATGTATAAGCGGGGATCCAAACTAATCAGAATATTAATCGACAGAGTACCACGCAAAGACTTCAATTACACTTCTCGTGAATAATGCAGGACTAGATATGGGTAACGTTTTAAAAGTCCGGTCAATTTGGAAAGCCGGATTATGTTTCTGGATTGATTTAGTGGTTACGCAAATAAACAAGCTCTAATCTGATATCAATTTACTCGACTGACTAAAATTATCAAAACCCAAAGACAAAATCATACTCGGGAAAATGCTTACAACCTTGTTTGATTATATATTAAAAATCAAAATCAAAATCTTTTTCTTGAATACTTGGGAAAGATGTCAATGATAAAATTTTAATAGAGATTTGAGTGTATTGTCTTTATTTCTGGTAATAAAATGAGTGAGAGCTTATTCATGTTACGAAGCTTAAATTAAATGTTATATTTTGTATTCAATTAAAATTAAATTATAAATTCTGAGGCTCAACTCTCTAACTTACCTCCTTTATCTTCCGGCTTTTAGTTTCAGGTCAGTACATATATTCCTCTCTGCCATTCTATTCTTCACTTTAAAATAAACCTTTTTCCTTGTTCTGGTATTCACTTTTTCTGAAAAAAAAAATATGATCACGACTGTATCCCAGGGAGCGGTAGACATTTCTTTCAGATCTTTTTAGGCAATTTTTATATCCTTTTGGAGATGTCAAAGGGGGTAAGCAGAGAAGGAAAGGATATAAATTTAAATCTCTTTTGTAGCATTACATTCATCCTCTTCATGTGTCTGAATTTTAAACGTTTAGTTGTCCGGCCAATAACATACACAGCCAACTCTAGTTGTCTTGAGCTGAAATCGTAATCGGCTGTAAGACGTATAAGTTTAGTCGAGTTGGATCTCTTTACGAATATAATTTGCGGCACATGTCTCTGTAGCCGCAGTTTCCCTGTTATTGTACACCGTCATTTAACTAACCAGAGGGCCTAGCCAACCGGCATTCGCTATGAAGCGATTCGATTTCTATCATCGCTACACCTTTGATTTGACATTTCTGATCGCTCGAGTTTTCGTCATCGCATGTCAATTCCTATACATTTTTTTTAGTTTCTAATCGAAATGTAACATGGCTAGGGCAGCAGGCCGTACTTGCTATCAACGAAAACGAAGATTCGTGAAAATTTTCGGGGTCAGCTTATGTTGGTGGTTACTGAATTCGTAACAACTCACCAGCATAAACGTAACCCTAAAATTGTCACGAAACTTCGTTTTCGTTGATCATGAGTAAGGCCTCAGTTCAGTCTAGGCTGTGTGGAAGTTTCGACTTTTGAGCTGTAATACTCGAGATTTGATATCTTAGATATTAATCGGTGCTTTAAACGAAATAATATCATCGATCATCGATTGGATCCATCGATTTGAATGATCCAGGTAGGTAACACGCAATCGAAGCCGCGGGCAATGCTCTTAAAATAATGGACGAGTGACCGTAAGTGGCCAGCGTATACAAGATATGATTTCTGAATAAAGTAAGTAAGTTCGTATGAGCAAGTGGCCAACTCTGGTGACGGAGTTTTTAGGCCGCCTTAAGGACTCCGTCATGGCTTAACGACTTAAAAAGCCGGGACCGACAATTTAACGTGCCCTCCGAAGCACGGAAGCGCTCAGATATAAATGCCACTTGCGGTCACCCATCCAAGTTGTGACCGCTCAGAACGTTGCTTAACTTCGACGATCTATCAAGAACGTCTTAGCAAGCTTCGCCACGAGCGCTTCATATAACATTCATTCATTCTGAATATAACTACATGTACACTGTACGTATATGACGGTGGAAGTATTTTAAAAATATCGTATCGAGCCTTAATTAAATAATTTGTTTGAAGCAAGTTTTCATTGAAGGGATTATTGTCGGTTTGATGTGCTTTAACTTTGAATTTAAAATAATTATGTTTCTTAACTTTCACAATCATAAAGACTCATGACGATTGAAATTTAAATTTCTAACGTACTCATTTAATTTAAACAAAACGGGCATTTATCGCGTCATTACCTGGCGGTAGCTAAAATATATCAGTCTGCCCGTGACCACGAGAGCTGTAATGTACTCGAAACGTCGGGAAATAATATAAAAAGGCAATTACGCGATAAAGCCCCGGTTTATTGAAATTAGGTGTAAAAAAAAGTTTAAATTGTACTGATTTAAATTATAATAGAATAGAATAGAATGCATTTATTATCATAGGTGTAACACATTAACAAAATAATAAATAGGGCATGGAAGGTATTGTAACTTATACCAACCGTTTAAAAATGAAATGAAAAATTCAAATATGATCACAACTAGTATTCCCAAGAGACGATAGACAGTGATCTTTTAAACATTTTTAGATCCTTTGAAGATGTCTAATGGGATAGACAGAGGCATGTCCAAATACATAATTTGGTTCATGCCCACATTAACACGCTTATCTACCATTTAATTATTCGAAAATGCAATTTATTGTTTTCAGATAGACATTAAGCCATAGCTTTAAAATCAAAATTGACGCGGAAACCTGTCATAAAATATATTTTTCGCTTCTATATATACAACATTTTGATGAGTTGGTGAAGTAAATTAAATTGTTATGGATGATAAAAACTTGAAATGGTGTTTAAATCGGCTCTGATATGCAGCGCTTTTAGATTTAATGTTCCAAGGACCAGATTATGATGGGGTACTTAAACGTCAAACACCATAATATATCATTGGCTGTACCCATACAGGGGTATACATACTAGGTTAGATTAAGGTGTAGCCAGTAAAAAAAAATATACCCAACAAGGATGTTGGGTATAAACTATACCCAACATCCTTGTTGGGTATATTTATTCATATCATATAATAATAATAAAATATACCCAACAAGGATGTTGGGTATAAACTATACCCAACATCCTTGTTGGGTATATTTTTTTTTACTGGCTTGATTTAAAACGAATTAATCAGCTTTTTAATTGAATTTACAGGATTTTATCGCATAATTTATCTTTTATTATTGTGATGAATTGTGATCGCGAAAGTTTAAGAAAGACTATTGAAACGAATCATCTTTCCACCTCAACGCACTTCAACCAATCAGCCGCAAGGAAAGTTGCTCGACGAATAAGCAATGGCGCCACCTTGAAAAACATCTTGATAATAACGAGTGCGTACAATGATTTAGGAGCCCTTAAAAAGCCACGTGCTTTTACTAAGCGAGAACTAAACTAAGCGTGAGATTTTCGATAGTTCATATTTAATTACTTTTCAAATGTCATAATCCATTTTTTTCACAAGGCATTTAGATCCGTAAAGATTATGTTGGGGCATTGGCATGTGTCTTAAGTCCTAATAAAATACTTACCTACATCGTTCGTTCGTTCGTTTGTTCGAACATTGAAAAGCCAAGTGCTTTTACTAAGCGAGAACTAAACTAAGCGTGAGATTTTCGATAGTTAATATTTAATAATTCCAAATGTCATAATCCATTTTTTTCACAAGGCATTTAGATCCGTAAAGATTATGTTGAGGCATTGGCATGTGTCATAAGACCTAAAAAAAAACTTACCTACATCGTTCGTTCGTTCGATCGAACATATAATACAATGTTCGTTTTTTTTACCTACATAAAATAATTGAACAAACTTACTTTTACCTAACGGACGTCTGCAAAGTTGAAAGAAACTAGATAATCCAGCGTCAAGATTCAATATTGTAAAATAGCGGATAATTGCGAGTGAAGCCGGGACGAGAAGAGTTTAATTAAACTTGGAGGACAGCTGTAAAACTTGCACCTTGGGGTGAAGATGGAGTTTCTAAAAAGCGGTGACCGGAATATACATAATACTATTCTTTTTTCACCTAGCGTCATCTAATCCCATAATCCCAAGCTAAGCAATTTAATGCGTGTTATGGTAACCAGGTGACCGATATACTACTTATATACCTACATAGTTTGACGCATACAGACACCCTAAGATACCCTTTTCAAAAATTTAACCGGCTTGGTCTAAGTTTATTCGTCTCTCTTTCTCTTCCTGTCACATTCACACTCGTTCAATTAATACAACTTTAAGGAATACATTTATACAACGTGATCGAATTCAAAAAGTCGTAGAACAAATTAATGTTGTTCACACTGATGAGGTGAATGACCCTTTTTCGGGATAACATACCAATTATGAATCACGTTGTATATAGTTACCAGTATAGTTGTTCTATTACACAGTGTCATAGTGAATGCGTGTACACAGTTTTAGTGTGCTTAAGCTCAGAAGCAATCAGTATTGCCCGAGACGCGCTCCCGGTCACTATAGTGTACCTAGTATTATATTATATGTGCTATTGGTGTCAATTGTGTTCACGTCAGATTTTGGTAGCGAGTAACCTCAGCATGATAACTAAGTGCAAAGTTGGGGCTAAATGGACTTCGTGAGATAGAACAACTAAATAAAAACCAGTATAAAAACGAATAAACCCTGTGGGCATGTGCTAATTAAGTATTTCTGATTACCCCCTTCCACGATTCAATGACTTCAATGACTACCCTTACGGTTCAAAGGGTCAAAGGGTTTTAAAGGTTCTTGAATGCTTAAAGATCTGAGAGAATGCTTACCTTGCCTTGGGGATAATACTCGATGTGATTTTGTTTTGCTTTATCACCGCTTTATAAAAGCTTAAACATTTATTTACAGGAATAAAAGGTTCTTTAATTCTCTGTAATCTTTTTTTTAAGCGTTTACATGTTGTTGTTATTATTATTGAAGAAACACGGCAAAAAAAACGTTTGTATGGGAGCCCCCCTAGAATATTTATTTTATTTTGTTTTTAGTATTTATTGTTATGGCGACAACAGAAATGAAAATGAAATGAAATTATGATCACGACTGTACTCTCAGGGAACGTAATAGAATCACCTAGCATGTCAGACGTTTTCTGCTCCGGTTTTGCCCGCTCCGGCCCCGAAACCGGCATCTTTACCTTTGCCCGGCGCGCTGCCTATGCCGGCAATTATGCCCCAACCTAATCCACCGCCTAAAGAGAAAAAGTCGGATACTCCCAAGAAGTCAAAGAATAGCAGTAAGCATGACATGTGATCCTTGAATCACATAGAAAACGTCATCAAATAGGTATATTCGTTTTTCTTTTTTTCCTATATATATGTATAATATATCCTGGGCACGTAGACAAGTGACAAATGTTTCGTATCTATTCTCTTTCTATCATCGCTACACCTTTGATTTGACATTTCTGATCGCTCGAGTTTTTGTCATCGAATGTCAATTCCTATACATTTTTTTTAGTTTCTAATCGAAAGCGATTGTCGAAATGTAACATGGCTAGGGCAGCAGTACCTACCGCTTTATAACGTTTCTTACTTTTAGCAAGCTCGGGGCTCCCGGCAATCTTGCAGAAAATATCGAGAGATTAAAACGTTTGCTCCACGAAAGGGTAAAGAATACTTGTGATTTTGGACGTGGGCTCCCGAGCTTTTTTATATCTTCATTTGGACATCTTGGTTTTTATAATTAAGTTAGCATGAATGTCTTATTTCCTTGATTTTTGTAACTAACTGTTTTGTTTTTGGTTAGAATGACTTAAGTATAAAAAGGCATTTAACACATATTCCTACTAATAAATGAACATATTGCCTACTCTGTTTTACTTTTAACCTGTTTTTTCTGTCGTCTACTGTTTGTTTTTGCATTTGTTGTTATACTACATGTGGGAACTAGTAATTGGCCTTCGCGTTTTATGTAGTCCTGGCTACATATTACATATTGTGTTATCAATTTTATAACCTAGCTGTTAGTTTCCCTAAGACTGTGAAAATAAAATGAAATAAAAAATAATAATAATAAAATAAATATCCTTGGACAGGACATTCCACACAGCGTCATCTAGTCCCAAGCTAAGCATTTGAATGCTTGTGTTATGGTAACCAGATGACTGATATACTACATAGATACATTTTTTTTGTAAATACATACATATTATACTTACATAGAAAAACAACCAGACCCGGAACAAATATCTGCAGAACATGCAAACATTTGTCCCGCGGCGGTATAAAATAGTAATAGTTTTTATGGATGTCTTATTATTACTAAAGTTTATTTACAGAAACTAAACTACTACATATTTACATAACAGTACAAAATACAATTAGAACCAGTTGAGCCACCTAAGAATCGTTACAAACGATCTATAGGTAGCTCAACTGATCCAAACTGTCTATATTGATGTTTGTTGATCTTTGACGTGAAACTACTTAACGGATTTGGCTGAAACTTGGACTACATTTTTCATCTGAAATAACATATAGGCTTCTTTTTATCCAGTTTGGTACAACGCAAGCGAAGCCTTACGCCCGAACCAATTGAGCCACCTAAGGATCGTTACAAACGATCTATAGGTAGCTCAACTGATACTGCCAGACGGAAGCGTGCCCAAGAAACTGCCAGCATTGCCGAGCTGAATGGCAATGCTGACCCTTTGAGCCAAATAAGTGTAATATAGTATTCAACTAAACTAAACTAATTCTAGGTAATAATCTCTTTATTAAAACAAATCATTAAAAGCCATTGCAATCAACTATTCAACTCCTGTGTAACAGCTGTACGACAAAGGGAATGGAACCCGCTATATCGTTCACTATGGCTGCGAGGAATGCCAAGACTATTCATTACAAGTCCTCATCCAGCTTCCTTTGACCGCTTCTCGGAAGGGTCTGTACCTTAGCACGATATCCTACTATCCTATCCTATTAATATCAATAATCCTACGAAGCGCTCGTGCCGAAGCTTGCTAAGACGTTCTTGACAGATCGTCGAAGTTAAGCAACGTTCTGAGCGGTCACAACTTGGATGGGTGACCGCAAGTGGCATTTATATCTGAGCGCTTCCGTGCTTCGGAGGGCACGTTAAATTGTCGGTCCCGGCTTTTACCGGAGGCCTTAAGGCGGCCTAAAAACTCCGTCACCAGAGTTGGCCACTTGCTCATACGAACTTACTTACTCATCCTATTAAAATTATAAAGGTGAAAGTTTGTGTGTAAGTGTGTTTGTTACTCTTTCACGCTCAAACGGTTGGACAGATTTGAATGAAATTTGGTACCAGAATTGCTTATACCCTGGATTCAATAATAGGCTACTTTTGATCCCGTATTCCCACGGGAACGGGAACTATTCACAGCGGGTAGCTCCGCAGGGCGCAGCTAGTAATGCTATAAGGATATCGATTTTGAGTCCATCAGCTAGGGTTTGGTTAACTTTTTGTAATTTTCTTGGATATTTTTAACATTTGTTAGGCATTTTTTGGACCTTGAGCCTTGCTTCGATCCAAAGGTCGTGGGTTTGAATACGGACGTGCATCAATAGAGTTTTCGTTTCGAAAAAAATATATAAATGATTGAACATGAATAAAGTCGTCTAGTTTTTAAACTTTTGGATATGATTCGCGTGTTATGTGATTTGAGCTTTAGAATTAATATTTTTTTCTATTTTTGTTTTTAGTTTATTTACCCAGACGAAGTCACTACTTGGATGGGTGACCGCAAGTGGCATTTTCATCTGAGCGCTTCCGTGCTTCGGAGGGCACATTAAATTTTCGGCCCCGGCTTTTAAAGTCGTTAAGCCATGACGGAGGCCTTTAGGCGGCCTAAAAACTCCGTCACCAGAGTTGGCCACTTGCTCATACGAACGAACGAACGAACGAACGACGAAGTCTAGTAGTTACTAAATTTAACCGCAAGAGGGACGTCATCAAACTAGTGCTAAAGGCACCGAAAGAGCAGTTTGACACAGCTGAATTACTATTTGAGTCAAAGTAAAGTTTTTAATTAAAGTTTCACAAAAGGTTCAGTTACTATGCTTGACTTGCGAATATTGGAATCACTGAATAAAAACTTTACTTACTTTCATCATCATCCACAGCCCATAGGTACCCACTGCTGGGTGTAGGCCTCCCTTCGAAAACGCCACATAATCCGGTCCTGCGCTGTGCCAAGCCAGGAATTGCCCGCGACTTGTCTTATGTCGTCGACCCACCGCACCAACGGACGACCACGACTTCTTTGGCCGGTCCTCGGCCACCATTCGGTCAGGACTTTGCTCCACCTTTCATCACCTCGTCTAGCCAAGTGTCCAGCCCAATTCCATTTTAGATTCGCAACCCTAACCCCGACGTCTTGGACTTTAGTCCGGCGCCGGATCTCAGTGTTACGAATTCGATCTTGTAATTTAATACCGAGCATGGCCCGCTCCATGGCTCTCTGTGTAACTTGTACTCTGTACACAGTCTCCTTAGTAAGCGTCCACGTCTCAGCACCATAAGCACTTACTTTACTTCAAGTTAATTTATAGAACCCATTATGATCTGTTTATTATATCTAGGTAAATAAAATAATAATCGTACCTACTATTATAAATGTTATTCTATTCTATTCTATTCTATTATCTTAGAGCCTGTGTACACTACGATTTTCGAACGTTTTTTTCTATTCTATATAATTTCATTCATATACTTCTTTAACACGAGCTTTTAACAGTGAAGAAAAACATCGTGAGGAAACCAGTTAGCTCTCTAATAGCGTCGATGGGCTTGCAACCTGTCACGTATGGAAAAGTTAACTTCTGCAAGACGTGGGCATGTACCAAATATATATTTGGACACCCTGACTGACTATCCTCTTAGACATCTTCAAAAGGATCTAAAAATTGCCTAAAAAGATCTGAAAGAAATGTCTACCGCTCCCTGGGATACAGTCGTGATCATATTTTATTTCATTTCATATAATTTCATTCTTATACTTCTTTTTACTTGATTTTTATAAAGATTATATTCAGAGGTAGTTAAGGGCAAGTCTATTTACTACTACATTCAGCCACCCGGCAATTAGTAGCGATCCGAACAAAAGTTCTGTTACAATGACCTATCATCTTATAGACTAGATTTAACTTCACCTAGCGGAAATTATGGAGAAAAAGAATGGTTCAGGTAGTGGCAAGCCTATTCCATCCCAACAACGTCCCAGGCACTATAGTTTTCAGGCTGCCTAAAGGCCTCAGTCATGGATCAGCGACTTTAAGCCCTCATTCGCACGAGAGCTTTTTTAACGTCCGTTAAAAAAGCGTTCAAATAGAACAAATGTATTTCTAAGTATATGTTCACACGTCAGCGCTTTTTAAACGCGACGGTTTTTTATCGAGCAGTGTTGTATTTTCTGCGCTGGACGTTGGACGTTAAAGCCCATATTCGCACGAAAGCTTTTTTAACGTCATTTGAACGCTTTTTTAACGGACGTTAAAAAAGCTCTCGTGCGAACGAGCACTAATAGTCGTGACCGACAATATAACATGTCCTCCGAAACTCGAAAGCGCTCAGCAGATAATGCCACATGCGGTCACCCATTCAATTTTCGACCGCTCATAACGTTGCTTAATTTTAACGATCTATCAAGAACAATATAAGCAAACTTCGCACGAGCATTTTTAAGACGATATTGTGATTCACATAAACATAAAGACACATTCACATATTGACATTTCAGTATATTTTTAAGCAGTTACGCAAATCCAGAAGTAAGTAACTCCGAGGAAAGTTGGAGGGAGTGGGGAGGGGGGAGGGGGGGAGTCAATAAATTAAACAAAAATGGGACATCTGAACAATCTGCGCCATAAACAAGTACTGGATTTACAGCTTTGTGCATGTTTTAAAAACAGTGCAGGTCTTTTTGACTCATTTGCGCGAGTTAATGTGGATATTGTTTATTGTGAAATTCTAGGAAAAATTGAAAAGAGCGGCGGCCCTGGATAGGAGCAATGCAGAGTAATTGTGTGCTAGTAGTTCAACCACGACCACTCTGCCAAGAGTGCCCGACTAAGAAGAAGATTGATTTTTCATTAACATTATTACACTGCCTTCAAAAAGAAAACAAAACAGATGAATTGCTGGTATCTTAAAGCACAGTAGACATCCTTCAAGATCTGTAAGAAATTGTAAGTTGATTAAACAGGTAGCCAAAATCACGTTTTATAATACTCATTAAATATATTAATTAATTATTGTGCCAAATGAGTATTATAAAACGTGTGTTATAAAAGTGACATCGAAAATAACGAATAAATAAAGCAGTGATAATAAGATTGTGTTAGAGTATTATTGCACTGCTACGATAAAACAGCTACGCTGTAGTAGTACTACGCCGTAGTATTGCTACGCCATAGCATTAACCTTTCACTCCTTATTTTAAGTACTCTGTAGAAATTACTAAGAATAGCCAATTTATAAACAAGACCATTACGACTGCTATTTTCAAGGCGTGTTAAACAGTTTTCTCAGATCTTTAGGCATTCATGATAGCATAATAACTATATTACTACATAGATAGCACCATTTGTCGTAGGTATCCATTTATTTAAATCCTAGGGGCTTGGAACGAAGGCTGATTTGAGTAGGTAAGTAATTAAATTCGTCCAAGTTAATACTAAATTCTGGGATTTGCCCGAGCTGCAAACACTGGAGCTTAGACAGCGCTTGTAGAAGTGACACGGAGTAGGGAAAACTGAAACTTTACGAAAAGCTGCAATAGAGACGAATTTGTCTGCCCGCTAGCGCAAGTGTTTGTTGTTCAGTATCAAAACGTAATGTATTAGATAGGTATAGAGTTTTTAAACTTTCGCGATCAGAACACATGATTTAACATAATAATTATAAGTATTTATCGCTATATACCTTTGTTTAATTTTATCCCGACGTTTTGACTGGATTTCACCAGCCGTTGTCCAATCAGATATTTCTGTCATATAAAGTGAAAAGCGAAGTTAAGAAGTTTTAAAGAGTATTAACGCTTTTATTAAAATGAAATTATGATGACGACTGTATTCTCAAGGTGTGGTAGACATAATTATTCTTTCATATCTTCAGGCGTTTAAGATCCCATAAAGATGTTTGTATAAGTGAGTAGTCAGAGGTATGTCTAAATACATATTTTGTACATGCACACATTTCACAGAAGGAAGTACAGGGTCTAAGTATTTTTTTCGTTTATTTAATACTAGCTACGCCCCGCGGTGTTACCTGCGGTAAATAGGTAGTTCCCATTCCCGTGAGAATACCGGGATCTAAAGTAGCCTATTCTTTAATAAAGGGTATAAGCAAATCTGGTACCAAATTTCATTCAAATCCGTATAGCCGTTTGAACGTGAGTAACAAAAACATTTACTTACTTACACACACACAAACTTTCACCATTATAATATTAGTGTGTTTGTATTTAAATAAAAAATAAATAAATAAATAAATATCCTTGGACATTCCACACGGCGTCATCTAGTCCCAAGCTAAGCAATTTAATGCTTGTGTTATGGTAACCAGATGACTGATAAACTACATAGATACAATTTATTTTTTTTGTAAATACATACATATTATACATAGAAAACACCCAGACACGAAACAAATATTTGCAGATCATGCAAACATTTGTCCCGCAGCGTGGGAACCTGCAACCTCTGCGTCTCAGGCGGGTTTTCGCCCACTGCATCACAGAGGTCGTCATAATTTTTTTTTTAAATAAATATTTATTTATTAAAAAAAAATTAATCACCTCTACAGAAACATCATGTATCCTTGCTCTCTGGCTGGCTACGTAGCTACAAGAGGCGGTCTGTGGTATTGAATCAGTTAGTTGGCTGTTTATTTTAGCTGATTCTGTGACGGCTCATAATATTGTGTTAGTTTCGGCGAGATTGCTCGCTTTCGTTTAGGTATACAATCGTTCGTTCGTTGGTATGAGCAAGTGGCCAACTCTGGTGACGGAGTTTTTAGGCCGCCTAAAGGCCTCCGTCATGGCTTAACGACTTTAAAAGCCGAGACCGACAATTTAACGTGCCCTCCGAAGCACGGTATACAATGAGACACAATGAGAGACTATACAGCCGTAAGCTGGTCTATACTCACTGCTTCTACTACCCTCTACTATATGCTAAACAATAACTAGATAAGTAGGTACTACTTAAGCCAAGTGTAGCGTGTGATGCCGGATAACATTTTGTTGAGGTTATCTTGTAAATTTTACTATTTATATATTTTTACTTGCTTTGACATGCCTTACTTAGTTTGACTGGCTTCCTACTGCAGCTTGACTATTTAGATTTTTAAGGTACCGCTTAAGGTGTAGGGAGTCGCGTTGGAATAGGCATTAGAATCACCTAGCATGTAAGACGAAACTATGAAGTGATCCTTGAGCTCCTGCCAAAATAAATGATTTTTCTTTCTTTTTCTTTCTTGCTCATAGCTTGGACGTACTCGATAGATCGTTGAAATTAGCTACGTTCTGAGCGGTCACAATTTGGATGGACCGCAAGTGGCATTAACAGCTAAGCGCTTCTGTGTTTCGAAAGGCACGATTAATTTTCGGTTTAAGGCTTTAAAGTCGTAAAGTTATATATGGCTGTATATTTGCTAAGACGTACTTAATTACATCTTGACTATTGTTTAAGCAATAAAAACAACCTTACTCGTAATTTTAGTGTAAAAGTCAAAGTGGTCTATAAACGATCGTACTGAATAAATAAATTTTGAGTTTAAGTTCCTCTTCAATTGAATCCTAGAAACCTAAAATCTGTTTGCTTCTGAAATTCTTGAAATTTCCTCAAAAATTCCCGTTGTACCGAAACCAAAATAACGAAACCCAATTTGTTTGACAAAGACGGGCACATACTCGGTACAATGGCACAATAGGGTACGGTACATAATTTATTTAATGAAGAGAGACAATCAGGAACAAAGGGACAAAGATGATTTCTGAATTACATGGATAATGGCGAGGGGCTGTTGTGGACCTTTTTGTTAGTAACCGTTTGGAACCTGCGAATATGTAAATGTTTTTATATCTCTTATCATGGTTACCTTTGATGTGGCCTTGCCTTCCTTTGAATCACACTGTATATTATGTATAAAAGTAATTATCTTATACAGTGTGTTTTAAAATGAATTGTATGCGACTGAAAATGATATTAAAATATTTAAAGATTGGTCGGCTTTTTAATGCTTTTTCGGCAAATTTTTTAAATATCGAATTTAATTAATACCATTCTTACCACAATACTCAAACTGGAATCAAATATTTGCAAATCATGGAAAACATTTTCCAATGCTATTAATCCGACAGCCAGTTACTTGGAGCTGTTGAGCTACCTATAGAACGTTTACAGCGTTTTAGGTAGCTCAACTGGTATTTTGAGTAAAGTGAAATTAGTGTTAGTGTCCAGTCGCAATACAACTGAGTCCCGACGTGCACTAGTCCGCTACGCTATCGATCTCGATACGTACGTAGAGTACGTACGTAGAGGCCGTAGGTAGCAAATATGTGGTTTGGATCGTATTAGATCTCAAAATCCGTGAAAGATACCACCTTATAATGTTTGGAGAAATTAAACTTTGAACTTTTATCTTGCGTTGTGCCATTTTAAAAACATGATTTGAGTAAATTGTCTCGATAATATATTTTTTTGAAAATTACATGTTTTCTGAACTAATTGCGTTTGATCTCAAGAAATACAAATCAGTTTAGTTTGGTTTTTGTCATGTAAAAAACTCTAGAATTATTACTATGAAATTGGCTTTCAATTTTGTCGATTGGTTGATTAGTTAACTTGTAATAAAATAAAAACGTCAAAGAAAGTTTTCAGTCAGATAATCCGCTCGGTCCCTGCCTTTTCACTCCCCGCCGAGGCGTCACAGAGTGTGGACGTGTCGCTCTGTCTCGTCCCGCTTCCCATTTATGCCGTGCGTAAATAGAAAGCGGGAAATTTAAAATTATTCGAAATATTTAAACTTTCGATAGGTATCATAAAATTTGTTTGTAAGTACCTACCTAGCTGGGTAGACAGAGATAGAGGTTGATAAAAATAAGTAATAATAAATAATGATAAAAATAAAACTTACCAAAAATTGTTGAAAAAATATTGAAAGGTATGGTAAGTAACCATACCTACCAATGTACGGAATATTTAGGCGCTGTTTCTTTGTTGCGATTAGTTTCTTTCTACCGTAATACCTAGGTATTTATTTTCACTGCAGTCAAGGTCAAGGTACAGTGTAGGTACCTACCTTACCAAAATCTGAACGTGAGATGATCAATAAAATGAGATCGTATACCTACTGCTTGGCTGGATGTGATTCAAATTGAAAATGTTTCCGTAAAACTGTAATTTGCCTATGAAGGTCTACCTACTGTATACCTACCTACTCACAATACAATAAATATTATATCGTTGGACATGTAACAGCGCCATCTAGTCCCAAACTAAGCAAGCTTGTATTTTGCGGTTTACTGATAAACAACTTAGATACTTACTTTTTTTTGTAAACACATAGGTAAGTAGATACTTATTTATATAAACATAGAAACACCCAGACTCCAAAGAAATATTTGTAGATCATACAAATATTAGTACCGCCGCGGGGATCGAACCCGGAACCTCTGTTTCGCAGGCGGGCTTTCGCCCATTGCGCTGCGCCACAGAAAAGGTCGTCAATATAGGTAAGTACCTACTTACATTTTAATTTAGTAAGAATGCAAGCGGGGTGGTGACAACGGCGCGCGGCGGGCGGGAGGGGGAGGTCCGCTTGGGGGCGCGCGTGAAATGTGCGATTACGAATAAATCTAACATTTCGAATTATTAACCGACTTCAAAAAAGGAGGAGTTTCTCAAGTCGCTAAAATATTTTGTTTATTTATTATGTTCCCCGATTACTCAAGGACGCCTTGACCGATTTGAAAAATAATTTTTATGTTTGAAAGGGTAGGTTTATAGTTTATAGAGAATAACTCGAAAATTAAAGTGACCTCACTCTAAATCCAATATGGCGGACTCCATTTATGGTTTCCTCCAATATGGGTATCAAATGAAAGGGCTTGCTGTGAATAACTCGAAAAATAAAGTGACGTCACTCTAAATCCAATATGGCGGACTCCATCTATGCTTTCCTCCAATATGGGTATCAAATGAAAGAGCTTGCTGTGAATAACTCGAAAAATAAAGTGACGTCACTCTAAATCCAATATGGCGGACTCCATCTATGCTTTCCTCCAATATGGGTATCAAATGAAAGGGCTTGCTGTGAATAACTCGAAAAATAAAGTGACGTCACTCTAAATCCAATATGGCGGACTCCATTTATGCTTTCCTCCAATATGGGTATCAAATGAAAGGGCTTGCTGTGAATAACTCGAAAAATAAAGTGACGTCACTCTAAATCCAATATGGCGGACTTCATCTATGCTTTCCTCCAATATGGGTATCAAATGAAAGAGCTTGCTGTGAATAACTCGAAAAATAAAGTGACGTCACTCTAAATCCAATATGGCGGACTCCATCTATGCTTTCCTCCAATATGGGTATCAAATGAAAGGGCTTGCTGTGAATAACTCGAAAAATAAAGTGACGTCACTCTAAATCCAATATGGCGGACTCCATTTATGCTTTCCTCCAATATGGGTATCAAATGAAAGGGCTTGCTGTGAATAACTCGAAAAATAAAGTGACGTCACTCTAAATCCAATATGGCGGACTCCATCTATGCTTTCCTCCAATATGGGTATCAAATGAAAGGGCTTGCTGTGAATAACTCGAAAAATAAAGTGACGTCACTCTAAATCCAATATGGCGGACTCCATCTATGCTTTCCTCCAATATGGGTATCAAATGAAAGGGCTTGCTGAAAATAACTCGAAAAATGAAGTGACGTCGATTAAAAACATGTTCAAAAGTTGTCATCACACCGGTTAGTGCTGCGACGTCACTGCGCGACCGCCCGGTCGCGGCATTTATCAAAGGAAACCTAGAACTAACTCTACCGATTTTATACCGCTATTATTTCGGTACAGCAAATTTCGGTACCTACCGCAATTTTTTTCGCTAAGTGATGGAATATTTTTGTAACCGGAATATATCGGTATGACGTCATACCGCTATTTAGGGGTATCTTAATTTTTCGGTTATTCAATCCCTGGTAGGTAGTACTAGGTAGGTATAGGTATTTGTCAAAACTTTTCCATGTATCCTTCCATATAAGTACCTACCTAATTATAAATTGCTACGTAAAATAATAAAATGTAAAATAATTTGAAATTTACATTTACCTAAAAAAACATTATACCTATTCAGTGCCAACAGTGCCGGCCAAAGACAAAATAGCCTAGTCTATGGTGCCGGCGCATTAGGTGACGAAGCGCAGCAAAGATCACCATTTACTGCCAAAGCATTTTCGTCTTTAGCTGCGTTGTTATAGGATCAAAATTTTAAAATCATTGTAGTCGTACCGATTTTCCAGTGATTACTTACTTGTTGTGTTAGTTAGTTCTTATTTAAATAGCTACAAAGACGAAAATGCTTTGGCAGTGAAGAATATTGTTACAACTTTAGTAGTTAGGTACAACGTATCAATTCTACTTACTTATTTAAAAATATACCTTTTTTATATCTACCATAAATGGTAGATATACAAATTTGTATAGGTATTATTTTATTCCAATAAATTATGAGGCAGTAGGTAAGTAGGTACCAACGTCTCAATTCTACTTATTTAAAAATATAGGTACTTACTTACCTTTTTTATACCTACCATTTGTATATTATTTAATTCCAATAAATTATGAGGCAGTAGGTAAGTAGGTACCAACGGCTCAATTTGTGTATCTTCTGTCAACTGGAACTCAGTTTTTATGTTAAAATAGAAAAAAAAAGAAAAAAGAGTGAAAAAGTTCGCATGAAGTGCAAGACTTGAACATGGAACCGTCAATTTCATATCAAGGGCTGTGACCACTAGGCCAAATTGATCGTACTTGATGCGACGAAAATATCAACCAGGCTGTCAACTCGCTAAAAACGAGTCAGTGCACGGGCGTCGACCCCGTGTATAAATCAACGCAATCGGTCGACATCGTGAGTGCTGCCATCTTTTGATAGCTAGTCGAACTGATATTATCGCGATTCGATTGGTTGCGTGATTCGTCGTCACGATAGTACCCGAAAGTAGCCGATAATAGCCGAAATCGCTCGTGCTGAGGCGGAATGCGCGTTCTTAAAAGTATTTAGGTACTAAGCTTCGGCCTTGAAAGTATGTATAAAAAGCAATCTAAAAATATCATCCTTATGGGGGTGTTCTATTGGCGAGCTGACAAGCTACAAACTCTATTAAGGTGCCTGTATGGGTGAAACTAGCGCCACCGCCTATTTTATTTTATTATTACGATGAACAAAGGAATTTAAAAAAACTGAATGTACAGTTTGTGAAACCTATCATAAGCTTTTTTTTAATACCTCTGTAATAGCTTTATTTTGTATTGTTTAGGAGGAGTAGCGAAAACAGAGTTTGGTGGCCACCAAGTGTAACTTTGCTACTCCTCCTAAACTATACAAAATGAAACTATTACTGACTCACCCCGACACAGTCGTTGTAGTTTATTATCATGCCTCTGCGGTATCTAAAGTCAAGGTCAAAATTTATTTATTCGAATAAATCATTCAGAGATTTAAAGATCGCGAAAGTTTATAATTGTACAGTCTCCTGCAAGATGTAAACATCCACATGCTTCAAAGTTATGTAACTATCAATGTGTGTCATTATCATCTATACATTTTAATGAAATAATAGTGGCGATTCTGAGTGTCGCAAAAGCTAAACTAACCTAACTAAAACTATTGCCATCCTTCTTATTCCCATCGCTATGAAAGGGACGGCAACAATTTTAGTTAGCTTAGTTTAGCTTTTGCGACACTCAGAATCGCCACTATTGTATAGATTAAAAATGTATAGATATAATGGCAGATGGTGATGGTTGCATCATTTTGGAACGTTTGGATGTGCACCTATACAATAGTACAGTCAGCGTCAAATTGATATGAACGTCTAGAGTAGTCAAAATGATCTGAAAAACATAAAAGCAATTTGATATACGCAGTTGGAATCATCATATTGTTGCAAGCTGCTTAGGTATAGGTGCTTGCAACAATATGATGATTCGAACTGCGTATATCAAATTGCTTTTATGTGTTTCAGATCATTTTGACTACTCTAGACGCTCATATAAATTTGACGCTGACTGTACAAGCGACTGTACTACAATTGTAGTCAAAAAGTGGTTCAGCGTTTTCTCTCGACAGTGGATCACCCCCAAGAAGACAAACAGCGTAGAAACTTGCTAGCAATTTCAACATCGTCCTGATATCGAAGTTTCTGGAACAACATTTTTGTGTAATTAACATTCTTGAACCTTTATTATAAAAAGTTTCTGATAATGGGTAATTCTTTTAGTGAAAAGGCTTTGAAGATGTTTTTATGGAAAATTGTAAATACCGACGAAGCTAATTATATTTTTTGCGATTTTGGTGTTCTATTTTTTTGGGGTTTTATTGTTATATTTTGACGACCCCTGTGGCGCGGTGAAAGCCCGCCTGAGACGCGGAGGTTGTGGGTTCGATCCCCGCCTAACCTAACCGTATATGTAGATGTTCTGCAGATATTTGTTCCGGGTCTGGGTGTTTTTCGATCTATATATATTTACAAAAAAAAATTAAAGTAATATAATCAGTAAACTGGTTACCTTTGGTTTTGAATAAAAACCCGACTAAAAGTGACCTTGTTCTGACTGTTTTGTGTAAAAAATGTTGGTCAGTATATCAGCTCAAACAGATGTCATGAATAAACAGACAGACATACATCGTTACTATCGACAGATTGACTCGTCAGCAATACAACAACTAACAAAGCTCTGAAGTACCAGCATTGAATAAAGGCTCTTTGACAAATAACGAAATCTCCTTATAAATTAAAAATCTTACTAAACGTTTATGACGACGACTTCGACGACTTCTAAGGGATTCGAACCCGCCTGATACAAAGTATTATAAGACTCAATCTCCGTTTACGGGATTATTAACAAAGTCTGATTCCTGTTATTGATGGGAGTTAATAAATAATAATAACTAGTTAAGACTTCTCATACACATTTTGAAAAGATCTCAAGTAACAGAAAATATCAGTGAACATTATAATCCTTCAGGTATAGTCATGGACCTCTTAAACGTTCTGCTTATGCGCTGTCAAAATCTACATCATTGTATATCAACACTAACTTTCACAAGTTACAAGCTAGATCAATAAAAATTATTAGCCAAAAGTAACCCAGGCATAAATCATTATGTATTATCATAAATAAATATTCAGTGGGCGGTATTAAATTCCATTGCTGGAGGAGAGCCAACGTGATCGCTTCGACAATGATCAGAGACCACTGGATGTGGCATCTATACACCAAAAACCAAATATTTGGCGAAACCAGTTAGCATTTACTCGTAATAGCGGCGAGGTTAATCTCTCAAGTTACAAGAGAGGTTACTATGCTAACTTTTCGAAGGTGTATACTTGAACCAAATATGTTTTTAATACATGCCTTAGTTTGTTTGACTGGCATCCCACAGAAGGTTGACTATTTAGATTGTTAAGGGATCGCTTTTATAAAAAAGCTAGGCCCACACCACCAGGTTCTTATCTGATTATTTCCCTGGTGTTGGGAGTCACGTTGGAACAGGCATTAGAATCACCTAGCATGTAAGACGAAACTGAAGTGATCCTTGAGGTTCTTCCAAAATAAACTATGACTACCTCCTTAGACATCTTCAGTTAAAATGCCTAGAAAATATCATTACTGCACTTTGGAGTTATAGTAGTGATCAAATTTTATTGTATACCTACATCATCATTATAATCTAAGCCCATTTCCACCCGGCTTCTTAAATAGTCCTTTCTCTTCGATCCCACGCGGGTCACTTTAACATAATGTGGAATAAAACATTAATAAAATCCTATCCGTGATAGTTGCAAAGATCAAGGGGAGGCCTTTGCCCAGCAGTGGGACACGATGGGTTAATTAAAAAAAAAAACCTATCTGTCAATAAAATATTTCCCATGGTGTTAGGCAAGGAAGAAGATCCCAGCAAGTGACCTAGGACCTTTACTTGGTCCTAGGTCACTTGCACTCCTCACACATCTTTTGCTAAATTCACTCTCATTGCAATATCTTACACGCTCGCCGATTTCAGGTATAAAACAATGAATACAGTCGTTCGTGTCGTTCGTCTACATATCAATTCTCTGTCACCTCGTGCCGTGGGCATAAAAACGGGACAAGGAAGACACAGCTGACCTATTTTGATGTACCGTGACCTACTTGTGTCACTCTGATCCTATAAGGAAATATACTTCACAATTTAAACTCAAATTTGACAGCTGAAGGTAATTTTTGACTTAGACGAGATTAGGAGAATGATAACAGTAGAAGAAAAAATTAAAACATTCGTTATAGAAAATAATACGCGCTTTAAAAATCCTTCCAATACCGATGCTGACAGCTGAACATTATTTACATGTCACATTACTCGTTTCCGTGTAGCGTTCCTTTTTGCTTTACATATTAAGCGGACATGTCGGGGTCCCGTCGTGTCTCGTTGCGTGTATGCGGTTTCTTGCAAAGCTATAGCAAAGTTAAAGATAACAAGACGAGATCACGTTGAAATGTCTAATTAATTACCAATTTACAGTTTCAATATTCCTTCTTGATTTACTTATAAAGTGTAATTTACACGATGCAAGGTTCTTGCCTGTTGCATACAATTAAATTGTCTGTCATCATGACTTGCATGGTCTAAATAACATCATACAACTTTAAACGTCAAGTAGGTGCGCGTAATTATTGCATTCAATTATTGCTCTGGTACGTACAAGAAAATGTCATCATGTAAATGTTACAATAGATTTAGGCAATTTTTATTTATGTTCTAGAGCATTATGCCAACTAACTTTCAACTACAAAAAATCACTGTTAAATAGAAAATTGAACCTTAGGTTTAACTCGTTCTCGGAGATCATTAAAAGGTCCTAAGGAATGGATTGCCTTTAGCCTTATATTAAATGAATATAAAAAGTGAACACATACTACTTTGTAAGAAATATTATCTTATTATATACATTTTCAGAAAATAAGAAATAAAAATATATATCACTGTTTTTCTTTTTTCAAACCTCTAATAAATGGTCTTTAGTATTATGTTTACTGATTAAATTACTTCGTTTTTTATGACTGTTTTCCTAAGATGTCAAAATAAAATAAATAAGGGAGAAAAAAGAGTTTCTCTTCCAAAATCTCTAGTTCTGCTGAACTGACTATGCAAAATTTGGTAGAATGTTCTCCCTCCACACTATCCATTTTCTATCCATTAGGGTTCCTTGATTCTTTCCCGCGATTGTTAGCGGGAACACTTCTTCATTATAGTTTTGTTTTTTTATAAAACTAGAAACGTTATTTGAATAGTATAATATTTTTTCATCTGTGGGGCGATTCTCAATTTCCAGAATATATTAAAGTCGAGTTTTTTAAATCGAACCACTAATATTGACGGATTAATCGGTAGACATAAAAACATACAGTGGAACTTAGAACCTTCTCTTTTTGAAGTCTGCTAAATACATAACACGGTCCATCTGACAATATTCTGCTGCCGTAGCCATGTTACATTTCTACAATCGCTTTAGAGTAGAAACTAAAAAAAATTATAGGAATTGACATTCGATGACGAAAACTCGAGCGATCAGAATGTCAAATCAAAGGGATAGCGAATGATAGAAAGAGATAGATACGAAACATTTGTCACTTGTCTACGCGCCCTGATCTCTATCTAAATAGGAGGGTCCTGATCTCTGTCTCATAGTTTTTTAACTCTTTAAATAATATTTACGGACAACATTACCGGCACCAGCTTACTAGGACATCGTAGCTTAAGTGAAACTTGAGATTTGTTTGAACTTTGGTTAGTTCTCGGCGCCACTTTATCAATTTTGAATATCAATTTCCACCTTCCGGCTTCAATCTGCAAAAACTTTATCTTAGCTCAGTTTTAGGTCAATAACCTCATTTTTACCCGGAATACGGTAGCTTAGATATTTTCAGAGTCTGTAGCCAAGTAGCAAACGCTCCGTATATTTCTATTTCTATCATCGCTATTCCTTTGATTTGACATTTCTGACCTTTCGAGTATTCGTCATTTAATGTCGTAGATACACATTATTTTAATTTTAATTATAATTATAATTAAAATATGCCTCTTTTCCGATGTCCCCTAAAATGACATTAAATAATTTACCCGACCCTTTAAAATAATTAATCACCAGTTCTCGATGTTTCCCTTCACCGAAACAATTCCAACAAAGGTGCCATTCTTAAGAAACCTAACAGAAACTTAGGCGTGCCATGCACAACCCAACTCGCGCGTACATAAATTAAAGAAGTCTATTCACCTCGAAGCTCGCTTGCGCATAAATTGAGTCGGGTGACGTCGACGCAGAATGGTGCCACATTGTGCAGAGACAAAGCGCGATTAGCGCTGTGGCTCATTATAATTAACTCGCCAGGTCGGCTCCATTCACGGGAAGCTGGGCGCGTAGACAAGTGACAAATGTTTCGTATCTATTCTCTTTCTATCATCGCTATCCCTTTGATTTGACATTTCTGATCGCTCATGTTTTCGTCATCGAATGTCAATTCCTATACATTGTTTTTAGTTTCTAATCGAAAGCGATTGTCGAAATGTAACATGGCTAGGGCAGCAGAACTAGTTGAAAAAACATCGGCTAAGTTCGGGAAACCGAGTACACCCGAAGACCATCTAATATTAAACGCAAAAGTCTGCATGGATATTGGATGTATAGAAAGACTAATGAAAAAAAATGCTTACCAAAATTCTTTTTAATTTGTAATGATGAGATAACTAAAGTAAGTAAGTTCGTATGAGCAAGTGGCCAACTATGTACCTACTAACTAATTTTCAGGTCGCCTTAAGGCCTCCGTCATGGCTTTATATGACTTTAAAATCCGGAACCGGCAATTTAACGTGCCCTCCGAAGCACGGAAGCGCTCAGATATTAATGCCACATGGGGTCACCCATTCAAGAAGTGACCGCTCAGAACGTTACTTAACTTCGTCGAACTATCAAGAACGTCTTAGCAAGCTTCGCCACGAGCGCTTCAATGAGATAACTAACTACCAGTTACTGGTTTCCGGTTTCTTGCATTGAATAATCCTAGGCGAGACATCCAGCTAATTAGAGGGCTATCGAACTGGGTTTTAATGACGTTTGCCCATTGTGCTGCACCTGCGCTTTTGAGAAGATCAGACTAAGATATTACTTTGAGAAAGTTTTAGTCATTTTTAGTTTTAGTCTTCCTTTGAAGATGTCCAAAGGTAATTTGCGTCGCGATAGAGACAAGCGACCAAGACAAGACACCGAGACAGGAGACCGCGACTGAAAACCAAAAAGCCTAATTATGACACAAACATACACACAAACTTCCATCGTGTTAGAGAACGGCCGGCTTTAGTAAATCAAGCGCACAGGTGCTTCATAACAATGTGAACTTTGAATGGATATCATGAGCAGGTGCAATAATTAGGGCAAAGTTCGCCAACAGGAACAAACACACCTCAGCCCCCCTAGCCAAGTACATTTACAATATACATGTATATATACAATCGCTTTAGAAACGAAACGAAAAAAATGTATAGAATTGACATTCGATGAGGGAACTCGTGCGATCAGAAGTGTCAAATCCGTCAATTCTTATACATTTTTGTTCGTTTCTGTTCTGAATCTATTGTAAATGTAGATTGCAAATGTATGTTGGAATGTAACAGGCGCAGAAGTGTCAAATCTAAGGAATAGCAATGATAGAAATAGAATACATACGAAACGTTTGACACTTGGCTACATGCTACAGCCAGTAAAAGTAAGTAAATTCGTATGAGCAAGTGGCCAACTCTGGTGACGCAGTTTTTAGGCCTCCGTCATGGCTTAACGATTTTAAAAGCCGGGACCGATAATTTAACGATTTTTTTAGTAAAATAAGGTATATAATCAGATACATTTTTCAAAAATATTTTTGCGAAATCCTTGTTAATTCAACGTTTAAATAAACATACCACGAACGCTACACCAAATAAACCAAGCAAACTTTACAGGACGCAATCGCTCTTTTTGAAATGTAATTTCGTTTAAACAGCAATAAATATTAAAGCGCTCGGTGATGGAAAGGGCCAATTTCCGGGTAGCGCCGCCGCCGACCAATTAGGCGCTTGTAACCTGCCCTAGTGCTAATAGAATCAAATTACTAACGGTAGGACGACCATGCCGGTAATTGATTTAGTGTTTGAGGACAATGACCTATTCGAGAAAGGCAAGATTTAATGACAAGGAGGGTCTTGCGTCTTGTGTTCGGATAGTTCAGTTTTAAAGTTGAAAATGAAATGAAAAAAATGAAATATGATCACGACTGTATCCCAGGGAGCGGTAGACATTTCTTTCAGATCTTATGCAATTTTAAAGTTTGGGGTCAACAAACTCTATAAGACAGAAAGACAAGACTGTTTAGTAATTGGTTCGATCCCCGGGACAAATGTAGGTACCTTTCTCATCAACCCTTTATTTATGTATGTATAAATATGACATAATTATGTATATAAAATATGTTGACACAACGCTAATAAAGTTGAGATTTAAATATTATTGAATAAAATCACGAAGCGTGAACTCTTAAGATAATCTTGTCTGTGTCTTGTCTGAACGGAGCTATAATTAAATTATTCTGTTTTGAGACAATGACCTGTTGACCGGGCGAGGATAAACACTTGAATGGAAATATTTATTATGAAACAATTAGTTTCATAAATTTAAACAGGGTCACGACGATTTTTTTTGCTATTTAAGCCTTGAATTTACGAAAATGTGAAATAATAAACTTCAGCCAAATATGCTACAATAATTAAATGTCATGAACTTACTTCATTAGAAGCCAAAAGAAAATCTTTGAAAATTAGTTTATTAAATTGTAATAAAAAAATTTTTTATATTAATTAATTTGAACAAATCCTATAAAATAACAAAAGTATGGGCACAGCATTAGCGTGAGCAATCCGTCAGGCGTTTCTTGCGGTTCGCAAGTCGAGCTATCGTCCGCAAGGCGAGCTATCACGATTTGCAATTTGGAATGCAACGGAATTCAATGCTGCATTCTTGCTTTTCGTAAGCTTTTAAAAGTTTACTTTTAAGTGGTTTGAATTGATCGCTGAACATAGATACAAAAGTTCAATCAGAATTACAATAACAGTTAGTCTAAACTATCGTGGTCTGCTTTTTCGTCTTTGAACATCCCCTAGGGCGTTTGTCCACCGGCGCCGTCACCGGGACGTCAACGAGAAAAAGGTGACGGCGCCGAAGTACTGATACATAGACTAACTATAGCCGCGTGTCCACCGCAAGGCCGTCACGTCATCTTTAACTCGACCAGAAATAATCTCGTTCTCGTTGACGTCCCGGTGACGGCGCCGGTGGACAAACGGCCTAAGGGATGTTCAAAGACGAAAAAAAACGAACGACGAAAACGCCCTTAGCGTCAATTCCATCGTCGCTTTCGTTCAACACAATCATTATGCAGTCGTTATTAAAAAGAAAAAGAATGACAAAGAGTTCAGGTCATTGACTCAGTAATTAATGCAGCTACAAAGGCTAACCTACTGTCATTTAAAATCTTCAAAACAGCAGTTTGAGAGCCTTCCATTACTTTCAGTTGCATCATAAATATTCAAAACTTCCGCTTAGGCACAGAAAATTCACGAAAAACCTAATGAAAGTGTAAAAAGGCTCTAAATTTTTAATTTTCCTGACGCTCCCGGCGAAAGGGTGCCCTTTCGTTTGTCAATTTAGAATACCTGGAAAAAATCAGATTTTTGTTACATCAAACGACGTTCTGAGTTTTTTAACTCTCTTTTCACCTAGGAGGTAGACATGTGCGCCGATGCTCATTTGACCGGCGGCGGCGTCTGGCGTCCAATTTGTCGGCGGCGGCGGCGTCATCGGCGTAATCGGCGTGGATGTGAAATTAAGTAAAAGACGCCCTAATCCTTATTAAACTTTTTATGCATTACCTACCTATTTATGACAGACTTACCTATTTGTCTTAAAACAATTATAAAATCAAAAGTTCAATAAAAAAAAAACGGGAACCCATTTCGTCAACGAAAATCGATTGTCCGTAAATCACAATCAATAACAAGTGTCTCCGAAACATAGGAATCCATAATATTATGGTCCCATAACTATAATTTATAATAAGATATTGTTCATCCTTCTGCTCCTAATGCATAAATTGATGTTACCTAATATTATAATCCCAAATTTTAATCGTTATAAAATACGTGTCATAATAATAAAGAATCATAATACTTCCACTTCCGAATAATCATGTTTTCGAACGTTTATAATTATGTAAAACAGAAATTACTTAGGTTGTATCCACCCAGATCAAAATCAGTTGGTTAGGTTAGGTTTGAACAGTGACCACTAACGCGCGAGGCGAGCGAGCGTAGCGAGCGTGCCGCGGCAGCGGCCGCCGAAGTGCTAATAAAATGTGGAATAAAAGTAATCAGCCACCAAGATCAAAATCAGTTGGTTAGGTTAGGTTTGAACAGTGTCCACTAACGCGCGAGGCGAGCGAGCGTAGCGAGCGTGCCGCGGTAGCGGCCGCCGAAGCCCCAATAAAATGTGGAATAAAAGTAATCAGCCACCCAGATCAAAATCAGTTACATTCCCTATGCTGCCTTGTGCTTGAGACACAATGTTCTTATTCAAAATAAAGTGTTCAAAAAATTTATGAATAGGTACTTACATTAATCTCATAAACTATTATGAAAATAAAGTTATGAGTTAGTTAGATTAAGGATTATGTTATTTATTGAGAATGATTTTACGTATTTTAAACATTAGGGATGCCGATATTAGCCATAACTATATTAGGGATCCTTAAATTATAGATCCTGATTATACGGGCAATCGATAATTATGAAAACCCAATTTATAGATTTTTATTTTAGGAGGATAACATTTCGGAGACAAAATAAAGACCCCAAATTATTTTTAAACGAAATGCAGATTACTTTAATGTTTACAAACAGATAGCGAAATAAAAAAGATACTACTTTTTGCAAATAAAATATAAGAAATTTGTTAAATAAAGTGATTTATTTAATGTAGAATATTGTTTGTTTGTAGACGCCGATGACGCCGATGAAAAATTCGGCGGCGTCGGCGTGGGTAAAATGATCGGCGGCGTGCGCCACGCCGATCGGCGCACATGTCTACTAGGAGGGTAAACACGAAAGTGTACAAAAAGCATCGCTTTAACGTACCTATGTACTGACGCGGCAAAAAACCGGGAGCAAGCGCTGCATATTTGTTTTAGTTTGCTGGAATAAATTTTCAAGTACGTACAGGATATTTTAAAATTGCTTCTTCTAAATGCAAAACTTTAAATCTAGTTTATTTTTGTGACTCTAATCTACATCGTAAGTTTTTATTCGCTCCATTTGAATGTATGCCTTTTAGATTTTGTTCATTACCTACATTGCCATAATCGTAAAAACTTATTCGGCAATTAAAAACAAAATCTGTCTCATTGTTCCAAATCTGGTCTCATAAAAAGAAGGGTCTAACTTGTACTTTATGGGGAATTTAATTTTATTAAAGTTTTAGATTTTTGGTTTAACCACGACGCAACTACTGCACGTATGTTTATAATTGCAGGTATAGTAATATCTTAGAGTTAATTTAAACTCTTACAAATTGTCAAGATACAATAATTTTTTTTTTATTAAATTAATTTAGATAATTATTTGCATGTGTGGTTTTGTGTAAGGTAAGTTCGTAAGAGCAAGTGGTGGTATGTATATTAAATTAGTAATTTTATTAAGTTTGTCACTTCTCAGTGTTAATTGAGCTGCAATCTGACTCACAAAATACTTGTTTCAAAGTATTTTTTCAACACTTTTTTGCTTGCAAATAAAAATGTTTTCCCCGTGACAGTACACCTAAAGATTGAATTAATTCGTTAAGAGTTCTTTGATCTCTCATCTCATCCCATTACCGGAGGCAGCGATTTTTATTTTAATTATCTTCGCTCACATTTTTTCCGAAATTACTCGCAGGAATTTCTTCGTTTTGTTTCAATCAAATTGCTTTGTCAAAGTAATCCTTAGGAATTCTGGTAACGATTTTTAACGAATAAAGTTATTAAAAGAAATAATAAGGGGGAATTGTTTGTAAAACGATGAATTTTGAATGTTTCAATTATAAATTTTAGGAAGTTTTTTCAAGTTTTTTGTAAAATTAAAATAAGATCGTTGGTAAAGAGTACTTATGGATTAACTAGCTGCGCCCCGCGGTGTTACGCGCGGTAAATAAGTTTATCCATTATATACCTCCCATATGAGAATACCGCGATAAAAGTAAAAAAAACGTGTTGCAAAAAAAACGTAGGCCTTAGCATCTTTATCATATAGATTATTTATACAGCGTCAGGAGGCAATCTTTGCCTACGCATAACTGGACGCTGTAGTACTTGGGACATTGTTGCGATGCAATAGGCTTGCCCAGCACCTAAATCAGCCTCTCAACTTAAGAAAGAAAGAAAGAAAAATAATTTATTCTGGTAGGACCTCAAGGATCACTTCAGTTTCGCCGGCCATATCCACAGGAAGCACAATAGTCAATACATGGTGGGGCTGACTAAGCTAAACCACAGATAATATAAACTTAACTAACAAAGCTAAAAGTAAGTTTATAATTAGAGTAAAATGGCACTGATTCTGTTGTAACACTGACTTTTATATATTTTTTCGTTACGTTTCTAAAATTCACAAGCATACACAAGCTTGTTACCCTGACAAAGAAACCCATTTCCTTTTCAATATTCAAATAAGCTAGTTCTTTATATTTTAAAAGAGATTTCCACTATGAATACGCTCATACCCTTCTATTACCTGAATTTGAAATTCAAAGTGAGCAAAGATTAAACTTCCCAAAGTAGGTACCTTCTAAGGGGCTTTTTAAACGCCACCGTGTTTAGTGTAAGCCGGTAGTTTAAAATTTGTGGTTAAGGCGTGGTTTAGTAGTCATAGCTTTCGCGCTTTCGCAATGGTGTCCTAAAAAAAGTACTTTAAATGTAAATCCAGTGGTTGAGTATGTTTATTTAACTTTAAGATATAATTTTGTAAGAAACGCGCCAAGCAATATGAGTGTAGGACTTATAAAAAAAATAAGTAATATTACGTATTTATTTTTATAATAAGAGCAAGATTAATATTTATTTTGATAAAATAGAATTAGAAATTTTGTCATGTTTTGTAAAACGTAAAACGATAAATGTTTCTTTTCGATAAAAAAGGGGTTTTTTATACAAAGGAGACCGATAAGAACTATTAGAATGGTTTTTCAAAATTAGTCATCATGAAGTATTGAAGTTGGTTCCATTCAATTTTTTATTTATTTATTTATTAAGGCAACGCCAACAGTACACATAATTATACATTGTAAAAAACATTCATATAAAATACTATGATATGTGTACCCATTACAGGCATGCACAATTTCAATTTTGTCACTTGTGTTTCCTAATACAGTTCACACAATACAGTGGTTAGGTTATTGGTGATGTGTCTAGTCATACCCTTAGAGAATTTGTTCCAACACGGAACCGATTCGGTTCGCCTTCACAACCAGTGTTTTGCATTCTTTAGTTAATGCATTCAAATAATACTGTTAAAGTAATACAATAGGAAATCGATCTGTCTGTGGTTCGTGACTATTTAAATTTTAGTTTTTTTTTGTAGAAATTTAAACCCAAAAATCATTTACACAAATAAGTCTTCTAGAAGCACATTATTCTTAAAACGAGACAAGACAAGAAGCTAGGTTAATAGGCTCAGAGTCTGTGCACTGTCCAGATGGCAATGAGGTGAGACGTATTATGTAAGTAAGTTATAATAATAATAATAAAAACGTTTATTTCTTGTCACATAAAAAAATTTAAAACATTTACAAAAAACTTAAAATAAAAATGCGACAAAGAAAAAGGTCGTCACTCAGCATGTGCAACAGTAGAGCGGAAAGGTATTCTACTGTTGCACTGGTATTATGTGACGCCAGAGTGTAGGTATGTTTATTATTAAGCAACTAGCCAACCCTAGTGATGGAGTTTTTAGGCAGTCTCCCGTCATGGCTCTAACTACTCTAAAAGCCAGGACTAACAATTTAAAATGACCTCCGAAGCACGAAAGCTGTCAATGCCACTTTATTTAGAAAAACGCATTAAAATTGTGAGAGTGTAAGTAATAAATACACTTATTATTTACACTCTCCGGTCAGGTCATTTAAAGAACGCTATCTGTAAAGTTACGCAGTAGGCAATTTATTTTGAACATACCAGCGCACAAATGTTTTAGATTTCAAAATGGTTTTACATAGAAAAGTAAGAAATAAGGATTTCAATAATATTTATGTTAATCTTTTTTTACGTGACGCGGACTATTACGTATCTACGAACAAGAAACTGACTACCAAAGTACCAACTAACAAAGTTTTTTATAGAAGAATAAAAACCCGGGAAATAGTACAATACTTTGTCCGTTCAGCAATACTACTAATGAGGGAAGAATTTACGAGAGCTGCCATTAGCAAGTTTAATTTCGCTCTTTGCTACGGACGAAATACTGAAAAATAAGAAACACTACGTTTGTGTTGTATGGCTGTTATACGAGCAACTTTAATTTATTTATTTATTATTTATTATTCAAATAATAACAATTATGACAGACTTTATAGAGAGCAAATGAAATATTTGATTTCTATTCATAAAAATGCAATATCAATTTTAATATTAAATATTTTTGAATACAATAATTTTGTATCAAAATCACCAGAAATCAAACAAACTTTTGTTGTACAAAACCCAAGATCATATATTTAAGAAGCTTCCATGCTATGTAATTAACTTTCAACGCATTATGTAATTTGAGACGAAATGAAGATTATAATTTCCCAGACAGAGCACACATGCGGCAACTTCAAAGACGTTTACTGAAACGAATAGAATTATTTTAGGAACGAAAAACGAAACGAAAAACGAAAAACGAAAAACGATCGCTAAATTTGGTGTGATTGAAACTCCTATTGAGTTTCAATCACACCAAATTTAGGGTTGAACGACATAATTATGTATTTGATGAAGAGAGGCGTGTTGATCGAGAATGTTCGCATGAGCCGACTCTGATGACAGAGTGCCGCCTATTAGGTGTCCTAACCGATCTTGACCGAGACCGAGACCGTGACCGAGACCGAAACCGAAACCGAGACCGAGACCAAATATTTGTATGACGGCTCGCAAACGTTGCTTGGCAGCGATGGACGGATGAACGGAGACGAAAATCCACTGATCACCTGACTATTAAATATGTATATAGGACCAACATCTAAAAATTGCATAGCGATGAAGTTGAACTATAAAATATGATGATGAAAAACGCCATTCGTGTAACACATATTCAACACCTCCAAAATGCATGAATAAAAGAGCTTCTACACTTGCTGGCAATACATCAGTCTATCGGCATTTCAATTATAATAAATTAGACTTAAATAACAATCATAGCGTAGGTACCTACTTTTTTTTTAAATTTCAACCAGACTAATTTCAATTTCTTAGATGCAATTTTCATCAAAAAAATTCGGTTGAAAGCCAGCAACTGATCAAACTTGGATAGGTTTGATCAATTGCCTCTAGCTGGAGTGATTTAACTAACTCAACTTAACTTCTTCAACGTTGGCTGGCTTGAAAGTCTTGATTAGATAATTTGGTTAGTACTTAATCGATAAGAGCCATTAACAGGTAACTTTAAGAGATCTCCTGCTTCTTGCACTCAGTATAAGAACGCAGACAACCAACGTCTTGGATTACATCTATTTTAAGCTCCACGCAAAAGAGGGACGTTAAAATATTGACCAATAAGTGTGTGTATTGACTGTTATAGCTCTTAAACGGGTTGACCGATTTGGATGGGGTTTTTATTAGAAAGCAGGTTTTGTAACGGTAGTTCCTAGACATGTTTTGTCTCAATTTCTTTTGCCAGCGGCGGTAGAGATCAAAGACGTTTAATGGGTATTAACTTATGAGATGTTTTATGTGTAACTGAAGTGATCCTTGAGGTCTTGAAATACACGATTTTTCTTACTTTCTTTATCGGGGGTGTCTCTTAACTTTGAATGATATTTATTGCCTTCGAGTCCTCGTGGAAGACCTAATCCTGATAGAATAAACGCCGCCGCTGTAAGCAAACAGTGGCGGCCGTCGGAGCACGAAATCACTCAAATATTCAAACCTCTATAAAATTCCATAAATTTCAAACGCATTTTCATCCGACAATTTATTCGGATTTAAACCCGAAGGCATGGTATAGCATGGTGAAACAGCTGAATCAAAAATTTAAACTAGTTCGTAGGCACAAGATCATTTAAGGTAGGTACTATGTTTTTTTTTTTTTGATTAACTTATCATGTCCCACTGCTGGGCAAAGGTCTCCCCCTTCAACTTCCACTCTTTGCGCTCCAAGGCAACAGTTTGCCAGTTTGATTCGAATGCATCTAAGTAGGTACTATGTAAAAAAAATAAAAAAATACCCTTGAGCATTTTACACGGCGTGCATTAAATTATAGATTTAACATTTTGTTTCTTATCTTTAGTTGTCTGAAATAAAGGTTATATTGGTATCGATTCTGTTGCAACACTGACTAGTTAAATTATTCCTAAATTTGAAAGCTCTTATTTCGTACACGTTAAAGTTCAAAACAAAATAACAGCCTGAGTGACATCTCTAAAATTACTATAATTTAGTAATATTAAAGTGAATATGGGTAGAATTGATCAAGAACATTTTTACTTCTGACTAAAACTACCCGCAAAGATGAAAAACAAGGTTAAAACTTAAAAGTACCTTGTTCTTCAAATGTTATTTTCAGTGCTATGCTAGATTGGTCTTTAGCATGAACGTAATAAAAGCTTTCGGTTTTAGTCATAATTTAGCTAGTCAGTGTTCCAACAGAATCACCGCCACTATATTATTGTAGAACAAACACAGCTATCTCCTATTGCCTATGTCTAATCCTCAAAGAAGACATCTCGAGAAATCCGACACAGTACGCGCTTCCCATAACTTTTGCCTTTACTCCAATTGTTTGTTTAATAATGCGATTTTATCAAACGTGCTTAGCTTCACCATCTTTCTGTTTTAAAGGTTTGAATCGGTTTATGGTGAACGCGATTTATTTACTAACAGTAATTCAGATCTAGTCTCTTTCTGTACTTAATATTATACAGAGGTAAAATTGTTTGTTTTTAATTTGCAACAAAACTTTTCGCAACTGGAGTCGATGAAAAAACGCGCGAAAAATGCATAATTTATGAAAACTCATTAACGTTAAGAGAAATTGAAATGATTTCTATACCAAAGTTGCTAAACTCAATAAAACATAAAAAAATCTTGCATTTGAATCTGTTCCTATAAATACTTTGAACCACGCGTCTTGTAATAAAAGTTCTGAATTGGCTGAAAAAGATCTGGAAAAATTGGTCTACCGGACCTTGGGAATACAGTTGTTATCTCATTTAATTTCAACTAGGCAGCCAAAAAAGATAAAATAGCATAAGTAAAGTGTTCTCCTAAACCCACAAATTAAATATGAAGCGGACGTGACGTCACTGCGCGATATGACGTCACGCCGCAAATGGAATGCTTGTGACAGCGGGACAGGGATTCGGACACACGATGTAAATAGCAACCAGTTAAATCTCTTATTCTATGGAAAAACTATTTGTTTATTTGTCTATCGTATCACACGAATATTATAAAGTAAGTTAGTAGTAAGTTTACTTTAACTTACCTATAACAAAAGTGTAAGTTTGTGTGTGTAAGTGTGTCAGGGTGTAAGTGTGTTTGTTACTCTTTCACGCTCAAACAATTTATTATGCAACTAAATTAAAAAATCCACTTAACATAATACCCTACCCTACCTAACCCACTCGCAAACTTAACATAATTAGGTTGGCAAATAATAATAAAATTACGATACTCGATCTTCGTACGTTATTCAAATTTAGTTCATTTGAATAACATGCAACATTTATTTGTTTTCCATTTCCTATTTCGAAATACGTTTTACCCAGTCAAAGCAAATTGAAATAGACTTTATAGCAATATAACTTAGTAACTAAACACATTCACATCAAATTTCACGCAAATTGAAACTCTACATTGTTTCCACAAAATTGAACTAGGCTATGTAAGCGTGATGCATTATATTAACAAAAAATAAACCTCAATTAGCTAAGATAGATAAAAAAAAATAGTCAACTCGACGTTAGACATAATTATAACAATTATCTATGTAGTGTATCAGTCATCTGGTTACCATAACAAAAGCATTAAATTGCTTAGCTTGGGACTAGATGACGCTGTGTGGAATGTCCAAGGATATTTATTTATTTATTTATTATTTATTTTCGGGACTTTATCGCGTAATTAGCTTATGAAAAAAAATGTATCTATGTAGTGTATCAGTTATCTGGTTACCATGACACAAGCATTAAATTGCTTAGCTTGGGAATAGATGACGCCGTGTGGAATGTCCAAGGATATTTATTTATTTATTTGATTATTTCCCGACGTTTCAAGTGCATTACCGCGCTCGTTGTCACGGGTAGACTGATGTACTGGAGCTACCACCGCTAATAATACCGTCGTAGTTGAGGGTAGAATTCACGACTACCCTCAATTCGCCTTTTCTTTCGACGTTAGCCATTCTTGATAATATTGTTAAAGTTAAGCGACGTTTTGTAATATCTGGATGGGTGACCGTGGCCATTAACAGCTGAGCGCTTCCGTGCTTCGAAAGGCACGCTAACGATTACATCGAAACACTCTACATTTTGTTCTGTATTTTATTTGTGTTTGTGTCGCTACGAGTATGTACTATGTAGTAGGTACATGTACCTAATCGGAATTCACAAAAAGCTATCGGTGGCGTTTGATCTCGCGTCCGACATCGGAAATGCATCGTATTTGCAATACCTACTGCTCTAACGGATATATCGTTTCTGAATCGAGGTTAGATATAAATTCCGAATGCTATGACAATTTCAAAAATGGAATAAAAACTTTTTATAGGCCGATAAAGTTTTAGTTATAGTGAACTTGTACTACGTAATCAATAAATAAAAGGCATAAATAATTTAGGCTATCTTGTAAACTACCTGAAAAAGAGAATTACTGAATAAAATTTAAAATATAACATGAACGATAATAATGCTAAAAATATAGTTTAGCAATAGTGGCAATTCGGAGTATCGCGAAAGCTAAACTTAACTAACTAAAAATGTTGCCGTCCCTTTCATAGCGATGTGAATATAACGGATGGCATTGATTTTAGTTAGGTTAGTTTAGCTTTTGCGACACTCCGAATTGCCAGTAATATCTATCCTAAAATACAATTATTATTTTTGATATAGATAGGTAATACTATGTCCAGTAATTTGGACTTTACTTATACTAATTAAAAAAAATATTGCATAGCGGCCATTTCCCCCCAAAGGAATATAGCATAAGCCTAATTCCGTCTGTTTGTATCCTTCACAAATACAAGGATCCTATTTGTCCAACAGGACATTTGTGTACACAGCCGGGTGTGAACGTAAACAGCGCGTTGTCCCAAATAATTGTCAATAGTAGTTTATTTAAGCGGCGGCTGCACCATCAATCTCGATCGGACAGACGTGGTCGATTGACAGCAAGATCGTACTATGAATACAAATTAAGCTTGCCCTTAAATGTTTGGGACAAGGCACAAATAAGTAAAGCTAATATGGAACGGTCAAGGAAATTAAGGCTGTTTTCTCTTTGGAGGCTGTAATTACGGTTTATTTAAGACAATCATGAACAGCAAGACCGTTCTATTTGTAATAATAATTGATTTAATATATTTAATTAATATATTTAATATATTTATAAAGAATATACTAAGGAGTATCAGTCAGCTAGTTACCATAACACAAGCGTTAAATTGCTTAGCTTACTAGATGGCGCTGTGTGGGATGTCCAGGGATATTTATTTATTTATTTAAGTTATGTTAAAGAAGCGACATTTAAAAAATGCAATAGACTTATAGCACATGGGAAATAACTCACGTAAAAATATCGTCGATTTAGTTAGATGATACAATGTTTCGATTCTTATTATTCTTATTATTGATTTCCATTCCAATGTTCCTACTTTGAGCATGAAATATTGTAATAATCGTTGGTCAAATAAATAAATAAATTTACTCGCGTTTTCCTCTTCAAAACGCACGTTTTACTAATAGTCGCTCATATACAAACTTCTTCTTCTTTTCTTTATTTTGGCTTCGCACGGCTTTTGCCACGCATTTAGCCACTACCATGTCATATTATAATTCAAGTCAGTAAAGAAGTCAAGTCAAAGGCAGAGTCAGAGTCAGTACAGATGTGGGTCTTTACTGAAGCATTACACGGACTTTTAATGAAACGAAGTAGTGAGTGGTAATAATATCATAATGACAGCGTATCGTCTACACCTTGTCCCAATTTTGGCATAAGCTAAGCAAGAAATTAGTCTTGGATCACGGATCGTTCATTGAACGCTTGAATGGATTACTATCATTTGTTTTTTGTCACTTTGTATCGCGAAACAGATTTATTGTGAGCGCGTCAATACCTAAATTAGAGAAGAAGTCGTTTTTCAAGTTGAAATACCTTAAAATGTTCTTCACAAAATATTTTCGTACTGAAAATGTTCCTGACTTTTTTTAGTCATGCGGATTTGAACCAATTCGTATCCTGGACAGATCGGGGGAAGATTATAATTATTTTTTTAGGTTCACTTTGACACGTCAATATTTGTTTTTTTTTTTAAGAATGAGTAATTTACATAGGTAATTTTCTTTTTTACAGAGATGAAATTTAAAAGTTCTTTTTATTTCTTAATAATAATTGATACTTAATATTTTTTTTATTTGTTCAATGATAAATACTTAATAAAAATATTAAATTCAGTAGTAAAATAAGTAACAACACCATAAAAAAACTGTATAGAACATTCGTGAACATACATAGTTGCAAAATACAGGCCAAGACGAAATAAAACAAAAGTTGTTTTTGTGGCTCACTACAATGTACGGCTAATGGATACGTGACGTCACATCCGGGTCGGAAGGGGAAAGGGGGGCAATCCTTATGAAATTCAATGAGCATTTTGTTCGCTCGGCTACTACAATGTGACAAGTAGAGCAGTCCTTCTCTATAAGTCAGCTAAAGGAGATAGCGATTTTGAATTCGGATATCACAATAATATTATTATAAAGGTGAAAGTTTGTGTGTATGTTTGTTATTCCTTCACGCTCAAACGGCTGGACGGATCTGAATGAAATTTGGTACCAGTATTGCTTATACCCTGGATTTAAAATGTTGATCTACTTTTGATCCCGGTATTCCTACGAGAACGACAACTATTCACCGCAGGTAACACCGCCGCTCAGTTCGTTCAATTTTTTCATATTGTTCATTTTCTTAATTTGGTTCGTTAGTTTAATTTGGTGCATTAATTTCATTCATTTAGTTTTTTCCGCTATTTCCCGGCAATCTTAACATTATCTTGCCTCTCAGCTCTTCCCTTACCATCTCCACAGTAATCCAAGTGGTACTTTCAGCTAAGTTGGTCGCTAACTCAGCTCCGAGAGACACCTGCAAGACTTTATTTGTCTCGCTGTCATTGTAAATGAATCTGGGATGTATTTGTGACAGGTAGAATAGCTTTAACTCACACTGATGGAGTTTGTATATTTGTTTTTTATCTTAATTAATGTATAACTACACTCAATTCCCTTCACTCGCTTCACTCGCTTAAGATGATTGAAGCGAGTGAAGCGAGTCATTAATTTCACAGCCCCACCTTATCCGCACAGTTTGTCCCTTACACCCACCATCTCCGCAGTAATCCAAGTGCTACTCTCAGATAAGTTGGTCGCTAACTCAGCTCCGAGAGACACCTGCAAGACTTTACATGTCTAGCTGTCTTTGCAAATGTATCTGGCATTTGTGACCATGGAGGATAGTTTTGATTCCCATTCTACCATAAGTTACACCACATAGATAAAGTTACCCAACTCAAAAGCGAAACACTTTTTTTTTAATTTAACTGACTCACGTAAAATAATTAAATCGTTTTATTTACTTCTGACTTTCGGATATCAGTCACGAGTTTACTAGAGACTGACAACAATTTTATAATAAGGTAGGGTGGGTGATTAACGCCCGCTGTTTATTAACGCCCGGGTAGCAGAAAACACACTAAATATCGTATTATTCAATTGACACTCCACGCATAGGTAGAATGAATCAATAAGAAAGCGCAGGGCGAGCGGCGGCACGCTCGCGCCACATTTGTGGCAGTGTGACGCCTCGTCCTGGCAGGGTCTGTCAAGTACCGCGCTACTATAATAAATGCCACGACAAATAGTATAGTTTTTCATGTATTTTTTGCGATTTGGGTATGATTTTTGGTTTAAAGAGATTCACGATAATCTTGTTCTACTATTACTTAAACATTTTGTGTCGATTTCTATGTTTTTTACAAAAACGTGTCAGTGTCAAATAATAACGTCCGGTTGGGGAATAACGCCCGGTAAAATGACGGTTGGGCGCTATTAGCCTGCATGGGCGTTATAACCAGAGAGCATTTTTAAATAGTACATAATGTCCAAAACGACTTTACTACTACTTGCAAATTTAATTCTTATGATAATCGCCTTACCGTGTAAATTACCCGATGATATGAGGACGAAATCGTCGCGATACTCACCCGTGGAGGTGGTTCCTTAGTGTTATAAATTTATTAGACAATTCTCTTTTTAATTTTGCCAATCACATTTTATTTGAAAGTTTTGCCGAAGAACTTTGTATTTATAAAAAAAACTTTGTTATTTACCTAATATCTCCGGGCGTTATTACCCGCTGTCTACATAATAGCGCCCAATGAACATTTAAAAATATCTTAATTCTGCCTTAAAAACGGTTAATACGGAATGTGCTCATGATTGTATTAAATGGAAATTATTAAAAAGTTTCATAAATATGACCAAATACAAATATACCATGTGATGTAAGGTGTATTATTAAATTGACTAAAGTCAATCTTAAATGTTGATTTTGTTCCTATATTTTTAGTTTATGTACGGTAATGCGACGTAAGATAATTGTTGTAAGATTATTTTTTGTTGTTGTAAGCCTATTTTTGCATTTAAAGCCTGGTTTATGAAACGGGCGTCAATAGACATATAACTTTTAATAACGCCCAAAATAGACCTTTTTTAAAAACTGAATAAACATGTGTATTAAGAATAAAACTCAACGTAAGGTGTTATTTTTTTGTTTCACTTAAAAAAAACATTGATTATAAGCATTCTTTGTTTTCATAATCATGTAAATATGGAAATTATTTGAAATTAAAGTTAGGTGGGAGTTAATCACCCACAGTACCTTACGTAAACAAAATTATGATAACATTGATAGGACATTAAACGCCTTAGCAAGAGTTCCAAAATCACGTCATCTAAGCAGGAGTTCGCAAATTATTTTTAATAATAAATTATAACACAAAACTAATAAAATTGATACTAATAAACAATCAGTCATCCTCTTTAATTAAAATACTAAAAACCCTAGTAGAGAAATCAGTACTGAAACATAAAAAACAACAACAAAAAGTGAATAACTTATTCAGAAAACGCAGCATTTTAATACGAAGAAATTGCTCAAGTTTTCTCAAGCAACTTAAGAGTCACATCAGCTCATCGCAGTATTTCAAAGAAATAAGAATAAAAAGCGCTGCGGCAGGCGGTGCATGCCTCTTCATAACCGCTGTCAGCGCGAATTCCGCTGACTTTACAATCTCCTTGGAAATACATTCTTGCTCGGGCTTTACACACGTGCGGGACACGCTTTCTCAATTATTTCCTCTTTTCCTATTTTTAATTGACAGCCACTTCACTTCACTTCACTTCTTTTATTTTGGCTTTCGCACGGCTTGTGCCACTACCATGTCATTATAATTACAAGTCAAGTCAAAGTCAGAGTCAGTAAAGATGTGGGACTTTACTGAAGCATTTGTGAGAACTCGAAAAGCAATGACATCCAGTTTTGTTTCATTTGCCTACACTCACGAATACTCAACAGTTAATAATCCGGAATTATTACAATTATTTTCTTATACTTTAAAGGTGCGAGGTGAGCAGGATAAAAGGACTGATTGTATATCGTACGAACTACTAAAAAAATACTGATTGTATATTGTAGGTTAACTCAGTCTCAACTCAGCCCACACCTCACTCAACCCGCGGGCTGAAATGACCGCTATAAAATTTTCTAGCGGACTAGCGGACGTTGTGTAAATGTCCAAGGATATCTATTAATGTTTATTTAACTTCACGATACAAAACGCCCGTGTGTAGAGCCCAGTACAAGGGCCCTGTAAGTGGAAACCGCAGTTATGGATGCAATTGTCATAAAATCTACTGAGATTCTCTGTAAGATGTTATAAAAATAGATCCGCGATAAATGTCGGATGTACCACGACAGTACTACTAGTAGTTGTTTTTGAAAGTATTTTTCTTATGATAATCTTGAAAGACTTGATACTTTTTTGGATCGGCTGCCCATTTGAGCTTGTTTAATCACATGTAGATTTATAGGGATGAATTATAAAAAAAGGCTTTACGTAATCATGTAATTTCTTGCCTGAAATATCTTCTTTCCAATAAAAAAATCATCCAAATCGATTCATAAACGACGAAGTTATCCGCGAACAAATATAATTTTTTTTATTAAGTATATAGGTACCTATGTATATACGGTCGAATTGACAAACCTCCTTTTGTTTAAGTCGGTTAAAAACACGACAAATCACCGAATCGGAAGCTCGAAAACGAACAACCTCTGGGATTACAAGCGAATTTAATTTAAAACTATGCGCCATAACTCAGGAACATATGCGACGGAAACTTTCTAACAACTGGATGTATTTTTTAAAACGAAATCCGAATGAGGATAAAACTTTGAGCGCTCGCTGAGTTAAAAAACAAAGATTTTATTAGCTACTAGCGAACGTCTGCGGTTTTGGTTGCATAAATAAAAAGAAAAGGTACCTAAGCTATCAGAAATCAGAAATATTTTATTGCAAAACTGTTGTACAAGGGTAGGTCTTAAATGATAGGTTCAAGTTTATACAGCTATCCATTTCGGATGTGCAACATTATGATAATTGGTTACCTAGTGATAAAATAACCTAGGCTAAAGTATGTAGGTAGATACTTAGTATCACCTATTAGCTATGTGCAAAGTAACAGCAACAAACAATTGTACTTAAATGATTCCAGTGGACTTAGATGCCTTCCTGCTAAACACAGCTCAGCGCATTGAAACGATTTCGGCACTAACACACATTTGGCCAGAAGGGACGACGACCGATGGACCAAGGCAGTAACCGAATGGTGGCCAAGAGATTTGTGGCGGCCTCAAGGCAGACCACCAGCCCGATGGTCAGACGACATTGCGAGGGCGGTAGGAGAACAGTGGATCCGGCACAACACCGCCAAGAGTGGTGTGATAGAGAAGAGGCCTTTACTCAGCAGTGGGTGTTACCGGCTGATTAGATAGATAGATAGTCAAGACCATTTTTGTTTCTGAATAAAACTCAGCAAATATGAAAATCAATGTAAAAAATATCTTGTTTTTAAAATGTAATTTTAAGACAACAGAATCAGCACCAATATCTGGAGTTAACGAACTAATTAAAAGCGTTCTAATCCTAATTATTTATTATGATGCGACAAACAAACAATACCCTAAAAACGTTCACAAAAGTACTTTTATTTTCTACCGCGCTTCGCAAAAATTACTTGTGTTAATTAAAACAGGGACTTTTAGAATGTTAGATTGCTTTTGTAAATGATCATTACCAGTTCCGCGTGGCTGGCGAAACGTAATGTTTATTATTTTTTCATTTACCTGTTTTTGAATTTTAATACATAATAATAATAAAGCCATTTATTTCCCAACAAAGTAGCTAAATAAGACTAACATACATAGGTATTAACAAAAATAGAAATACTTATTAGAGAAATAAAAACGATTTCAACAGAATCGTGATTGCAAGTGGCGCGTAGCTTTACGCCGACGTTTCTAGCTGTTAATTTGGATGGGTGACCGCTAGTTGCATGTTAAATGGTCGGTCCCGGCTTTGTAACCAGATGACTGATACTACTTAAATACATTTTTTTTGTAAATACATACATTTTTTAATAGAAAACACCCAGGTGTTTTCTATTAAAAAATGTATGTATTTATAATAATAATGTATAAAATAATGTATTTATAATGTGTGTCTGGACACGAGACTAATATTTGCAGATCATACAAACATTTGTCCCGGGATCGAAACCGCAACCACCGCGTCTCAGGAGGGCTTTACCCACTGCGCCTCAAAGGTCGTCTAACCCAAGATTATTCATTATTTTAACCCAAGATATTATAGATGGCTAATTGCGAATAATGAATTTAAACCCAAGATATTATAGCTAAATGGCGAATAATGAATCAATTACCCGTCGGTAGAATAATGGCGCTCACGGGAGTTTAACCTGCGACCTGCGCGCTTGAAATATTCCACCTGTTTGTCACCGTCCCCAGGTGAAGTGGAGTTTCATCACTGCAGAACTGAATCTACCTACTTACCTATTCATTTACCATGAACACTAGTTCAACAAACAAACTGTTGTCCGTTAGGTATCCTTAAGGTTTTTGTTTATAATTAAGTTTTAATTTTTATTTTCTTTGTATTGTGCCAAATAAACGTTTCATTCATTCATTCATTCTAAGAACTGTAAACGCAGAAGAAAAGTTTTTATTCAGAAAAATATGTTCACGACTGTATCAATAGTAGATCTTTTAAAGCTGTAAGGTCTTTTGAAGATGTCAAAGGTTTGTCCTAATAAAATATATTATTACTATTAGTTGAACCCCTAAATTTGATCTGAAAGTCAAATTTCATCTAAGAACTTATGAACTTAGGAACATTATACTGTCAAATGCATAAGAATCAAATTAAAAGAAAAAAATAAATATGATAACACTGTATCCCAGGGAGCGGTAGACATTTCTTTCAGATCTTTTAGACAATTTTTAGAATCTTTTGAAGTTGTCGAAAGGGGTAATCAGAGGTAATGTCCAAATACATATTTAGTACATGCCCTCAGCTTGCATGGACAATCAAATACTACTTATTCGTTTGACTTCTTACATTTTAACTATTTGACTCTTAAATTGTAATCATTCCCTTGTTTTTCAAAAAGCACTAAAGAAAAACCTTCCTAAAACCATTCTCGGTTGTTGCAAGTCCGCTGCGGCCGAGAGCGAATTCGACTGTAGCTAATTGGTCATCAGCAAGTTATCGGGAAATATTCGAAGGCATTCTCCGGCGAGCCGTGCTTGTATCACGTGCGACATGGAGCCTGGACACACAGCTATCGAAATATGTAGGATATTTTTTTATTATAGTGTTAAACCACACTTAGGTAGGTATTTCATTAATAATAATAATATTGTTTGACATTCTCTTCATAATTTTAATGTTGTAATTAATTCTCTTGTTTTATTGTATTTAATTTGACATTATTGTAATATTTAAATTGTGTAGGTATACTAAAAGCATGCCATTTCTCTCGCTTTGCACACCGAAATCGGTAAAACATGTTGCGGCTATACCCAGTTTCACCATCATATTTACACATGTTTATGCAAATAAATGATCTTTATCTTTATCTTTATCTTTAATTATTTATCATTATTTCATTAATGTGGAATGTCCAAGAATATTTATTTATTTATTTATTAGAAAATGAAAAATCTTACGAAAAGTTACGACTTCGACGGGATTCGAACCCCCGTGATTCCGGATTGCCATCGACTACTCGGCCACGAAGCCGAATGGCTTCGTGGCCGAGTGGTCGATAGCAATCCGGCTAAAGGATGATCGCTTGAATCACGCGGGTTCGAATCCCGTCGTAGTCGTAAATTTTCTTAAGATTTTTCATTTTCTAATGAAAATGTAGGATAAAATAAAAAGCTGGACCAAATTGGTGATTTTGGAGAAAGGCCAGGTCAGAAGTAACCAGAGAACGTGTATGAAGAATGTAATGAGAGAGGGTGAGGCGAAAAAGTTGTGTAAGGATCGTATTATTTAGAGATCCATGGAAAACAGGCGACATTTTATGTAAAATTAAAAACCCAATAGTAAAAAGGCAAGGTATATATTTACTCAGTTCTTTACGGAATTCAAGATTCTTTGAAGATGTCTAAGGTAGACGGGATCCGAACCCGCGAGATACAAGCGCCCTTTAGCCGGGCTGCCGGCTGCCATAACATGAAAATTTGCTCACATTATAAAGAGACTTCCTTAGTGAAGCACGCAGGACAGTCAATAACTCAAGTTATTCGTAGGATTGACGATTCCTTACAATTTAACTATCTCACGTCTTCAATTGTTACTATGAAACTTTTGCTTCTTAAAACCGGTGCCGTCATTTAACAAACGTTATCTGAAGAAAACCAATTAAAATAAGTATATATAAACAACTAGCAACGCCCCGCGGTGTCACCCGCGGTGAATATTCCCGTTCCCGTGAGAATACCAGGATTAAAAGGAGCTTATTTATTAATCCAGGGTATCAGCAATCCTGGTACCAAAGTTCATTCAGATTCGTCCAGCCGTTTAAGCGTGAAAGAGTAACAAACACACTTACATACTTACACACACACAAATTTTGACCCATTAAAAAAATTTGAGGACCTGATGAGGATCTGCGGTGTTATGAATAATAACACATTTCACATTTTACATATTTTTACATGCACACTCATACCCAAATGAAGATTCTCCGGAGGAATAGAAACATTGTCGGTATCTAAATCGACGATAATTTTACGTGAGTAATTTCCCGTGTGCTATTATAATGTGTCTGGGTGTTTTCTATTTATAATAAGTATGTATTTACAAAAAAAAGGTATCTATGTAGTTTATCAGTCATCTGGTTACCATAACACAAGCATTAAATTGCTTATCTTGGTATTAGAAGACGCTGTGTGGAATGTCCAAGGATATTTATTTATTTAATGTAACTCACGATAGTTTTGAAAGTGAAAAATTTACCTAAGTACCTATGTATATACAGAATATATTTATCAATATATTACGGTATAGGTTTTCTAAAGAGTCTAACGGGGAAGTAAGGGAGGGTGGGGGTAATTAAAAAGTTACTGCCGTCTGGGCCGAAGGTCGATAATCCCGCGCCAGCTGTCTTTTACGGCTTGGGACTTGCAAAAATTTAATGCATCCTTCATTTTATTACTCGTAGACTTAGTTCTGTCTGAAAGTTTGTAGGGCATACCTTTGACTAATGTCAAACACAGCGGGAAATTTCACACGTAAAATATCGTGGTTTTGATACCGACTATGTTTCAATTCTTCTGGATAATCATTATTTGTTATATCTTATCTTATTATATCTTATTAAGTATATCTTCATAGTCATACATACATTGTCAGTATCTGACGACCTCAGTCTGATCTAGTCCCGAACTAAGCAACTTAATGCTTGTGTTATGGTAACGAGATAATTGATATAATACTTAAATAAAAAAAATGTAAATACATACATACTTACATAGATAGGAAAACATCCAGACCCAGAACAAATATCTGCAGAACATGCAAACATTTATCCCGTAGCGGGGATCGAACCCGCAACCTCCGCGTCTCAAGCGAGCCTTCACCCACTGCGCCACAGACGTCGTTATAAATCAGTTAAATGATCTTCAACTAAGTAATATATTTACTTAGTTGAAGACTACCCCACATTTTGCCTAATTATGAAATATTACAAAATTCCCTTAGATACAAAACCGTTACAAACAGCTCGTTTGATAATAATGTTTGAGGAGTGCCCAAACAACTCGAGAGGGGATAATTAAACCACTTTTGCTACTACACTTAAACAAGTCTACATACGTAACTGTACCTACATGTATGTATGTATATAACAAATCCGCAAAATATCGGTTGGAGTGAGTGAGGAAAGTAAAGTAAGTTCGTATAAGCAGTGAGGAGGAATTGTAGGTTGCAATTTGGTTGATTATTATATTTGGATTGTGTTCCTTGTAATATAAGTTTACGAGTGTATTAAGAGTTTAGAATATTACATTTTTTTTTTCTAATTTTTTAATAATTTACGAGAACGAGTAGGTAATTAAATAATACTCGTAAATTAAAAAAAAAAATGTATTAGAAAGTTAGTACTCGTATTAGATATGGGCCCAATGTATTATCTAATGTATGTACATTTCATTGCCTGAAATAAACAAATTTTATTTTTATTTATTTATTTATTAGTATAAAAAAAATTGTATTTAGAATTGGAAAAAATATATTTGGAATTATTAATTCAATAACTAAAGTAAATATTACTTTAATTTCTATCAATATTGATTTCAAATTAGTTAGTTGGTTCAGGCGTGACTGCGGAAGTTTATCTTCAGATATTGGCTAATCCTTTTTGCTAACAATTTGCGTCACAAATTCTATTTATCAAATCAAATCAAATCAAAAAGGTTTATTTGTAACATAGAATTAAACACACAAACAAAAACAATAATATAACAATCAGCTACAAAATGGTCCCAACTCAGCTTTTGCAGATTCTAAAAAAAAATCCTACGCTGGTTTTCTGTTGAGGCCTGTGAGACCAAGTAAATACAATAATGCCGCGGGAGAAATGTTTGCATGATCTGCAAATATTTGTCTCGAGTCTGGGTGTTTTCTATGTATAATATGTATGTATTTACAAAAAAAACTTTATATAAAGTAGTATTATATCAGTCATATTTGGTTACCATAACACAAGCTTTCAATTGCTTAGCTTGGGACTAGATGACGCTGTGTGGAATGTCCAAGGATATTTATTTATTTAATAATAAAAGACGTGTTACATACAACAACAAAACAAACAGAATTAAATAACATTTAATAGCAAGAATGTATAAGGCCGTACCTCATATCCAAAAGCTTACATCACCCCGCAACACAAATATGTCTGGTTCGTCGTGCTCCAAGGAAATTGAATCCACAATCTCGCGAACACGCTGTATTTATTGGGACTGGAGTAAAATATGAATAGAAATCGACCAATATATAAGTTTTTAAGCCACAGACTGTAACATATTGGGAATTTTTGTTTTCATGTTTGCTTTGATGTTATTTAATATTAAAATAAAATAAGAACATTATTATCAAAGATCTCAGGTATGCCAAAGGTATTCAATACTTTGTATAGCTTATAAAATTAGATAAATCGTTCTTGGAATTGGAATTTAGATTTGATTTTGTATAAATAAGTAAAAGCTACGTCTAAATTAAGCCCGTCACACACGTACCTATAATATATATTAATATGTCGTGCTTTAATATATATTATAGTACACAAGGAGACGATGCTATAATATATATTTTGCCGTAATATGTCTTGCTATACAATACTATGCAATAATATAAATTACGGTATAAGTTGGTGACGTCTGAGAAATATATATTATACTCGTAGCTGCGTGTGCGGTCACTTGAATATTTGTATAGAAAATATATCGTAATATATGCCTTGCTATAATTTATATTAATATATATGATAGCTACGTGTGTGATGGGCTTTATGGGTTCGATGTTAATATTTTTTAACTAGTTTTTGACGTCTCAGGGGTGGACTCTGAATACGAGCCGTAGACCAATAAATCGTTTTTAAAAAACACAAAGTTAAATTTAAATTTAAAATAACAAATTTTATTATAATGTATATAGGCATCGGTTAACTAATGAGCGAAACGTGAAGCTGAATAGCGATTATTGGCACGATGTATCGTTTTTGGTTTGTAAAGTAGGGGTGCTGATTGACTAAAAGCAATCGTCAAGTCGTTTCAAGTTAGAAACCACTTCTCAGGAGACTGGATTGTAGGTCGAAGCTAACTTGCAACCTGCCCCCTGATTGTGTAACTTGTTTCACATTGTATCCAAGTTGTATCAAAGCAAAAATCACAGTAAATCGCGAAAACAACTGTGAAATATGACAGTAATTAAGTAAGTTACTTACTAATTTACTTAATCAGCATTAAATCTGACAGTTATTTTCGCGATTTACGGTGATTTTTGCTTTGATACAACTTGGATACAATGTGAAACAAGTTACACAATCCAGGGCCTGAACTTGCGACTTGCGTCACTTAACTTTCGAAACAGGGGTCTTACTCCGGATCAACGAAAACAAAGTTTCGTGACAATTTTCGGGTTCCAATTATGTTGGTGAACTATTACGGATTCAGTATCCACCAACATAAGCTGACCCCGAAAATTGTCACGAAACTTCGTTTTCGTTGATCCGGAGTAAAGCCCCAGTATCGGTAATGAGTCAAGTGCTAAAGGCAATTTACGAGCCACGTGGCCAAAGGAGTTTCTAAAACCGCTTGAAAGCTGTCAAGCATTGACAACTCCGTTTTACTGTCAACTCAGATCTACCATTTTTATCTTCGATTATCCCTAAGGGGGTAGTTAGAGGTTTGTCAGAACCTTCGGTGAAATTTATTCTCTGTATTTGGTAATAAATAAAAAAATATTAAGTATAATATTTAATACATTTATATGCGCTTTAACACGAGCTTATAACGGTGAAGCAAAACATCGTGAGGAAACCAGTTAGCTCTGTAATAGCGTCGATGGGCTTGCATCCTGTCACGTATGGAAAGTTAACTTCTGCAAAAAGTGGGCTTGTACCAAATATGTAGGTATGTATTTGGACATACCTCTGACTACCCCCTTAGACATCTTCAAAAAGATCTTAAAATGCCTAATGATCTGAAAGAAATGTCTACCGCTCCCGGGATACAGTCGTGATCATATTTCATTTTTTTTTTCATTTCATTTAGTACATATCCATGCACATTTAGTAGAAATAATACGAAATAATTGATCTTAGATAATGATTACCCGCTTGGTTATACCTAATATCCCTGTTTATTCTACCAATATAATACTGGTCACGCTATAATTAAAATCGCAGTAATCCGTCACGTGCGAGAGTATCAAAGTAAATCTGCGCGGGACGAGATGGAATCGTATTTACGGAGAGATGAGTTTCTGAAGACGAACAAAACGATAAAGCCGTGGAAAGGCCTAGGACTAGATATCAGCTTAGTTTATTTTTAAGAACCGTGCCTCAATTAATTCGTTTCGATAATTACATTTTGTATTTAGACATAGATAAACACGTACTCTAATCTGTGAGGGAAACATCATAGGTGAAACACACCGCTTAATCGCCCCCACACGTAAATTGGCCATATGTTTCTTGTGGATATTCCCGATTTAGATAGTTAGTTTAGGTGCTGGGCTAGCCTCCATCTAAACAAGGATTCAAGAAGTCTCCATCTAAACAAGGTATATTTGTTTAAAATCACTGAAAACCAGCGCTGTAGTTGCTGCTTCAGCTTCTACAGCGAATGCTGAGCGGTGACCGATTTGCTTTACTCATATTTCCTACATAAAATATTTTAATTGTACCTGTACTGTAATGTGTGTGAGTGATGTAAATTAATGTTTTTCTATTCTAAAATATGAATTGAGATCGTTACTGTTTAAATAAGTATATTGCAATGTTCTAAAAAAAAAGCCGTGTTGGTCAAGTGGATTAGTACCTCGACTTTCGATCCGAAGGTCGTGAGTTCGAATCCGGCCGTGCATTAATGAACTTTTTGCATCGAAAAATTTATATGCACTTTAACACGAGCTTATAACGGTGAAGGAAAACATCGTGAGGAAACCAGTTAGCTCTCTAATAGCGTCGATGGGCTTGCAACCTGTCACGTATGGAAAGTTAACTTCTGCAAAAAGTGGGCATGTACCAAATATGTATGTATTTGGACATACCTCTGACTCCTCTTAGACATCTTCGAAAAGATCTAAAAATTGCCTAATGATCTGAAAGAAATGTCTACCGCTCCCGGGATACAGTCGTGATGATATTTCATTTTTTCCATGTTCTATCCAGTATATAAGTGTCTTCGTGGCCCAGTTATCAAGGTCTCAATTCAGGAGCTTACCTGAAAGAACGCCGCCATTTATATCTTGTTTCCCTCTCCTGTTTAACAGTTTTGTTGATTTCTTTTCGGAAAAATATTCCAAAAATCTTGGTAAGTAAAGTTCACTTCACAACTCAAGTGGAGTTGGGCAGGACACGTGGCAAGGCGTGGTGATGGCCGGTGGAGCAGAGTACTTACCGAATGGTGGCCTAGAGAAGGGTACAGGAATGTAGGTCGTCCGCCGGCAAGATGGGTCGACGACATAGTCAAAACTGCAGGTCGGACATGCGTTAGATTGGCGCGAGACAGGGTCGAGTGGCGGAAGCGAAGAGAGGCCTATGCCCAGCAGTGGGATGAGAAGGGCTGATGATGATGATGATGAAAGTTCACTAAAGAATCTTTGGAAGAATTTGGACTAAATTTTTAAGTATTGTAGTGCTTTGCCAAAAATCTGAGTTTTCCCGATACATAATGCAAGTTTTTTTTTTATCTAGGCTTTAATGCATTATGTCACTGAACGCAAAAAATACATGGAAACGTTTGTTCTACGACATTAGAAAAGCACTTTTTAAAAACCATGTAATACAAAAAACGTGTGTTCTATGTATAATAAACATACATCAAAAATATACCTAAATACACAATCTTTAGAATTATAAATAAATAGATACTGCAAATCCAATGTGTTGTGTGTAATGAATGACCAAATAAGTATTTAGTGTAAGTTAAAAACACTAATAATAATAAATTCGAGATTCTTCTATTCTACAACGAATTTCGTTGTACATAGAAATACCGATATTCCAGCAAAGAGTTCCAGAACACAAAGAGCTGTTGATGGCGGCCGTAAATTGGTTCACCGGACAATTTGACGTGAATTTGCCGTTATTACGGACTGTGTCTCGTGTCCCCGTAAATTCTGGGCGGGGATGCGGAGGCTGTGAGGCGAGACGAGGCTACTTTTTAAAGGGTCTTGAGTACCTAAAGAAGAACTCTACTAAAGAAGAATTTTAAGTAATTGCATTATTGTTATTGAAATAACTTAGGTAAAATGAAGATACTATTATTTTAGTACTCGTATCTAGGTACTACGTACTACTATTTCCTCAAACATTGTGGTGTCCCAACGGGGCTCTTGTTGCGGCCAAGGCCAAACCTAATTTTTAAGACCATTATTTACCAACTTGAAGCAATAAATGAATAGGAATATGAATAAAACTCTGATGACTTCTGAGAGAATTTCTGTTGTTGTTAATACAATCGTGATTGGGGGTTTACGTGATTTTATTTTAAAACAAAAACTTAATTAAGAGTAAATGCGGTGAAAGAGGTGTGTCAGGATCGTAGCAAGTGGAAATCCGTGGTCTCTGCCTACTCCTTTGGTAAAGAGGCGTGATTATTTATGTATGTATGTATGTCCAAGGATATTTATTTATTATTTATGTATGTGTCGAATATGGAATAAAATGTGGGACGAAAGTAATTTTATGTGGCCCGAACTTCCATGGGACGAATGCGGAGTAAATCGTTTTAATTTTGTGAAAACGCTATTTCTCATTACCACACCACGTCCTTAGTTTCCCACGATTGTATCTTACTGTTATCGTCGTTACGTCAGTGCGGGTAGTAAACGACACGTCACCGACCCGGTATCCATTACTATATAGCTTCAACTATAATGGCATGTTGCAATATTTTGTTGTTCAAAAATCAATCTTATCATTATACATATACAATACAAATACAAATTTAATTATTATCAATTATATCTTTGAAAGTAGGTTATGTGTTTCCATGTCTATATTTTGTATATTTCAAGTTTCAGATAAATTCGTTTAGAAGTTTTGCTTGGAAGTGTAACAAACATCAATTATTTATTTATTTATCTATCTGATACGGCCTTCTGTGGAACAATATTCTTTACTGAAATACATTTATTTACAGAAACTAAACTACTACATTATTTACATAACGTACAAAATACAATGCGATTCAGTTGAGCCACCTAAGGATCGTTACAAACGATCTATAGGTAGCTCAACCGCACTAAAAATTATAATTGTATTAATTTTGAATACATTTATCATTTTTTTTTCTTGTCTTGTATATTATTTCAGTTGTTTAATTAATTTTAAACTATCGAGTAAGTGTATTTCGTTCCAAATATCCAGGGAATTTAAACGCAATTCGGATCCGCGAGATAATTAGCCAAATAACTCTATAGCGTTAATTTTGTGTAAATAATGTGGGCAATTTAGCTGCGTTTCGAATAAACGTGTTTTGGCAAAGGATTCTATATTGGCTTGTGCGTGGATCTGACTGCCGGAGAGCTTGTGTTATCGGGGATTATGTTGAGGAACGATATTGAAATTGTAATAAAAACTGTAAGTAGTACATGCTGTCCAAATTGCACAGGACCGTGATGATTGGTGAGACCAAGGAGAGGTCTTTGTCCAGCAGTGGGACACAACGGGCTAATAATGAATAAATAATAATATAGTATACATGCTTTATGAATTGTTTTTAAGGAAAAAGTAATAGCATGCCTCCACTTCGAACAACCTCTACGTTTTGAGTGATAAAAAAGCATGCCATGCAGATACTGATAACAGCCAAGTCATCCTGCGATAGAGTTGCGGGCTTCTTTTAGGTCAAACTGCAAAATATTGTGTATATTATTATGATATCCTTCACAACGACGCAATGTCATCATCATCGCTCAATCTTACATAACACAGCTGGTAATGTGACAGCCTATATAAATCCACGTTCGACTTCTAAATTAGAATGTTTCAATTGATTGTAAGAATGGTTTGAGAAAGAAAATAGAACGATAATAAACGATAAACGATTGTTAATGTCGTTTCATTATCGGTCTCATTCCGTTCCTCCCCAGCGCTGCCTAGTTTAGCATAATCTATTAGCGTTTAGTTTATGTTAGGCGGCCGCGCGATGTGATAACGCACATCACATTATACCTGATGATTACACGGCTATTCTATTCCGGACGCAAAATATCCATGAATATTCAATTTATCTCAAATATTTTGACGTCTACGTTGCAGTGTGAGCTTCACCCATTTATTTACAGACCATCTAAATCTACATATTTACATAACTTTACAAAATACAATTAAAACCAGTTAAGCTATCAAGGGTTGTCTACAGGTAGCCCAAGCTGCTACCAGACGGAAGCCATTGAGCGCGATAATGCTGCCAATGTCTTGGGCGCTTCCTCCTGGCAGTGGCTTGGATCAGTTGAGCTACCTATATATCGTTTGTAACTATATTTTTGCCTTAATTGGTTCTAATTGTATTATGTACTTACAGATATGTAATATAGTAATAGATTTTATTATATTCTAAAGTAATATTATCTAAGAATCGAAATTCAACACACAGAGATAGAATTATAATATATTTATTTGGACACACCTCTGACTACCCCCTTAGACATCGTTCGTATGAGCAAGAGGCCAACTCTGGTGACGGAGTTTTTTTTACTGCAGTAAATTCAATGTACAACTCGGAACTTTTATTTCTACGTCAGTTTACCTATGTTCTGTTTTTGCCCCTTTTATAAAAACCATTATCCTACAAAAAGCGATACAAAAAACCCATTTACCAAGAATTCTAATATCGAAAGCGCGAAGTTTAAAACAAAACCCATTTCCCGGGTTTTTGCACACTTGTTAATGGCTCTCCAGATTAATTCCCGTTAATTATGACGATCCCGGGGTAGTGATGGGGTGTGTTCGGCTTTATTTTAGTTGAAAATGAATTTTGGTAAACTATTCTGGAGACTTATGCCCGAATACTGGAACGCTACATAATGTAAGTGATGCTTATGATTGAAATTATTTGTCGTTTGTCTATACAAATCTGACAGTTAACCGTAGCCAACCGGCACACTAGCATAACCGTGGCCACGGTTTAGTCAGCAAAGATCATTAAAGACAAAAAAAAGGATTTTAATTTATGGGGCAGGACTTTTTATATCGAATATAACTTTTAAATACGGTAATGTATCATTGTGATAAAATCCTTCACTGTTCATAATGGTTTTAGGTATGTATTATAAAAACATATCTAATTGAATTGTCAACCTTCAACCTTCAGCTTCAAGATTTCGAACTTCGATCTAATGGTATTTTTAAACCTGTCATTCATTTGGCTATTTTAAATCTACGAGTAAATGTACTCATTCGGCACAAAAAATAATATTAATTTTCGGCCTGACGTTTAACATTGAGCACATCACTAGCCATCATTTTTATTGGAATCCTCTTTTCTCCCTTCTTTAATACGACTTTTTCGTCGTATCCTACGAATAAGGAAACAGACGCCACTGTCACCTTTTATTTTTATTGCATTTTTGGAATCTTCACTATCATTTACATCTAATCAGTTCAAAAAAAGTTCAAAAATAAATTTATTTCAATAAGTTATTAAAGTTTTAAAATTCGGTTACAATTACATTGCTGAATTTCTCTCGGCGAATACGGAAACAAACGCTCTGGTAGCTGTGTTCCACGCGCGAAATCGAGTGCGACGGGCGGAGCACGGGCGATAAACGCAACTGTTGCTTTACTCGTCCAAGATTACCGTGGAGTGCGGACATGCGTGAGTGGAGTATCATGAATTTACAATGAAGCGAGCTCATAAGTTATTATTTTTACAAGCTTTTATTTAGTTTCACCTGTCCCGATGTTTGTTATCAAATCTTGCAAATTAAATTGAATCCACTTCCCGGTTACTGATTGAGCTGAAATTTTGCATACACGTGTAAACCGCGAGACAATGCAATATGATGATGAGATGGTGCTGATTTGATAATGGAGCTGGAAGGTGAAGGTGGGCAAAGGAACTTCGCCATGAAACGACCCAACCTCATCGAGTTTGGGCTCATTTGAATCGTCTTGACGAGTAGTTTGTCTTTCAATGTTAACCAGGGTCTGATGATGGAGCTGGATGGTGGTCATAGGAACTATGTAATGAAACGACGCAACACCATCGAATTTCGGCTCATTTGTTTCGTCTTGGCGAGTATTTTACTTTTAGATGGTTACCAGGGTCTGATCTGATGATGGAACTGGAAGGTGGTCATAGGAACTCTGTAATGAAACGACGCAACTCCATCGAGTTACGGCTCGTTTGTTTCGTCTTGGCGAGTATTTTATTTTTAGATGGTTACCAGGGTCTGATCTGATGATGGAACTGGAAGGTGGTCATAGGAACTCTGTAATGAAACGACGCAACTCCATCGAGTTACGGCTTGTTTGTTTCTTCTTGGCGAGTATTTTATTTTTAGATGGCTACCAGGGTCTGATCTGATGATGGAACTAGAAGGTGGTCATAGGAACTCAAAGAAACTACACAACCCCATCGAGTTTCAGCTCATTTGATTGGTCTTGACGAGTACCTACCTACTTTGGTGCTGGATTTTTTAAAGTTTAGTTCTCTTTATTAAATCTTGTTTCTAAAAAGTTTTTAAATAGGCTTGTTTAAGGCATATGCGTCATGTGACACTTATTTTTGCATAAATGGTGAAAAGGCTGACTGATGGCCGGTTGCTAATCTATGGTCTCAGAGTAAAATTTACTTGCGAAATATTGAAGAAGCTTTCATGAAGCGAGCGCAACGAGCTATTTAAAGCTTAAAGACATTTTATTTAGAATAAATGTGTCATGTGACACTTGATTTAGCTTACGGTGTTCTTAAAAAAAGCTGATTTGCTGTGCTCTTTTTATAATGGTCTAACACAGTTCAATTTGCTTGCACAATATTCAAAAAGCTACCGTGCAAGTTTCTTAGACATTACCCGATTTGTTTTAAGACAAATGCGTAGTGTGACACTTGATTTTGCTTACTGTGTTCTTAGAGGTTGACTTTTGGTCGGTTCCTATTATAATTATGGTCTGACACAGTTCAATTTGCTTGCAAAATATTCAAGAAGCTACCGTGCGAGCGAAGCTACCTTACGAGCTAAGCGTTCTTCGAACCAAGAAAGCGCAGCGAGCAGATTTTTTTAAAATACAATTGCATCATGATGAACCACTTGATTTTGCTTAATATGGTGCTTATAGAAAAGGCTGACTGCTGGTAGGTTCCTTTTAACTGTGTCAGACCATAGAGTCTGACACAGTTATAAGTGTGGGTAAGTAAGTGAGCTTTGAACCAAGCGAGCGCAGCAAGATTCATAGATCGAACTTTTTTAGGACAGATGCGTCATGTGACACTTGATTTTGCTTATGATGCTTGTTGTTGTGGCTGGCTATTGGTCGGTTTCTATTCTATGGTCTGAAACATTTAAATTTTCTTGAAATATATTTATGCTGACTTCGAATCAAATGAATCATGCCAGCGTAGAGAGCTTTTTATACTTGAACTTTGACACCGCATTTCACCTTTTTTAATAGTTTTGTCGAAGAACTCCGAAACAATGTTTGTGTCGATTTATTTTGTACTAGCTTACACACCTGCGGATTCGCTCGCTTCGGTACCTACCTTGATAAAATATAGCCTATGAAAAAATATGTATATTCGGAATGTCCATCCTACACATCGATGAAAGAATTTTTGAAATAGAATGAGTAGTTTCGGAGATAGCCCTAAACATATAAAACACAATCAAACCAACTTTACCCCTTTATAATATTAGTATGGATTACTCGCCCGCAGCTTCGCTCGCGTGGTGCCTACTTTGATAAAATATAGCCTATGTTCATTCGGAAAGTCCATGCCTAGGTACACATCGGTGAAAGAATTTTTGAAATCGGATGAATAGTTTCGGAGATTACCTACTCTAAACATACAAACAAACAAACAAACAAACCAACTTACCTCTTTTTAATAGTAGATTTAATTATTGATCTATCTATAGTAACTATCCAACAGAGTTCAAAACACCTACCATTAATACGTTTCACTTAAAACTTTGGCACTGCATTTCACCCTTATTAAGTTTATTCGCAAAATCATAAAAACATTAGTTGTTGTCGAAGTACCTAGTTAGAAGCACGTTCAAACATATCATATTTTGGCCTAAGCCCACATTAATTGTCATCAGTACCCTGCCAACTCCGGGTGAACAAGGCAACAAAGGTTAGCGTCAACAAAAATCACCGTGGAGAAAGGTTACTAAGGCGCTTTGGACCAAGCCAACCAGAAAATATTACACGGATTAAGGAAACAAGCGACAAAAATGGGGGAAATAGCAGTGTTAAATTAATTAAAAGTACTTGGAATGATGAATAGGATGTTATAAAAATAAATAAAAAAAAAAATTCATTAAAAAGTTGAAAACTCATCGAAATATTAAGAAAAAACCGCCTCCTGTAAAGTTGGTGTTTTGCAACTGTTTCCTTTTTCGTAGGATACGACGTTTTGTGTTGTCCTAATAATATCGCCGAGTTTCTTCCGTTGTGAAATGAGCTGATTATTTTTAAGTAGACAGTAGTGATCAATTGAGTGACACTTTGGAAATAAAAGATTAATTCCAAGTATTAACATAAGAATTGATAATTCAAGGTTAATAAAAAATCTTGGTGAAAGCCCGCCTGAGAGACGTAGAGGTTGCGGGTTCGATCCCCGCTGCGGGACAGTCCCGCATAGCATACAAACATATTATGTACATATTATGTTTGTATGCTATACAAATATTTGTTTCGTGTCTGGGTGTTTTCTATGTAGTTATAATAAAAAAAATATCTATGTAGTTTATCAGTCATCTGGTTACCATAACACAAGCAATAAATTGCTTAGCTTGGGACTAGATGACGCTGTGTGGAATATCCAAGGATAATTATTTATTTATATATTTTCGATATAGGATCTGCTAGTGATTCTGAGAAAAATATTTTTTTAAATATTTAGTTGGACGCGTAACTTTAAGGTCAGTTATACGGTTCATAACCTGGTTCGTGATAGGAATTATCAGTTTTAAATATTAAATCCGGAAAGAGTTATCTTGTTTCTGTCTTCTCGGGTCCCGACCTCATAGGTTGCATAATATTTAGCAGCTGATAGACGAATAAGGCTCAACTCACACCAAAAGAGCATCGAAGAGCAGCGAAGCGGAGCGCAGTTTCAGTGTTATACGAATTTTAACTTTAAGGCCTCCCTTCCCTTCTTCCACTCTTCGCGACTTAGCGCGTCCACAGGCCATGTGCTAAGGTATGAGTCTAGCTCGTCCCGCCATCTCATCCTGGGTCTTCCACGTCGTCGTGTCGCGTTGTGTGGGGTCCACTCCGTGGTCCTCTTCGCCCACAATTCGTTCGACATCCGACAGACGTGTCCAGCCCAGTTCCACTTCAGACTGGCGGCTTTTTGACCAACGTCAACAACTTACATTATCACTTATAATTTTTAAAGTCAATTTACCTCTCAACAGGGTTCTCAGAAGGTGTATTCACTGCTGTAAGTGCATAACGACACGAAAAGTTCATTCGTGATGTGCGGCAGGATTCGAACTCACGACCTTTGGATCGAAAGTCGAAGTACTTATCCACTTGGCCAACACAGCTTTCGATAGGTACAATCAGTTGTATAAATAGAGGTCAATACGGCGGAGGAATAACAGTTGAAGAATCGCTTCGCTATCTCTACAACGCGGACAAGTGTGATGATAAATTTTCAATACAAGAGCTGAAATAAAAGGTAAGGATCAATTTTATTATCACCTAATTTAGTAGTTCTCTAAAATTTTCGGTTTGATCGGTTTGCGTTCAAAAGTAATAATAATAAAACTTTATTCATTTTTATTTATTTATTTATATAAAGCTTTATTTCATTCCACACACAAAAATAATAATAGTAAATTAATAATAATAAGAAATTGATGAAATTTCACATGCATTAGTAATTAATATTTATAAAATAAAAAAATAATTATTATTTCATCAGTCGTGTACCCCTTTTGGGTTAAAGCCTCAAAGTACTTTTGCGTTCAAAAGTATATCATGCAATTTGAAAAACTGCGTGGAATGCTGGCTGTCAACGGTATGACGGTTTGAAAATTAAAAAAATACTGTTTTATTAAAGTTCTATCAGACTTTTCTGGAAAGAAGGGAGTTTAAAAAAAGAAAGAGCCTTTGCCCTGCACGAGGGACGATATGGGCTATAAATAATAATAATATTAATAAATAATATCAGACTTTTTAAAATAAATGTTTAAATTGTATATTTTATGACACATTAGAATAATAATTGTCAATTCATATTGAGATTTTAAATAGTTGTTGTTACTTGAAGTTAACATTATGAAAATTTACAATTTCTTTCCTATCAGTACGGAAAATAATCTTAAGAACCAAATAACACTATTATTGTCATACCCAACAAAGTAAACTTATTTACTTTTTAAAATTTTCTAAATAAAAAAAAGATTTTCAACTCTACGACGTATTTATCAACTTTTTTTGCTCTTAAAAAAACTTATTGTCTATCATCGATGCTAAATTAAAATTATTCTGTCTACCCGTTACTAAGAAGTTTATATAAATTTCAGATAAATTCAGGATGGTTACAAAAATCAGGATGCTGATACCTCTGCTATTAATTTGTCTTCCATATCTCACCACCGTGGAGTGTCGCTTCAAAGGAAAGATCCGTTATAAATATACACCTAATATGTGGCTGACAAACATTCCGGATTCAAGGAAATTGAATACACTTGCATTTATCGGCACTCGCGATCCACCCACATTCGAAACTTCCACCAAAAACTTACCCAGACTGTTACCCTTGTCTGATAAATTAACAGTTGGCATACGTGTCTTTGATATGGGCGTACGTCGGATCAACAACGATTTCGCTATGTACAACAGTTCCTTCAGCATGCGAGCGCAATTCAAGGATTTGGTGAATACCATAAAGACTTTTTTGAATGCCCACCCTAAGGAGTTCGTTATAATGATCATGCACGCTGAGTCCACGGCCATCAACTCAACTTTGTCTGAGTGTGAAATCCTTAGAACAAAGTATGTTGAAAAATATCCGAAGTTATTCGTAGGAAATTGGTCATTGGACGACACTGTTGGACAGCACCGAGGAAAAATCTTGTTGCTAGAGAAGAGTCTCGAATTTATGGGATGTACCACTTCCATATCATGCGTAGTGCGTGACCAGCAAAGAGATAATGTAGCAAATGATTTGAGTGCACATTTTTCATATGCTGAAGAACTTCAAGCTGAAGTAAATAAACAAAATTACAAGTGCTACCTATTTTACCTGACGACCAATCGTGAATTTCCTTTTCCTAAAAAACTTACCCCTATTGAAAAGAATATGTTAATGGAACAATATAATATGGTATATCGTCCTGAAACATTTGGTGCAATGATTGATATATTTAATAATACAAAAAAATCTTTTTACACCATTGTAGCTGATTTGCCGACTATTGATGTGCTTAATAAAGTTATTGATAGTAATACTAAGGCCTGTATTCAGAGACCTTACTCAAGCGTCGATCTGTGCTTGAGCGTCGATTTAAGTATCGTTTCTTATTCAAGAACGTTACTTGAGAGTAGTTTTGCTGATCAGAGTTCAGCTGAGTCGAGTTCAGCTGAGTCGAGTTCAGCTGAGTCGAGTTCACCTGAGTAATTCCTTATTCAAAAACCTCAATCAAGTGAAATCGATGCTTGAGTTTGACATTTTTCAAAGGAATCTGAGTAAATGCTTGAGAGTGGTCTGGACCACGCTTGAGCATTTACTCAGATAGCATTTTTGTTTTGTTTTCAGTAAAAATGGATAATATATTCGATTCGTTGTATTTTCGAGGTCATCTAAGCATGCTAGAATAACGGACACACAAGACAAGACTTCAAAATATGCATGGGGACCTTGTTTCTGTTTCATACAGACAAAATGTTATAAGGACTTGTGAATTTATAGTTAGTATTAGCACAGATAAAAGAATACTATTAGTTTAGTCTTGGTAGGTAGGTACTCATAAGGATTACTTACCTACTTTATTTATGTCGAAAATTCTACCTACGTACATAACCTAAACACATTTGGTTTGGCTGGGGTAAAATAAAAAATATATTGACAAAACTACCATAATGTTTTTATTTAATATTTTACACACACTTATTTAAAACGTATTAAATAAAGTTTATAGGAGTCACGGGAAACCGCTAATCGTTAGATCATGTCCAGGCTAAGCTTGTTGAGAGAGATCCTTCGTGTCTCGTCATCTTCAACGAGTGCTGGTGCTATCTTCCACAACGTTTGTGTCTACAAACACTACATGATGCATCAGACCAGGGCAAGAAGCACTACCGCCGATAACCAAGCAGTATTACCTGTCTTTGGTCAAAGCGTAAAAATAAATTCATTGATTTCACATTTTCATCCCGCGATTTGGCGATTGTTGAAATTTGATTGACTTGCTTGACGACTGACGTATGAATGAATGAATTTGTCAGTTTTCTAAAGTCGTTCCGTTACACGTTATTTTTACTTCACTTTCGAGAGTCGCCATTAATTTTTCATCCAGGCATTTTGAATTTCTGCGTATAACGGAATGGAAGTACAAAATAAATTAAAAATGTAAATGAGAACAGACTGAATTCATAAACAAAAAGGAATCGACACTTGAGACTCGATTTAGCTGAGCATTTACTCAAGCAACGTTCTTGAATACAAACGATACTTAAGCAACGAATCAATGCTTAAGCAGAGTTCCGCTGAACCGAGTTCAAATCGACGCTTGAGTCAGGTCTCTGAATACCGGCCTAAGTAGTCAACAATGTATGTATCATTACATTACACATTATGAAAAATAATAAATGTTATTAAACTGAAACGTTCATTTCTCATTTATCACAAGACTTATAATTTATTATAAGTCTCTTTGCATTAGCCTTGTAGGAAGAAAATTATATACCTACAACGGGGCCTGTTTTGGCACAATAGTATGAAAAAAGTTTTTCGCGATTTCTGACATTTCTAGTACTCAAACCTCAGTCGGTCCAGTAGAGACTTTTGATCCTTATAAGAAACAGGATCGATTGGCATCAAAAAAAGTTTTTGTGTAAAATGACCATTTTCTTGCTGATAGTAAATTTTTTCCAAAATCTGTAATAAGAATATTTAAAAAAATTATGGATAGTCTTCTAAAAACGTTTTCCTGTAACTATAACGTTTAAGGTACCTGCCCTTACTGTCCCCTCTCAAAAAATCACCCTGTATAACTTGCGTAAAGTGTTAATCAATATAATGTAAAAGGTTTATTAGACTAAATAGTTGACTAAATTGACGTAAATAAAGTTGTAATGCCTAATGTCACAAAATTTTTAAATTAATTACTTACTTTATTAATAACTTTTAATAAGAGTGTCATAAAACTTAACCAAACCAAAAAACCAGAAACTACTGAACGAATTTGGCTATAACTTGGAATATAATTATATGTACATAGTTTCGGATCTGAAAAAACAATAGGCTACTATTTATTTAGTTAAGTACCACGCAATCAAAACCGCAGGCGTAAGTTTGTTTAGAATAACTAGAAGTCACTCCAATTACTATCAATCAAAGACGATTAATATCTAGAAGACAGACAAAGGCCATACACAAAATCGTAACCCTAAAAAATAGCCTGAAAACTCTAAAACATCAATTTTATCCAAGAAATTTCAATTACTTTCTAGTTAAAAATGTTTAAATATTGAATATTGTTGCTACCTACTACTAAGTATTGAAATTTCTTGGATAAAATTGATGTTTTAAAGTTTTCAGGCTATCTGGTACTGCGGGATCGGGTTACGATTTCGTGTATGGCCTTTGTCTGTCTTCTAGATATTAATCGTCTTTGCTATCAATAACGAAAAGTACCTCTAAAGCACACTACATTCTCCAAACACAAAATAAAATAAAAAATACGCTTTATCCGCCTTTATTCTCTCTAAAATATGGTTTTAAATCTTTTCATGCTCAGAAAAACAAACCAAAAGGTCTTTGTCAAAAAACGGATCTCACGAGATAAAAACAAGAATCTATCATTTCGTATGATCTAAATCAAGGCTGCTCAATCCTAGGCCCGCAGGACACAATTTGGCCCACGCTTGAATATTATACTAGGGCACTGGTGACCCGTAACACAGGTTATTTTCTATACCTATTTCAGGCACCAGTCTCTCACAACAATCCTTTGTCAATAAGTTAGAACCGACACCTTATTTTTGGATTATTTTTAACTGCATTTATTTATTTATTTTTAATTCATATTATTTTCCTATATCTATACTTATTTAACTGTATGTATTGTTTGTGAGAGAAAATAAATAAATGATTGATTGATTGATTGATTGATACTACCATACCCACTGTATAGTCCACTGCTGGGTATGGGCCTCCCTTAGCTAGTGCCATCATCCACGATCCTGCGCCAGTCCGATTCATCGTTTGCCCGTGACTGATGTCATGACGACCAACATTTCTAAACCCTTAATTCCTTCATTTGAACACTAATAGTTGGCATGAATGAGCAAGTTCTATAATAAAAAAAGTCTAAAAAATTGCTCTTGAAATATAAAATTATAAGTATTTTTTTATCAAAAAAGTGTAAATAATCAGTAAAAAAAAGAGTGTGTAGTATCGTATATTTATTTACCTTATGCGGATGACTATACAGTCTTCGTAAAGTTGACTAGATTTTTCAATTCTTTACTTTAGTCATTTATCTATCCGCTAGACTCTAGGGGCACTGTGACAAGTTTTTATACATTATCTTTCAAATAGCTATATGCTAGTATTAGTGGCAATTCGGAGCGTCGCAAAAGCTAAACTAAACTAACTAAAATTAATGCCATCCTTTTTATTCCCATCGCTATTATGTACCTACATTATATTGATTTGGCCGCGGCACGCTCGCTCTGCTCGCTCGCCTCGCGCGTTTAACACTACACAAACATAACCTAACCTGACTGGGAAAGTGAAGAACAGGGAGTAAAACTTTTTTAAACTTTCGCAACTTGAAAACATATTAATATTATCAGTCTACTCGTGACCACGGTGACTGTAATGTCATCGAAACGTCGAGGTAAATAAATAATATTGATACGCGATTAAGTCCCGATAATATTTTTAAACAGGGAGTAATCCGTTAAAAAGATTGAGCAGCCCTGCTCCAAATAAAGGATCCGAACCTCTCGATTCAAAAGCAAACAACCGTAGACGAGCTAGAACAACCTCTTTATATTCTCCCTGTACATGTTTACTCGCGCCGTATTCCACTCACGAAATAAATCTCCCTTTATTTATACTCCACAACTAACGTATTGTTTTCTCTTTACGAATGGATTTAGCACCGGTTTGTGTATTATTGTAATCATAAATGTAATTGAGCCTATACTGTTAACATTATATATTACTAGCTAACTTGCCCGTGGCTTCGCTCACGTGGTACCTACCCTGATAAAATATAGCCTATGTTCATGCGGAAAGTCTAAGCTACAAATTGGTGAAAGAATTTTTGAAAGCAGATGAGTAGTTTCGGAGATTACCCCAAACATACAAACAGACAAACCAACTTTATCTCTTTAAAACATTAGTATAGACATAACTATAAAAATACTTTAGAATTATTATTAGAGCCTGTAGCCATATTGACTAATCCTTTTTTTCTGATACTTCTACTAACCACCTGACCTTATCGTCAATGAAATTATATTCTCTTATTCTCTGTAGCGTTAGCGAACGGACGTGTTGATAAGTATAACAAGAAAAAGGGGGCAGTTGCGCCATTTAAAAATCAGTTCAAAGATACTCAACTGAAAATAACGCCTGAATACTAAAACGAACAACGTTTTAGATTAAGAAGTGTAGGTATTTGTTCCTATGTGTTTATTTTCTTTGTTCATAAATAAATAAAAACTTATCGTTGGTTCGTATGAGCAAGTGGCCAACTCTGGTGACGGAGTTTTTAGGCCACCTAAAGGCTTTCAAGGCGAAGCATGCTCAGATGAAAATGCCACTTGCGGTCACCCATCCAAGTAGTGACCGCTCAGAACGTTGCTTTACTTCGACGATCTATCAAGAACGTCTTAGCAAGCTTCGCCACGAGCGCTTCATAAAAACTTATGTAGGTAATTCATAGAAGTTGAGCATCCAACTTGAGATGATAGTGCAAAAAAAATCAGACGTATGTATGTACTTAAACATATAAACTCGTACTACATCCGCGAAGTTGTGCTAGCACTGATTCGGAGTTTTTGTGAGCTTGTCTCATTGAAGTTGCGAAGTTGATAGTAAAAAATAAATAAAATGTACCTACCTACTTAAAAATATAAACTCGTGCTACGTCCGTAAAGTTGTGCTAGCACTGATTCGGAGTTTTTGTGAGCTTGTCTCATTGGAGTTGCGAACATTTTCAATTTTGTCGATATTACAATACTTTTGTGGATTCGCATTTCAGAAACGGGATTTGGGATCCGAATAATTTTTGATTGATCAAAATCAGGTCCAGAATATAAGATCTGTTTCGACCGCTATCAAAATAAATACCGCTTAGATAAAATATATAATAAGTACGGTATTTAACCCTTCGGTATTATTACATCCTACCACAGATAATATAATACATCCTACTTATATTATTAATATTTGTATGGATGTAACATGGATGTTTGTTAATCTTTCACGAAAACACTACTGAATGGATTTTTAAATGAAAAATCTTACTAAAAGTTTTACGACTTCGGCAGGATTCGAACCCGCGAGATACAAGCGATCACCCTTAAGCCGGGCTGCCTTACCATTCGGCCACGAAGTCCTTATCGCCGAAGACGAAACTATCAGTAAGATGATATTTCGGTTAAAGCACCGATGAGAATGGAAATGGAAATGAAAATGGAATGGAATGGAAGATGATGAATGGATTTGGCTGAAACTTAGAACGGACATAGTTTGTGACGTAATAACACAAAGAATGAATGAATGAATGAAAATGAATGAAAATTCTTTATTGCACACCTTAGAAAATAGAAAATAGAAAGACAAAGACTACTTTTTATTCTGTTTAGTACCACGTGAGCGAAGCTGCCGGCGGATGCCTGTACACAATATCATATGTACGGTTTTATACCCTTCGATATTATATTTAAACTACTTAAATGAAAATTTTATGTTATGGTTTGCGATAAAACTCCGTCAAGAGCTGGCCACTTGCTCATACGAACTTACTTACACAATCATTTCTTAACTTCCTAGAACAATTTCCATATTAAAAAGCAGTTCTTAATAATGCAATGTACTTTTAAAAGTAGAAATCCTAAAGTAGGGCCATTGTCTCTAATACTGTTTAAACACAAGTGTTATTTTTGTAAATGAATTCCGTGTCGACACAGCGACCCGGCTAATTGCAAGATTTAACTGACGAGCCGAGTTGGAGAGCGAAGCGTCCGTGTGGACGAGCGAAGCGAGCCGCGTTTTTACAGTTATATTTTTTAAAATTTTAGTTGAATGTGAAGGATGCTGGTTGACAATGACAAATTCCTCTTAATTTTTTTGGCATTGTTTTGATCTATAATGTATATAAGTATTATATCCAGTCATCTGGTTAGCATAACATAAGCATTAAGTTGCTTAGCTAAATGACGCCGTGTAAAATGTCCAAGAATATTTATATTATATCTAAATCCAATGGCTCGAATTCCGAAGTCATGATTAAAACTGATAAGGTTTGACCTCATCAATGAATGTATGTTTCTAAACAATCACAAGCAGACTGAAAGAAAAAGAAAGAAAAATCTTTATTTTGTCATCACTATCACTTCACTACATAGTATAAAACAAAGTCGCTTTCTCTGTCCCTATATCCCTATGTATGCTTAAATCTTTAAAACTACGTAACGGATTCTGATGCGGTTTTTTTAAATAAATAGAGTGATTGAAGAGGAAGGTTTATATGTATAATAAGGCTACGTTAGGTAACACCGCAGGGCGCAGCTAGTTACCTATAAAAGGGGAAAAACAATAAAAATGACAAATGTGATGCTTCGGTAGGAACCAAGGCACCTGCCGGAGCGTTGGTTTTCCGTAGCGCCGACTCTTAATCGATCGATCCTGTTTATAATTAACACGCTTCGCTTATCGCTCCACTCCTCACTGCACCCGAGCCAGCTGTACAGTAAAGAGTGATGAATTTCCCAATGTTTTTGGGTTCCTCTCAGTTTCGAGAATTCCGGTACAGTTGACGTTTTGCTAATTGCTGTGGACTTAGCTCACGAAATTTAACTTAGGCTCATCCTATTTACATTCCTTAACAACCTTTTTGTCCATTCTTATCGAGTTGAACTTCTTTAAATTTTTATTCAGTTACAAACAAGCCATCGTTGAGACTAAAAATTATAAAATAACTAACTAACTGCGCCCCGCGCTGTTACCCGTGGTGTAACCTATAAGTAGCCTATTTTTAATCCGGCAATTCTGGTACCAAATTTCATTCAAATCCGTCTAGCCGTTTGAGCTGAAAAGAGTAACAAACACACTTACATATTTACACACAAATTTTACCTTTATAACAAAAGTAGCCTATTTCTTAATCCAGGGTATAAGCGATTCAAGTACCAAATTTCATTCAAATCTATCCAGCCGCTTGAGCGTGAAAGAGTAACAAACACACTTACACACACAAACTTTCACTTTTATAATATTAGTAGGATAGGATAAACAGTTGACCCTAATAAAAAATGTAACCTTACAAGTCCATATTAATAAATACATGTAGGTACACGGGGTTTTATCGCGTTATTACAAACTTACAAAGTCCTTCAAAAGTCGTAGAATCATGATGTAGGTACCTATTTCTACTGTAGCGATTTAATAATTAAATTGGAGATTAAATGTAATTTTCAAATAAAGCAAAACTTCTTTGTAGAAAAGACGGTGTAGAATCTTATCATCTGAAAAGTATAAACTCAAATCTCTGGGCTCCTTTATAGAAACACGTCCGATCCGTAAAACCAGTTTAAGCTCTATCTTCAAGATACGTCTACCGTTATATGACGACCGTACTACATTTTTAACTTTGAAACATTTGTGTGATCATGTGCGCATACCTACCGCGTATCAAATGACGAAAGAAAGATCGTGAGTTAATCATTTTACTAATTAGGCGTTGGGATATAATAATACTAATTAGCAGCAAGGGCAAGCGACAATAAACTTGAAAATACAATTACTTGAATTAATTTACAGTAAAAATGGGAATTTTACATTGGGCTTTACAGTTTTGTAAAAGCAACGATATGCACCAAAACTTCTTGACATTATTTTGAAGTTATTATCAACTTTTGTCATTAAACCTTATCTCTTTTTTTTTTTAAAACGCTTAATACCGAAATTGTTTTTTGTATAAATAAATATCCTTGGACATTTCACACAGCATCATGTAGTCCCAAACTAAGTAACTTAATGCTTGTGTTAGGGTAACCAGATGACTGTTTTGGTTATGGTAACAATTTTTTTTTTTAAACATAGGTACATATTATAGACAGAAAAACAGCCACAGAAGGAACAAACACATGCAGAACATACAAACATCCCTTTACGTCCCTTTAAGTCCCTTTACGGGGATCAAACCCGCAATCTTCTCTCAGGCGGGCCTTTACCCGCCAACACACTACAGAGGCCATGTTACATTTCGACAATCGCTTTCGATTAGAAACTAAAAAAAATGTATAGGAATTGACATTCGATGACGAAAACTCGAGCGATCAGAAATGTCAAATCAAAGGTGTAGCGATAATAGAAATCGAATCGCTTCATAGCGAATGCCGGTTGGCTAGGCCCTCAGATGTGTATAAAACAAAATGACGGTGCCTGTCTTTTGTAAAAGCAGTTTCGCGTGTATCGGTCTGGAATCGAGTTACACCTGCAGTTGGATTGTATCGGATCTTTGCGAATAATCGAAATAACGGAATGGTATTGACACACGTGACCAATAATGCTGTACTGGAATGGCGTTCCTAGATATGACACTGATAACGTTTTCATTGCTTAGACGGTGTACACTGACGGTTTGAAAATGTTCGTCACCTTAGAGTCGATTTTCGCTTGTACCAGATTGCAAGAATCAATTTTTATTGTACCAACATTTACCAGTGACGTTCCTTTTTCAAGTTTCAAAAGGGATTATGTGCTCGTTGAACGAATCTAGTTGAAAACCGACGAACATTTTCAAACCGTCACTGTACATTTTGAATTTTCAAAAGTACTGACTATGAGTATAATGTTCTCTCAGATTTTTAGGTATTTTAGATCCTTTGAAGATGTCCGGTAGTCAGAGGTATGCCCAAATACAAATTTGGTTCTTAATCCACATTTTTCAGAAATTTACATTGCATAAGTACCTAGCTTGCAAGTCCATCGATGCTGTTAGAACGTTTAATTAGAGGTTAGAGGACGTTTAGGTAACCGTTAAGGTAAAAATATAGTAGGTACCTATAACTAAGTATTTTTGAAAACAACTATTAATTTCAAAGAAAAACGTTAGCTTTAGTTTATAAATTAACATTAAATTAGTGGCAATTCGGAGCTAAACTTAACTAACTAAAAATGTTGCCGTCTCTTTCATAGCGATGGGTATAAAAAGGATGGCATTAATTTTAGTTAGTGTAGTTTAGCTTTTGCGACACTCCGAATTGCCACTAATATATTACCAAGGATAATTTCAATGTCTTATACTATGTACCGTATCGTACCTACAGCTTAGTCATTTATTTTCTACGCTCTTTCCGTTTTGGCAATCTTCCACTATCGCACAACTTAAGAAATGGTAGGTAAAATAAAAGATGAAGATAAAGATTCATTTATTTGGTCTTAATATGGTTAAGTAATGCAATAGGTACATCAATTGAAGATCATATTCAGTCATAGGCATAGGCATATCAAATAGTTTTAGTAATTATTCATTTTGACGAACTATTAGTGACTTCTATCAAAGTCATTAGTTAGGAGAAAGATTCTTGTAATACTAAAGCAGTTAAATTATCGGTCCCGGCTTTTAAAGTCGTTAAGCCATGAAAGAGGCCTTTAGGCGGCCTAAAAACTCCGTCACCAGAGTTGGCCACTTGCTCATACGAACTAAAGTAGTTAGGCTGTTTTAGTATTTTACCAGAATCAATCTCCTTTATTTTTCTAAATTAAAAAGGTTTCAAACTGAATCCAAGTGATTCACTCTCATCAATTCTAGTGTGTTTCATCACTGGATTTATGGCCTGGATCCGAGAGTAAAAAATGCGCCAAATGTCTCAAAAACGAGAGCCGTATTAATGCAAAAAGTTACATGTTGGGATTGAGGTGTAGTCCGACTTTTAGAGATAAATCTCAAATTTCTAAACGCGCAATTTCATATTAAAGTACCTAGACATACAAATTAGTATATTAAAAAATATAGGTTGAATTGAGAAACCTCCTTTTTTTGAAGTCGGTAAAAAATTCATAACATGGGGTTTTATCGTGTTATTTACGTCCCGACGACGTTAGTGCAATCTGGTAAAGAACTTGCTTCTTTCAAAACGTTGTGTTCTTCATTTTTTTTCTTTTTTCTGCGATTTTCAATAGGATAGGTAAACTGTACGTTGTGTCACACCCAAACCACTTCCCGCTACAACCCAAGCTCCGCCTCGACGTTGACGTGCAAAATTTTATTTTTTTATTTAATAATTGAAATTGTTTCGAAGCTATCCACCAAAGTTAGAAATTAGTTTCATATTCAATGTTTAAATAAAATTTTGCTCCGATTTCCCTCCAGAACTTTGTTCACGCCTCAACGTGCTAATGCCACTGTTACTGCAAGAACAAAGGGGTGTCTGTAGTCTGTCCCCGCGAATTCCGTGACGTATATGGGTATAAGTTAGTATGTAAAAGTGAAACTTTGCATAATTTCCGCTACCTCTCTGACCACGCCTCAACGTGCTAATGCCGCCTGATGGATGCGCGGCCCGACAGCGGATTACAGACGGACGCAAAAACAGATTCCGCTGTCAGTGCGGCCGCAGACGCGCGGGTAACCTGCTTTTTTAACTAAACGCTTCTTCTCTGTCAACACCTTGATGCGGGTCACTTTCCCTTACAATCAGTATACCTGTCTTCTTCTTCGTCGTGTCGATGATACAAATAATTTTAGAATAGAATAGAATAGAATAGAAAAAGTTTTTATTTTCCATCAATACATGGGTAACAACAGAATACTTATTGTTGAAAACGTTTTAGGTTAAGTATAACCTTTTTTGTGTGTGGTTAAATCCTCTTTTTTATACCTAACTTGAAATTGTTATAATCTTTGAATTTGGAATTATATTTGAGACATGACGGTTTGCAAGAAAAATAAAATGACTTCTATTCCAACTACCATGGTGTTTGCTTTTTTGATAATATATAAAATACTTTTAAATAAAATATGGAAGAATATTTTACATGGTCCTTATCGAGTCGGATAGTTTTTTGTATAGTCTGCTTGCTATGTATGCACTTAGGATACGTTTCTATTAAAAGTGCCAACGAATTGCGGTCTCTGTGGAGTACCGAGTCGGTGGCTGACCTTGCTGCGAGAAGACGCAGCCGCGGTCTGGAAACATTTCCTTTGAAGTGCGCACCGAATTGCGGTCTCTGTGGAGTACCGAGTCGGTGGCTGACCGTGCTGCGAGAAGACGCAGCCGCGGTCTGGAAACATTTCCTTTGAAGTGCGCACTGAATTGCGGTCTCGTGGAGTACCGAGTCTGTGGCTGACCGTGCTGCGAGAAGACGCAGCCGTGGTCTGGAAACATTTCCTTTGAAGTGCGGTCTCTGTGGAGTACCGAGTCGGTGGCTGACTGTGCTGCGAGAAGACGCAGCCGCTGTCTAGAAACATTTCCTATGAAGTGCGGTCTCTGTGGAGTACCGAGTCAGGTGGCTGACTGTGCTGCGAGAAGACGCAGCCGCGGTCTGGAAAGATTTCCTTTGAATTCCGCACCGAATTGCGGTCTCTGTGGAGTACCGAGTCGGGAGGCTGACCGTGCTGCGAGAAGACGCAGCCGCGGTTAACCAAAAAGAAGCATCAGCGAGCTACTCTGCTACCTGACGTCACATCTGTGACAGGAGTTTACAACCAACCGTGACGAGAAGACGTGACGGTATCGTCGCTGGAGCGACTAGGCGGCAGAGGCTCTGTGTGGAGGTGAAATGGTTTGCCAGTGAAACTGTGAGTACAATTTGTGATCTATTTCTATTGGAGCAAGATTCAATTCAGTTTAACAAGAATCAAAAATTCAGTCTGAACATTTCAAGATTTATTTTATTGGACTCTTAGTTTAGAATTAATTCTACAAAAAGTGATACTACGGGGAACCTATGCCCGATTTTGGTTTGATTTGTCTTGTTCACAAATATGCGTAAAATTGTAGGATTTTTCTAGAATATGTATTTTTAAGAATTTTGAAGTTACGGTATTGATTGACATTGTTCAATTGTTTTAGTAGGTATTGTTTGATTTTCAAAAGTTTTGACTTATTCTTTTGGTAAAATGTCATCTTACGTCAAAAGCCAAATGGGCTATAAACTTCTCATTGAAAAAGATTACATAAACTTCAAAAAGTCTCCTAAAGACCGTCTTTCCGATGAAGCTTATTTGCTGACGCGATTAGAAGCTTTGGAAGAGAAATGGAGTATATTTTCGGCAACACATCGAGATATTTTGTTAAGAGAAGAAGAGTCAGGTGATGAAAAATATATCAAGGATAATGTGTATGGTTGTGTTGAGGAAATATATGTTGCGTACAAAACAGAATTAAGGAAGGCTTTGAATTTAGTTAAGTTCACAAACAATACTGCTAGTTTAAGTAATATCTCGTCGAAAAGGGAGACTAACAATGTCAAATTGCCAAAGATATCGATACCGAACTTTTCTGGTTCTTACGCTGAATGGACAACATTCAAAGACTTGTATGTCTCTTTGATTCATAACAACGCTTCAATTGACGAGGTTCAGAAAATGCACTATTTGAATAGTCATCTCACGGGAGAGGCAGAACAGCTTCTGAGGCACGTGCCTTTAACTGCAGCCAATTATGAAAAGTCATGGCTAGCTTTAAATAATAGGTATAATAACAAAAAATACTTAGCAAATTGCCTTTTAAAGCGCTTTATGAATCAACCCAGTATCGGATCCGAGTCGTGCACTGCGATTAAGGATATGTTGGATGTAATGAATGATACGCTGAATGGTCTGAAGAATTTGGGTGTAGAGGTAGAGTCATGGGATACAATAATGATATACATGGTTGGTTCAAAGTTAGACTCTCAAGGAGTGGGAATTTAAAATTAGTACCACGGACAAGTTGCCAACTTTACATCAATTATGTGAGTTTTTAGAAACACGGTTCCGATCCCTTGAATTCTTGGAACCCAATCTGAAACCTAAATCAGATTCTTCTTACCAGAAGCACAAAGTCATGCATGCTATATCGACTGGCTCCGATTCTGCTGTTAAGCTGTGGTGTCCATACTGCAAGATGAATGATCACAAACTCACAAACTGTCAATTTCTTTAAGCTAGATTTTAACGGTCGGCACTATTGTGTATAAGGGAACAGCATTTGTTTCAATTGTTTGTGTAGGAACCATTCTTCCTACCAATGCCGAGCGTATACTAGATTTTAGATATGCAAACAATAACATCACTCTTTGCTCCACCCAAGTCAAAAGTTAACATCCAAACACACGATTTCATTCAAATCAGGTTTAGAAGAAGTTCATGTAGCATTACATAATGTTGAGACGTCATATGATGACGTTTCTAAAGTGAACGTACACTTTTCAACAAGGTACATTTTTCCTAGAAGAGGGGAAACAATCCACGGGTTCTGTTAGCAACTGCGGTTGTAGACGCGTATGCAAGCTCATAAACGTCTCTCGTAACAGAATCGATCGTGCAAATGCTGGGTCTGAAGAAGAGTTCCATAGTTGTGGTAGCTCAGGATTTGGCATCGGTGTAGATCAGGTTGTTCTTAAAGCACATCTTCGAGATCAACGTTGCATCGTGTCATGATCCCAGTTACCAGCTAAAAATAATATGCACATGATTGTGTTAGGTACGTTCACTAGTTTGCATTCTTCAAAGAAGATTGAAGTTGATAATCCACAGGTTCTGTTAGCAACTACGGTTGTAGACGCGTATGCAGGCTCATAAACGTCTCTCGTAACAGAATCGATTGTGCAAATGGTGGGTCTGAAGAAGAGTTCCATAGGAGTGGTAGCTCAGAATTTGACATCGGTGTAGACCAGATTTGTTCTTAAAGCACATCTTCGAGATCAACGTCGTATCGTGTCATGATCCCAGTTACCAGCTAAAAATAATATGTATGCACATGTGTTAGGTACTTTCACTAGTTTGCATTTTTCAAAGGAGATTTAAGTTGAAAGTCCACAGGTTCTGTTAGCAACTGCGGTTGTAGGTATGCAGATGGATGCGTCCATCTGCTGATGAACGTCTAGTAACAGAATTTGTCGTGCAAATGCTGAAAAGTAGATGCACATGTATTAAGTATGTTCACTGGTCTGCTTCTTTCAAGGAAGATTGAAGTTGCAGATTGACCAGTGTTGGCTGAAATCACTCTTGCAGATACTCTAATTCACAAGGTCAGTAGGATTGACGTTCTATTTGATGCCGATGGGTATAGCAACATAGTTAGAGTGGGTAGGGCACTCCGATTGCACAATGCACCGCTTTAGGGTGTATTATTTCGTGTCCCACTGAACAGTCATCTTGATGAAGGCTGAATTAGTTCATCATTGTCATCATGACGTTATGGTAAGTGAGGATTCTTGTGTAGGGAGTTACTAAATAAATTCTGACAGATTAAAAATGGTATCAGTAAAATTCTCACTGAGGAGGAATAACGTCGTGAGACTTTTATAGTCAAACAACTCAGAGAGATGCTACAGAATGCTATGTAGTGAGATTGCCGTTTCGTGAAGATAATTTGCTCACTGAGTGCCAGACTGGAAGAAGGTAAAAAGGTTTATAGCAAAGTTGTGTCAAACAAATTAGGTCTGTTTGTTCCTCTAGGTTGGGTAGCTCTTTGCGTCGTAAATCGTAATTGCGAAGGTCATGATCCTGAAGTTGTGGCTGGCCTGAATCGATTGGGATGATGAGTTACCCGATGAGCTTCCCTATCAATCAGAACTAATAAATGTAAGCAACTTGAGTATTCTTAGGTGGCTTGAAGCTAAATAATGATATTCTTTCGTGGTGTCTTGTCTTGTGATGCAATTATTGCCGCATACATTGCAGCAGTCTACCTGAGGACTGTTGATGTAGAATGTAACACTCATGTTCATCTTGTTGCGGATATAACAACGGTGGCTTCAACAATGCAAGTTTCGATTCTACTTCGTGAGTTGATGGAAACAGTTCTGTTGACTAAGTTAACCACAGATTAGCTTACCAGTTAGGAATTACCAGTGGATAAGATATTGTTAGATGATACGATTTGATAGTTGGTGAGCAATCATCCTTTTGCTCGCATAATGTAAGGCAGGATGGTTTTTATGGCCACAGAATAAGGTTTTGATATTTATATTGTTTAATGTTATTAATCTGTGGTATTATTTACTTACTTTACATTGTTGTTTAGCACTTTATTATTGCTAAGTTTGTAAGCTGTTGTTGAAATTGTGTTTTTAAGTTTCAAGTTAAGTTTGTTTCAACTGCCTAACAGAATTCATGGTGGGCGGTTATGTAAAAATAGCTGATGAAGAACGATCACAGTCGTTCTTGGTGGGCGGTATGTTGAAAACGTTTTAGGTTAAGTATAACCTTTTTTGTGTGTGGTTAAATCCTCTTTTTTATACCTAACTTGAAATTGTTATAATCTTTGAATTTGGAATTATATTTGAGACATGACGGTTTGCAAGAAAAATAAAATGACTTCTATTCCAACTACCATGGTGTTTGCTTTTTTGATAATATATAAAATACTTTTAAATAAAATATGGAAGAATATTTTACACTTATTGACCATCGAGTGACAAGAAAATAAGGCTGCCCCTCGAACCCGCAACCTCCGTGTCTCAGGCGAGCCTTCGCCCACCGCGCCACAGAGGTCGTCAAAGTAGTATATATATATAAAAAAATGGGGGCTACAGCTAGCCCCTTCAGTGACGGTGGCTCAACTGGTTCTAATTGTTTTTTGTACAGTTATGTAAATATGTAATAGTTTAGTTTCAATAAATTGTTTAAATCTCAATATCTATTTTAAATAAACGCCAAGTAGAAAGCAATGATATAACCATACATGTTTCATCCCGATGGTACTCGCAACTCGCCACAGACTACACCACAGTTGTATCGTAACTCAACCGCGGTATCTCATCGCAGTTAATCTCACAACTATAAATCCGTACAATGCGATGTTTTCCGCGCTATACAAATATATTATGGCTTTCGAATAAACGTGTTGGACTGAGCTATGGGCTCGTTGTGGGTATATTTACTGTAGTTTGACTTTTTGCGGAGTTTTGTTTATTATGATCATTGAATAGGAATATGCATAAAGTAAAGTAATATATTGCGGACCATTGGCTTCAACTTGGTTCCAACATTGGCTACGAATAGAATGGCCAATGACAATGCTCCGTTTGTGTTCAATAACCATCCAAAATCAATCCTCACATTGGAGTGTTGGAACCAACACGTTCAACGTTCAACACTCCAATATGTGGTGCCCGCATATTGCTCAAAGGATTAGCGCGTTAATGCTGCCAGTGACTTGGGCACGCTTTCGTCTGGCAGTGGTTTGGATCAGTTGAGCTACCTATAGATAGTTTGTCCTTAGGTAGTTCAACTAGTTCTTATTGTATTTTGTACAGTTAATAAATAATAATAATTTTTGAAAACTAACTGGTATCTTCACGAATATTTTTGTTACATATAAAATTAACCTATCACAAAATCCAATAGTAAGCCTGAATTTCACAACCTTCGTTCTAAAACAACAAGGCAAAACATGGCTGCCGGTATGAGGTATGATTGGTTTCATATTTTTTTTTTTTTTTTTTTTTTTTTTAATATTCCTGGACATTCCACACGGCGTCATCTAGTCCCAAGCTAAGCAACTTAATGCTTGTGTTATGGTAACCAGATGACTGATATACTACATAGATACATTTTTTTTTTTCGTAAATACATACATACTATAAATAGAAAAACATCCAGACCCGGAACAAATATCTGCAGAACATGCAAACATTTGTCCCGCTGCGGGTATCGAACCCGCAACCTCTGCGTCTCAGGCGGGCTTTCGCCCACTGCGCCACAGAGGTCGTCTTCGATATTGGGTTTTAAGCTTTGACGATTCTAGAAATCAGACCTTTGACAGAAACAGTATTTTCTCCTATAACGAATAGTAGGTCCGAATAGTCCGTACTAGCCAAATTAAAAAAAAAAGCGCAGCAGGGAAACGGCGCGAGCTCTCAAAGTCGTCACTCTATTAAATTATTCCGTTTCGCCGGCTTCGAATGGCGGGCACTAATGTTGCCAGCATTCAAAAGGGGTCGTATTTCAGGGATCCCTGCCGTGAAATGAAATCAATCTCATTTTAAGGAAAGTTAGAAAAATGTACACCCTAGTGACTAGAAAAATGTACACCCTAGAAAAATGTACCTCCAAATGTCTAGTGACTGGCCTAGTCACTAGACTAGGGTGTACATTTTTCTAACTTCTAGTAAGAATGAAAGTGATATGAATGAAAATGAGAAATGTAGAAAACGAGATGAATGAAAAAGAGAAATAGACTAAATAAATAAATATCCTTGGAAATTTTACACGGCGTCATCAAGCTAAGCAATGTTATGGTAACAAAATGACTGATATAATACTAAGTTACCTTGTTTTTTTGTAAATACATACATATTATAGATAGAAAAACATCCAGACCCGAAACAAATATCTGCAGAACATGCAAACATTTGTCCCGCGGCGGGTATCGAACCCGCAACCTCCGCGTCTCAGGCGGGCCTTCGCCCACTGCGCCACAGAGGTCGTAGAATGAACAAGATATATAAAGCCCGCTGTACGTAATCTAGTAAATGAGAGCTGAACCATGTTTCAGATGAGGTAGGAAAAAAAACCCATTGTAGGTATTTGTCAAGAACTTTTTCAGAAGCTAGAGTTGCATTTCAGTCTCTGAAGATCTTCTGATTCTGAAAATTTTGTAATGTGAGCTCAGAAGTATATTCTCTAAAAAATAAGAATTTACAAAATCTATCCAATATTGACGGGAGTAATCGATGAACATACATACAAATTAAAAAAATACACACAAAGAAACATAGAAAACTCTTTTTTGAAGCCGGTTAATAAAGATACATCAAATGAACAGAACTCGTAGATATAAACCCCGCTCACCCTTGGCCGTATTTATCCGCGTTTTAACCGTCGGTCAAGTGACGGTCCGCCGGTGTTTGTACAATTCGGACGTTTTTAGAATGGAGCTTTTTTTATTCGTCCTTTTGGCATGAAAATTGCTTGTATGTATGACAGATTTTGGATTTCAATTGGGATTTGATAATGAAAAGGGTAAGGCTTGATGAAGAATCAGAATTGAGTTTACTTTTTGTTTTATTTAAGCTTAACTTTTTTGTTAGTTACAATCAAAGACGAGGCTATCTGGTACGCGGGATCAGGGTTACGATTTTGTGTATGGCCTTTGTCTGTCTTCTAGATATTAATCGTCTTTGGTTACAATGAACTTCAATTTGTAAAAAGGTAGAGTGATATATTTTGAAATAAATTAGAAAGACTACGTGCTACTACTACGTACGCTTTGCTCGCGTGGTACTTACCCGGATAAAAAATTACCTTTGTGTTATTCCAGGTCATAAGCTATGTACCTACTCGTATATTCTAAGTAACAAACATCCATCCATACAAATGTTGCACTAATAAATCTTTAAAGTTCATGAGTGAATAGTACTAGGCGTGCAGAATCTACAAGAAGGTAGCGTTAGTTGAGTTTTGACTGCACTTGTCCAGATAGGTCCACTTCGCTGAGAGGTATGCAGATGCGGCAAATGGACTCCACTCGATTGCCCACTCCACACGGTGTAGGCTGGACACGAGTCATTATCATCATCATTACTTGAAAGCTCGACTTTATTACTAGAACAAAAGTCCTTCTTAAACAAAAAAAAATCAGGCCTTTCCATCTTTTACATGATTTATCAGACGATCTAACAGAGTCAGGAGGCAAGCTTTGCCTACAGTATATACGGGACACTGTACCTAGTGCCTGGGAGATTGTTGAGATGGAAGAGGCTTGCCCAGCACCTAAACCATCCTCTCAGCTTATCCATATCCACAGGAAAGACAATGGTCAATACGTGTGGGGCTGACACTTGGCCAACAAGGCATTGCAAACTAACATAATCTTTATAAATTCATCAGGCAAAATTACTAGGCGTGCAGAATGTATAAGAAGTAATATTCCCCACTTGATTGTCTGCTTCAAAAGTTGTAGGCTGGACACGGAGTCATTATCACCATCATCAAAAGAAAGCTCTAGTACATTGTAACATCCTAAAACGAACTTTAGTGTATAATTTTCAAAGAAACCATTTAGACTAATAATTTAGTCCTAGCAAAGACGATTAATATCTAGAAGACAGACAAAGGCCATACACAAAAGCGTAACCCTGAACCCCAGTACGAGATAGCCTGGAAACTTTAAAACATCAATTTTATTCAAGAAATTTCAATACTTATATAGTAGTAGGTATAGCAAGAATATTCAATAAAAATTTTTTTTAGGTAATTTTAACTAGAAAGTAATTAAAATTTCTTGGATAAAATTGATGTTTTAAAGTTTCCAGGCTATCTTATGATTTTGTGTATGGCCTTTGTCTGTCTTCTAGATATTAATCGTCTTTGGTCCTACTTAACCGTTACACAATTTACCCAGTTATTAATATTGGACTAGTAAACTTATTTTAGCTAAAACGGTTATAGTATCTGTTGCTATCTCTTTTCATTGCCATAAGAGTAACAAGAAAAGACATTCTTTAAATCTATATTCAATTGACAAATCATTATGAATTGAACTTATATCGTCATATGTAGGTAAGTAATGGTGTCTATTCGGAATGTCGCCAAAATTAACCTAAACTAATTTGACAGCACTAAAAATGTTGCCGTCCCTTTCATAACAATCGAAATAAAAAGGATGGCATCAATTTTAGTGCTGTCAAACTAGTTTAGTTTAGTTTTGGTGAAATCCCGAATAGCCACCAATACTTTACCAACATTTTAGATCTTATTTTAATGCTTGAAAAAACTATTATATCGACATTGATTATAATCAAAATATTTACATAGTTTCCAAGACTATCGTCGTAGATAGCTATCAGCCTTAGTAACTAGTGCTTAGGGTTTAACCTCGCTAATGCGTGGCCCGTGTCGCTCAAGTAGCCTCTAGTGTTTGCAATTGGCACACACCTAGGTACTCTAATTCTAGACCCGAATTCTGCTTAGTTACCTCACAGGCTATGTGTGTCAATATATATCAATAATAGTGACATATTGCGGATTCGATTTCCGCCGCGGGACAAATGTTTGCATAAAACTTTTTAAACTATCGCGACTTGAAAACATATTTATAAATATTAATAATAAATAATTATAATAAATAATATTGATTTCAATACGCGATTAAGTCCCGTTAATATTTATAAAAATGTTTGCATGTTCTACAGATATTTGTTTCGGGTCTGGTTGTTTTTCTATGTATAATATTTATGTATGTATTTACAAAATAAAATGTATCTATGTAGTATATCAGTCATCTGGTTACCATAACACAAGCATTAATCAGCGTTAAATCTGACAGTTATTTTCGCGATTTACTGTGATTGTTGCTTTGATACAACTTTGATACAATCAGAGACAAGTTACACAATCGGGGGCTGATACACAAAAGATATTGATTACATTTACCACAAGAATATTATTAATCTGTTGAGCCATTATATACCAGCCCTTAAATGAGAACCTCTTTGTCACTTACAGCCTTTATGGTTGCAAAATGTAAATGATCTTTAATATTTCAGTGTCAGGCCAATTATCGATGAACGCCACAAGTACCTTATCAACCCATTAAGCACTTACCTAAGACTTTATTACGCACAATAATAGGATTTTCAATAAAGCGTTTAAATAGAGATGTTTGAAAGGACTTGCTTAAAGTGATTTTTTATATATATTTTGAACTAGCTGCGCTCCGCGGTGTTTCCCGCGGTGAATAGTTCCCTTTTCCGTGGGAATATCAGGATTAAAAATAGCCTATTTTTTAATCCAGTATAAGCAATCCTAGTACCAAATTTCATTCAAATCCGTCCAGCCGTTTGAGCGTGAAAGAGTATTAACAAACGCACTTACATACTTTTACACACTTACACACACACACAAACTTTCACCTTTATAAGATAGTGTGATGTGATTCATGTTTTATAATATAGATAGATTATTTGCCTATTCCTTGTCCTTTGTACCTGTGTTTACAGTTTATATTAAATATATTTTTTTAATATTATTTATATTTCTAAGTTAATATACAATAAAAAGTATTCAATCATTTTGTAAATCTACACGTAAGCAGCATAGTAAAACCATACTCTAAAATGTCGTACAGAACCGAAACAAAAACAAAGTATTTAGTGAACATTTTCCCAAACTCTGTAATATCCCACCCGAGCCTTATTTGAATACAGCCTTCAAACCAAATTCTTAGCGACGAGAGCCGCAAGGATTTCTATTTACATCGATTGTGCAGACTTCATTTTCACAGTAAGCCGACCCTCTGCAAACCGAAAACTGTACATCGTGTTAAATTAAATATTTTATTTTATTTTTATTTTATTTATTCGGAAAACAAACAGTTTTACAGCCTAGTTATAAAACTTAGTGTAAGACTTAGTACAAAGAGTATCAGAGTTGGCCACTAGCTCATAAATAAATAAATAAATAATCCTTGGACATTTCACACGGCGTCATCGAGTCCCAAGCTAAGCAATTTAATGCTTGTGTTATGCTTAATGGTAACCAGATGACTGATAAACTACATAGATACATTTTTTTTTGTAAATACATACATATTATAGATAGAAAACACCCAGACACGAAACAAATATTTGCAGATCATGCAAACATTTGTCCCGCAGCGGGGATCGAACCCGCAACCTCTGCGTCTCAGGCGGGCTTTCGCCCACTGCGCCACAGAGGTCGTCAAACGAACAAACGAACGAGTACAAATAATTCTTGCCGATATTTTAAAAAGTTCACTAAACAAATATCAAGTAGATTCGTCTTTTTACATAAGAATAATTTATATTATCATTTTTTCTGTTAATACCTTGATTTTACACACTTTTTTAATAATCTACATAGGCCCGTTATCGGCGCCGAAAATCTGCATCCTGTGTTAATGATTTCTCATTATAATTAATAGCAATTAGCTAAATTAGCAGCGACGCATGAAATCCGCGCTTGTATTGCGCTCAGCTTAGATTATCAAGAAACAGATTTTCAAAATATTCCCAAGAGAGAATAAAAACAGGGCTGCAATGAGGATACAAATTAAATAAACACTTGTTCATTTTTTGCTTTGACCTAATGACATGAGCAATCTATATTTATACGTCACCAGAGTTGGCCACTTGCTCATACGAACTTACTTACTTACTTTTCAATGTCATATATGTAGCTAGGTATGTAGAGTAAAAATGTAAGTTCTAGATATCATTTTATTATTTAGTTAGAGGCGTTGGAACTCGATAATTATAATCCGGGCAGGATTTGATTCAACCTTCTACTACCGAAGACTATCATACCACAGATTATACAGGGTGTAAAAAGACGTCTACCGAAAATGAAACGGGGTGGTACAGCACCCCAAAAGACATCTAAAGAAACATTAGTTGTCTAAAAAATAACCGCGGGCGATCGATGACCGCGGGCGAGATCAGCTGTTCGCTGTCGTACGAGCGTACTAAGCTATGCGTAATATTGCTGTTTCTTTAATTTACTTGTTTATTTCCTTTATTAAATGATCTAATTAGGTGGAAATGGTCTTATTATGTTGTACGATGTGTATGTAACTAAAAAAAAATATAAAATATTTAAGGTAAAAAAAAAAAAACTTTTTTTCCGCTAATTATGTTCAGTACTATGGTCTGATTGCAACCCATCAGTTTTCGGTAGTAGTCTTTTTACACCCAGTATAATACAGATCATACTCGGCCAACACGATACGCCTACAATACATTTTCTTCAGTACCAACAGATTTAAAGACTTTAATGTTATACACGCAAAAGCTCGAAAAAATCGAGTCTATAATCTGTGGAATAGAGACAGGTTCCTCAAACTTGTCCGTATCCACGCCGCCCAATTATCGGATTACCGCAAAGCCTTTAATCCGGCCCTGTCCGGGGCCGCTAATCTTGTGATAGATGGCGCTTTGTTTGTGAATTAGAAGAAATTCGACTCATTCTACAGAGGTACTGAAAATCTTACAACTATTGTTGTTTGGAATCAATTCTGTTGAGTCAAGGTCAAACATTTTTAAAAAAAATTTTTCTGTATATTCACCGTTTATTCCGTCAATAAATAACAAATTTTGAAATTCATTTTTTTTTTCTAAGAGTAAGTATAAGTCCGAAGGTGGTCTCAAAATTTGATTATCTGACGAGGATCTTCGAAGTTTTGAACAGAAATGCACCTCTATTTACAAAAAAAATATATTATATCAGTCACCTGGTTACCATAACACAAGCATTAAGTTGCTTAGGGACTAAATCTGATGTCTAGATGTTGTGTGGAATGTCAAGTTGCTTAGCTAAAATGTCCAAGGATATTTATTTATATTATTTACTAGCTGCGCCTCGCGGTGTTACCCGCGGTAGTTTCCGTTCCCGTGGGAATACCGGAATCAAAAGTAGCCTATGTGTTATTCCCGGTCATAAACTATGTATATTCCAAGTTTCAGCCAAATCCGTTCAGTAGTTTTAGCGTGAAAGAGTAACAAACACTCTTACACACACACAAACTTTCACCTTTATAATATTAGTAGGATTTAGGCTAGACTTTGCTCCATTTAGAACCTTGTACCACAAAAACTACATCACCCCAACACCAGAACAACCTACCGCTTTACTAGAAAGAATAACATCGGATAATCTCGGTAAAACCACAGAATAAATAATATAACAAGATAAAACTATCTCGCACATCTTCAAAAGTTATGATTATTTCTACACGCGCGGGTAAACTATTACCCGGCGCGGCTGAGTCGGTAATTTATTCGGGTAATCGGGTAATTTGTCGCGAGGATTGCCCTAATTTATCCTCAGGTGTTCCTTGGCTGTTCCGTGTTTTTCGAGACTCGAGTTCCGAATCGAGATTGCGCGGGAATTCCATGTGTGATGGTTTTTAGAATGTAGTGTAAATACATTAACATTGAAAGTGGCTGTGTGGCATATTTGAACATGCTTGTGACTACCTACACCTAACACATTTACAAAACATCTTGAATGGATGTAGAATTTAGTGAATAGGTGAGCTGTTCCTAGGCTTCGTGTTTTACGAGACTTAAATTTCGAAATGAGTGTATGGTTTTAAATGGAAGAACATTAAAATTAAAGACAAAGCTACAATTGTTTTTTATAAAAGGAGTTTTGTACAATAATTGAAGTTATGTCGTATTTAAAACATTTGTTTGCCTATAAAACTTTTTAAACTATCGCGACTTGAAAACATATTTAAAAAATATTAACGGTTAGGTAAATAAATAATATTGATTTCAATACCTACGCGAAAAATATTTCCGTCCCGTTAATATTTTTTAAATTTGTTTGCCTATTTGCAAATCATAGTTTAATATTCGACCAGAATTGGAAAAACTCTGAAGATACATCAAACATCATTAAATAAAAAAATAAAATAAATAAATATCCTTGGACATTTTACACGGCGTCGTCATCTAGTCCCAAGCTAAGCAACATAATGCTTGTGTTATGGTAACCGATGACTGATAATTATACTACTTAGATACAATTTCTTTTCGTAAATACATACATTTTATAGATAGAAAAACTGCAAAACATGCAAACATTTGTCCCGTGGCGGGGATCGAACCCGCAACCTCCGCGTCTCAGGCGGACCTTCGCCCACTGCGCCACAGAGGTGTTCCCGTCATTGTAGTAGATATACTAAATAACTAACTCAACGTCTATCCTTGATTTATCTCACCGGACATTCGAGACTCCTTTTGCCTTCAAGTAACAAAGTAAGTTTGCGTTTGGCTTCATCATCATAATAATTTTCAGCCTGTTTGGGTGTAGGCCTCCTCCAATTCTCCGACGACCTCTGTGGCGCAGTGGGCGAAAGCCCGCCTGAGACGCAGAGGTTGCGGGTTCGATCCCCGCTGCGTGACAAATGTTTGCATGATCTGCAAATATTTGTTTCGTGTCTGGGTATTTTCTATGTATAATAAGTATGTACCTATTTACAAAAAAAATATGTATCTTTATGTAGTTTATCAGTCATCTGGTTACCATAACACAAGCATTAAATTGCTTAGCTTGGGACTAGATGACGCTGTGTGGAATGTCCAAGGATATTTATCCAAGGATATTTAATTACTGCCACTCCTTGCGGTGCTCGGCCAATCACATCCAAGTTTTTTTGGCTACCGTAACAATCTCATCCACCCATCTAGCGGATGGTCTGCCAGCACTGTCTGCCCGGTGCACGCGAAATGGCTTAAAGCAATTAGTTGTAACCAGTAGCAATGAGTTATTGATGGAGCTGAATTACAGTCGAATTGGATCGCCGTATGTTATAGAACATGTAATAATAAGCGACACCTTGATGTATAGACTTACTCAAGTTGACCATATCTATAGTCTAAGTTGATTTAAGACTTGCTCTTGGTTTCGCGTATAGTATTATATTATCTGTGGTTTCGCCTACCATTTAAATTAGTTCGTTCGTTCGTTCGGTCGTATGAGCAAGTGGCCAACTCTGGAGACGGAGTTTTCAGGCCGCCTAAAGGCCTCCGTCATGGCTAAACTTAATTTAAATTAGTTTTAAATAGCCTATAAACTTTCGACTTAATCTAATGCAGAATAGTTTACATCGATTCATATAGTCTTTAACGCTCAAACGGCTGGACAGATTTGAATGAAATTAGGTTCCAGAATTGCTTATACTCTGGATTAAAAAATAGGCGCAGCTAGTATTTTATACAACTTATATTTATTTTAATACTAGCTGCTTTCCGCGGTGTTACCCACGATAAATAGTTCCCGTTCCCGTCGGAATACCAGGATCAAAAGTAGCCTTTTTTTTATCCAGGGTAAAAGCAATCCTACCAAAATTCATTTAAATCCGTCCAGCCGTTTGAGCGTGAAAGAGTAACCAACACACATACACACTAAGACACACACACAAAATTTCACCTTTATAGTATTAATAGGAATTAGGATAGTAGTAGGTTTCTATTCAACAAGAGTCAACCTCTAGAGTTCAAAATGCCCAATTAGTAATTCACGGATCCGTATCAGAGGACCTACACTTGATCTTCACAATTAACTTGTCAAGTGTGTGTCGGTGCCAGATTAAAATCATCCGTCATGGAGCTTTGGGGATTATACGGAAATGTGTCCGAGACACGTGTCGGCTCATAATCTTTAGGATGCTGTGTAATGTGTAATGTAGACGACTGAAAATTAGATCATCATCATCATCATTGGCAGCTCAAATTATAGCCCACTGCTGGGTATAAGAATAAGAGAATAAGAGAATAAGAAGAATAAGAATATTTTTATTTTTGCAACAACAACAATACAACATTAAAAAAAATTTATAAATAAACAAGAACTTACAAAACAGTTGTTACAAAAAAAGGGCCTCTAACTCAGCATAATACTGGATAACCAGGTTAACCAGCGCTGGTCTTCCGTCAGAGCCTTTTCATATAGCGGACATAGAACAATATAACAAACAAGGTACAAAGAAAAAAGAAAATACACCAAAAAGCTTATAAAATCAGAATAATGCTACATATAAAAGCACATGCACCAGAGCCAAATGGCACTTGTATCGTGAAGTAGAGTTTCCTGCTGCGTATAAGCCAAACGCCACTCTAATCGGCCCTGTGCCTAAATTAGATCATGCTTCCTGAAAAATTATTATAACAAACTAGATGCGCCCCGCGGTGTTACCCGCGGTAGTTCCCGTGTGAATACCGTGATCAAAAGTAGCCTTTGTGTTATTCCCGGTCAACTATGTATACTCCAAGTTTCAGCCAAATGCGTTCAGTAGTTTTCGCGTATATCGATATAAATAATACGTACGGCTGTAGGCACCATATAATTATAACATTTTCCGCTTTATACACATTTTATCTATAATAAATAAATCAATAGATCAATAATAAATATCCTTGGACATTTCACACAGCGTCATCTAGTCTCAAGCCAAGCAACTAAATGCTTATGTTATGGTAACCAGATGACTGATATACTACTTAGATGTTTTTTTTTGTATATACATACATACATATTATAGATAGAAAAACATCCAGACCCGGAACAAATATCTGTAGAACATACAAACATTTGTCCCGTGGCGGGAATCGAACCCGCAACCTCCGCGTCTCAGGCGAGCCTTCGCCCACCGCGCCACAGAGGTCGTCAATAATTATTCTGGCAAATGCTATTTACCCGGTCGTTGCTGGTACATTCAACAAACTGCCCACGTGACCAGCGTACGGGGCTTCTAGTTTTTATTATGTAATCCTAAGAACGGATGGACGGAACCCGAATACTAATGAACAGACAGTTACTACACAGCTTTATGGATTGAGAAATAAAAAGTAAATTGCTTTCGTTGTGACGGACAAGGAAATATTGGGTCAAAATATATTATTATAGGATAGGTACAAGCGGCACCTCCGCATAATACTAAGTACCTATTCTTTTTGTCTTATTTTTTTAGCTAAAAGTCGAGTGACGTCATTTGATTTATTGTCGAGTTAAGCCCGTCACACACGTAGCTATTACATATATTAATATAAATAATATTGCAAGGCATATTACGTTATATTTTCTATACAAATATTGAAGTAACCGCACACGCAGCTATAATATATAGCTACGTATTTATAGCTACGTGTGTACGGGCTTTATAGTTCTTGAAATCACAATAGTGCTTATGCACGGAGCGGTCACAAGTATATACAAAAAAAATAATCTAGTTACCTACAAGCTTGGGACCAGAATATGACGCTGTGTGGAATGTCCAAGGATATTTATTTATTTATTTATATCTACTGACTCGCTTGAAATTGCAAAGCAAGCTGCTGCCTAAAGCCCGTCACACACCTAGCTATAATATATATTAATATGCCTTGCTATATCTATACAAATACACACGCAGCTATAATATATATTATAGCTGCGTGTGCGGTCACTTGAATATTTCTATAGAAAATATATCGTAATATGTCTTGCTATAATTTATATTTTTTTTTTTTTTTTTTTTTTTCTAACCTATGCTGTCCCACTGCTGGGCAAAGGTCTCCCCCATCAACTTCCAAGCATTGCGATCGCCGGCTTCGTCCCACCAATCAGCCCTGAATGCATCGAGATCATCACGCCAGCGTCTTCGAGGCCTGCCCCGGCCATAATATAATATATAATATATATATAATTTATATTACTATATATTATAGCTACGGGTGTGACGGGCTTTAAGCTCACGTAATATCATGCCTGCCTTCTCATAAATATTATGTAAGCAAAACTCGTATTTATTCGAAATTAATATTACAAAATGGCTAAGCTTTGATTAAGAAAAAACACGGTTGTATCGATACCCTTTTTAATTTATTTTATCAAATGAAAGTCGGAATAAATTCCAATAAATTCCAATAGAAAGTGCGTCCGCCGCAACAATGAGGGTAGTTTCAAACCACCAGGGACGCATTCAGGACAATGTAAAAGGAGTTTTTTAATAATTACTTTACTCTTTTGACGGGTGTTATACGTTTTCCATTTAGTTTAAATTTACTATTCGTTTAAATTGACTATTCGAATGGAATATGTATTTTTACGGTGCAGGCGGTGCTGTTTCTGTTTTGTTTTCCTATTAAACTATAAACATTGAGAACTGATAACTGAAAAGAAAGCTAGGAACCAAACCGTCCCTGTTGCTGTATTTTTCCCGGCATTTGTCGCAAAGGAACATTATACTCTACCTTTAGACAATTCATTTTAACCCAGTGGTATTACCTACCGAATAAATTGTCAATTGAAAACTTTAAATATGAAGTAAATGGTCATACAAACTTAATTACCTACTTCCTTTCATATGAAGAAGATTTTTATTCTTTTTCTAAGCTAATGTTGCCAATCGATGCTTTAACGGAAATCTTACTGATAGTTTAGTCTTCGGCATCAAAGGCTTCGTGGCCGAGTGGTCAATGGCAACCCGGCTAATGGGTGATTGCTTGTATCACGTGGGCTTGAATCCCGGCGGAGTCATAAACTTTAAGTAAGATTTTTCATAATGTTGCCAACCTCATAGGTACGCAAAATATGGCAAAATTAAGAACAACTTTGAACGCCCCCTTCCATCCTTAGTCCGCTCCTGTGGCGGCCGCAAAGGCGGCTGGGGTTGATTAAAAGTTAAATTGGTGGCACACTGTGTGATTGGCATCTCTTGGGACGCTTCCCGCAAAAATGTTACTTCTATCGCTCTAGATTGGTTAGCCTGCTATTAACCATTTAAAACAGAAAAAAGATTAGATTCGATTTCATGCTCGGAGCAGTATCTCTCTGATCAAAATCAAAGTCAAAGATATTTCAATTGTTGGATCCATTTTTTTTTATTTTAAGAACAACATACAATTATACACTAAGATTGAGGTATTTTAAGAATAATAAGGTGTAAGTAAGTAGTTCAAAGTGTACCTACCTACAATCAGCCCGTCGGTCGGCGATTTTGAGCTTAAATTTACCAAAATCCCCTATAAATGGGATTTTCTAACTAGGCTGTTGTAAAAACGATACGTAATAAAAACCATCAAAAATGTATTTTTAAAAATACAATATCTTAAACTTTCGCGATCTTTAGACATAATTATTAACTAACTAGCTGCGCCCCGCGGTGTTACCCGCGGTGAATAGTTCTCGTTCCCGTGGGAATACCGGGGTCTAAAGTAGCTTATTTTTTAATACAGGGTATAATCAATTCTGGTACCAAATTTCATTCAAATCCGTCTAGCCGTTTGAGCGTGAAAGAGTAACAAACATACTACATACTTACACACACACAAACTTTCACCTTTATAATATTAGTAGGATTTTTGTGGGACTTCAGACGCGATAAAGTCTATAATAAACTTTCGCGATCAGAACACATTATACAACATATGCAAACGGGTATTTATCACGAATTTTACCTTTAATATTCACCCGACGTCTTCCCGCGACCACGGCTGGTGCAATCCGGTCGAAACGTCAGGTGAATATTAAAGGTAAAATTCGTGATAAATACCCGTTTACATATGTTTTTATGCGATAACGTCTCACAATAAATAATAAAGTAAAACCTTTTAAGTTCACTTTTTAATGTCAAATAATGTGACGGCCATCGTTTCCAGAGATCCGGCTCGGAATGAGGCGAAACTATTTCGAACGAAATTACTGAAATAGATGAAACCTCTCAATTCAAATTGCTTTCGGAAAGTAGACCAGAAAGGTAGGATTGCGCGTAATGGTTCTCAAACGGATCCAATACATTCAAACATTCGCTTGTAATGAGCATTCTAGAGATTATTAAAAGTGTTAAAAGTAATAAAAATATCTAATGTTGTATGACGTAAGTACCTACTTTTGATTTATGGCACGAAAGTTAAAAATTCGAATCCTGCATTAATCTCGACCGAAGTCACGGGACAAATATTTGTATGTCAGACATCTGTTTCTGGTCTTTGTGTTTTTATATGTACACCATGTAAAAACATGTATGTATTTCTTAATTGAAATATAAATAAGTTCCTTAGTATTATCATCTGGTTATCATTACGTCATCATGACGCTGTGTGGAACGGAACCAAGGATATTTATTTATAAATACTTAATGAGACTTACCCCTAAATGTCATTTAAACATTAATCAAAACTACCATCTCTGACACGACCCTGTATATTTTTTGTAAAGTATTCCAAAAACCTCAATTCAATTTTTCTTTTCTTAGTTCAAAATAAAAACGGTAACATTTATCTCGACCCATTGCTCTGAGGATTGTTTTTCTATGTCTAAAGCACAAAACGAAGTTTGATCTGAAAGACATCAAAACTGAAAACTAGAAGTTCTGAAGCGATTATACAGTTGTGATCGGTTCCGTACCATTCCATTTTTATACGCAAACTTGTAACAGAAACTGGAGATATTTTAGGATCCCGTAAAACGTCCACCGTCATTTTAAGACAGTAAACTTCACTGCTATCATTGCAATTCTAACACCATCTTACTATCACTTTCACTCAAACTTTTATATTGCTCATAGGCCTTTGTCATGGTTGAAAAAAGTTGAGCCTGGGTGTACGACGTTTTTTGAAAGAGCAATCGTTGCGCTGTTTTCTTTAGCGCGTCACTTGCTAGTTCCAAGTATTCCCAAGTGAGCACCTATGCATTGAGCACCCAAGCTCGCAGCGCGTTTCACAAACGAGAAGATAGTGTGCACTGTCACAGTTTGCCGCCTACATCTTGTTCGCGTTGCGTTTGTGTCGCGTTTGTATCGATACAAACGCGCAGGGAAGGCGCGTTTGAAAAATGTGGTGTGCCTAGCTCTTATAATAGTGAACTGATATATATTTCACCAAACATCATGTTTTGATGATTTGTCAAGAACAACTACTACGTGACTTGTACTATGAGTAACTACTTCCGATAGTACGCGTGTGTAACATTGCATAATTATGTTTTTGTGTATTACCTTCGAATAAAAAAAATACCTACACAGTCCTACTTACTTATTTTTCTATGTAGAGAGAAACTGTTTTGCTACGAAAAATGAGTTTTCGTATCACAAAATACAGACGTCATTTAACGGTTCTTTCTTCTCAAGAACCCGAGGACTAACTGCACGCCATTTCGGAAAATGGCAACACTACTTTGACCGTGTTTGCTTCAGTTTGGGTTTGGATAATATTTTTGGTAGAAAATTAAGGTCGGGGTGGCAACACTGGCAACATTGTTTTCAGTCATTTGTGAAAATTGAGAGGACTTTTCGAACTTTGGTAAATGGTAACTCCCTTGGTAATAAAATTAAATTTTGGAAATGACCTAAGGTCAGCAGTTATTTATTATTAATTACATTACAGTTGGTGGTCTTCTGCGTGGATCGTGAAAGTAACTAAAACTAGGGCAAACTTTTGTAAGATGAACGTAAATATTTGTTCTGTATCTGGGTGGTTTTTTTAACATAATAAATAATACATTCGAATAATATTTTTAACAAGAAATGTGTGTGTTTTTATAAATATATCAAAATCATGATGCTATTGCTAAACCAAGGCTTCGCGCTAGATGCACTGTGACAAGTTTTTATTATATTAACTGTCAAAAACCTATACGTAGCATGTATGAATTGATTAGGACATGTCATGTTAAGATGTCGTGACTACACTGGTTCTTAAATAATGACGTTTGACTACCGTAAACGTAAATATTCTTACAACTATTTTTAAGAATCCCAAACAAATATTGCGTCACAAAGTTTTACTTCATCCTTCAGAATATACCTTTGTGTGTTACCTTACCCTTTTGGTAAGGTAACACAAAGGTATAATTTTCCAAAACGAAAATACATTGGCCCCGGCTCGGACCAATTTTCGTTTTGAATTTCTTATTCATTCTTATTCACAACAAAAATGTTGAGGCACTACTCTATTAGGCCAACATCACAAAAAAATAATATACTATTCATACTCAAACAGCAATAACTTAACGGTTTTGACAAGTGGAAATTCTATTATTTGCAGACAGACTAGACTTAAAGGCTGATAGATTTTAGGCATTCCTTTTTCCCCCAGTTTTATTTCTGCGTAAAAAGTTAGTAAAAAAGTCCATTTGTTTCTTTAAAATCAACTACCGTCATATGGCGAGCGACATTATGTATTAGTTATACAATTCAGACAAAAACAATTCCTTTGTATACCTTTATGGTAAAACAACATGAATAGTACAACTTTTCAATTAGAGTGTTAATAGTAGATTGTTATACAAGGGTTGAAAGTGACCTTTTTAATGCACGAGATGGTTTGGTGCGCGAGCGGTAGCGAGAGTACATAGTACCTAGTTGTACCTATTTAATATTACGATGTTCTTTTCAGCTACAACTACCTCCCATAAAATGAATCCTTAAAAAAACATCTTAGCTTAGCCTTATTTCTTTATCTATAAATGAATGTCTGTCAAATGAAGGTCCTATTTTTAAGAGAGCACGGATTTTCGCCGCTTTCAGTTATGATTATTGCCGCCCTAAAGTATACTCGTATTTTTTGCAACAAATGGAGACGGGTGAATAATTCCGTTTTATTTTAGCGGCATCAGTTTTTTGCTCTTATAATACTGACGTGAATCTCTTGCTGAGGGTTTTAAACGGAGTGTTCTTTGGAGGTGTAACTTATAGTGACTTTGATACTACTTTTAGTTATTTAGTTATTGTTTTGTTCTTCAGAATAAGTCCGCGTCATTTTGGTTGTTGTCGGCAGACATCGGAAGGGTTCAGGGAATGAAAGGACCTCTGACGTGAAAACGTTTTGAATGTTTAATGGCTGGGCTCGGTAACGGAGATATTTTTATAGTTTTCCTCTCGGAGTAATTGCCGTTTTTATTGTGGGCTTTGACGACCATCTTAGAAAATGGCGGACATATAAAAAAGCAATTTGCTGATATTTTTCAGAAGTTTAAAACTTTACTGTGGTTTAAATGGCATCTTTAAAGTCTTCAGATAAACTACGTTGACTATTAGATATTATTGTTTTATTCAAACATAACCACTCCACAAAGCAAGATAAGATGGCGTTTTGGAATCTGGAATAAATACCTACAGTAAATTCAAAAACACTTCTGGTAAAAAAGTCATACAAACTAAACAATAATAGCTCTAGAAACATGTGTTTATTAGATAGATGAACCAGCCACTAGTTTAAAGGAATTGGGAGGGAATGCGGGTAGGCGAAGAAATCAGTCTCCGCGCCTACTTGGGACGCGCGCCGCGTGGGAATCCGCACCATTCAATCTGTGGGCTTTGGACGAAACGCTATACGTGAACTATTTATTAACACGAGGCTACGAAACTAGAGATCATTCAGTATGATATTCACACCTTTGTCTCGTGGGTGAGGTAAATTAGGGCATTCAATTTGAGACGCAGGAGGTTGCTGGTTTGATGTTTGTGATTATGTGCAAATGTTGTTCTGGTCAGAATGCATTTACTAAAAAAAGTATACAACGTGATTCATAAGTGGTATGTTATCCCGAAAAGGGGTCATTCACCTCATCAGTGTGAACAACATTTTGTTCTACGACTTTTTGAATTTCGATTTTTTTCATTGAAGATGAAAGAATTTCAAGTTATGTAAATAGTTCCCATTACACAAGATTTGTATTCTTAAAAGGCGATATTTTTACGTGAGTAAATATATAAATTAGAGTTGACATTAGAGAGTGGACAGGAGTTAAGAGAGTAGAAGATCTGTTTAGGCTAGCACTAGACAAAGAAAAATTTAGCAAGATGACAGCTAACCTTCAGTAATGGAGAGGCACTGAAAGAAGAAGAAGGACATTTCACACGGCGTCATCTAGTCACAAGCTAAACAGAAATTTCCAATGTGCTATTATAATGTCTTTCAACATCATTTTTTTCTCTTTTCTAATCGCAGTTTTCATGGCCTATGAAGGCCGCTCGCGGGCCCGATGTAACTGATACGTGCAATTAATTAAGAACTACTCCCGAGTCCTATATTTCTGTCACGAACTAAAGATAAATCTTTTTAATAAAATACTTGTATGGGATTACCTTTCAGTGTTATAAAACATGACGTGTTTTTATACCTGAATTGAATACTGATTTGGAATCGAAAGATTAGAATAGTGAAATTTTCTTAAATATAAATAAATAAAAAACTTAGGCCTTTACATCTTTACTAGATGATTTATACAGAGTCAGGAGGCAAACTTTGCCTACACTTAACGGGACACTGTAGTGCCTGGGACATTGTTGAGATGGAATAGGGAAAGACAATGGTCAATACGTGTGGGGCTGACTAGCCGCGGGTTTCCTCACGATGTTTTCCTTCACCGTTTAAAGCTCTTGTTAAAGTGCATATAAATTTTTCGAATAAATAAATAAATATATAAATATCCTTGGACATTGCACACAGCGTCATCTAGTTCCAAGCTAAGCAATTTAATGCTTGTGTTATGGTAACCAGATGACTGATAAACTACATAGATACATTTTTTTTAATATGGAACGACGACAGTTTTTATGGACTTCTGACTGCTAACACATTTTCAAAGATTCTTGAATGCTTTTTAAAAATCTAAGAGAATTAGTGCGTCGTGAGGATTCGTTGTGTTCTTGCCTGATTATTTTCTTAGTGTGTCGCGTTGGAACAGGCAATAGAATATAATATACATATTATATATAGAAAAATATCCAGACCCGGAACAAATAATGTACTTAATAAATAGTTAAATATTTTTAGGGGTTTGCAGTGGTAACGGACATTACTCTCCACACTCACAAAATTCACTCTCCTTTATATTAAAACAGATTTGAAACGTACCCGTTAAAACAAAGAAAAGTATTTCACACAACAGTAGAAAAATATCCCCAATAGGCCGGAATCTCGCAAAAATCCTCTGAATTTCCTCAAAGAACATTCGCACTCCCTGTTTACATAGTTTCGTCTTGACGTCCACTTCCGGTTCCGCTAATATCCAGCCGGAAGTAGGATATTGCGGCGGCAGTAATGCCGAAAATATTGCGAAGCCGGTGGCGCCCTCTAATGGCGGACAAGATGACGACTTGAATATTATATTTGGATTTAAGTTTACTTATGCCGGTTTATTACTAAAGCCAACTAACGGATGTCCGTAGGTCGCTCGTCATAGCAACGTTGTTATCTGTCAAAAAGTGTCATACATTTTTGTGTTGAATAAACAACGTTGCTATGACGACCTACGTACGGACATCCGTTAGTTGGATATAGGAACCCGGCATTAGTGAATTCTCACAAGACATAATTATAGTTGAGAGTCTATAGAGCTGTCCTGCTTGTGGTACAGATTAGCTCAGCTTATTATCTATATGCAAGAAACATATAAGTCTAGGAGGATAGTCAGAGGCAAATCCTAGCAATTTAAATAAATAAATAAAATAAAATAAAATTTAGCAAGCTTTAATTTTGCAATCGATGTCACTAATATTATATTTCTAATATTGTTGTTTTTAGTTTTTATAGAAATTATTTTGTTTGTTTGTGTTTATATCAGTCAATACCTATGTACCTACGTCATACGATTAAATAAATATTATAAACACAACATTTTATAAGTTGTTAAGTTCCTTTTGTAAGTTACTAGTTGGCAACTAGATTAGTTTATCTAGACATGTTTCAATTTTAAATAGCTGTTTTTGTTTACTTCGTGGACTGTATTAGGTGGTTTTTTGGGTCCTTTAATAACTGAAAGTCTTCGTATCGTAAGTTAGCACTAAGATTATTGAGCAACACGTCTGACTTGTACAATGGTGGTTAGAGAAGAAGAAAGAAAAATATTGCCAACCTATAAATATAACAAACTTCGTTGGTGTTGCCAACAGTTTTAGCAATTTAATTTAGATTTTGTGTGTTGACATTTTACTTTGTTTTTGTGTGTTAAAATTAGGTCAAAGTCTATACTATTTCAATCTCACATCTTAAACTCATTCAAATCTTTGCAGGTCAACATGAATTTTCTTTACTTACATAAAATAAATCTCCTTTCACCTACAGTTACAGCCTTCGCGATAATGTAGAAAATCAGCAAAATAACTTGAAAAGCTTCGGCAAATCCCTCTCACGGTTGGTTTTTCTTTCGTTAGACGTACGGTGACCACGAAATAGATTTTGGCATTTTTTCACTGGTACCTTAGTTAAAAAAAAATTACAACATAAAGTAGTAGAGACTAGCAATTACCTATCTTCAAAATCACGAGATGTCGCTACGTGTAGCAAACGAGAAATATCTTAAATTAACTGGCGCCCTCTTTTCGAATAAGTACTTGTAAAACTCGATAGAAATAAAGAAAGAAAGAAAAATCACATATTCTTGTAGGACCTCAAGGATCACTTAAGTTTCGTTTTACATGCTAGGTGATTATAATGCTTGTTCCAACGCGACTCCCTACACCAGGGAAAGAATCAGGCAAGAACCTGGTGGTGTGGGCCTAGCTTTTTTTTTAAAGCGATCCCTTAAGGATAGTAGGGCATCAGTGGATTATGATGATTAAACATGACAATTAAATTTCTATTTTCTATTTCCTTTAACTGCAGAATGGATAACATGGACAATAAGTCAATAATAGTCATTTATTTGGTAAACACCTTTACACAACCTTTACACAAAAGCTAATGAATCGGCGTTAGGTATAATAAAAAATATTATAATTATCAGTGGCAGCAAATAGTGAAACAACGTAAAGTTGCTTGGTTACTGCACTAACAGTAATAAAAATATTTATTTTTATCTAATAGTAAATTAAAGGGAAGAGGAGGAGGGGCCTGAGCCATGCAGTGGGACAATATAGGCTAAAAATAAATAAATAATTAAATAGTAAAATTAAATGTAGGCCTGGTCATCCTACACAAGGTTTCTTTTTTCATTTAAAGGGCGTGCTTAGCGCGGGTGTTAAAGAAATGTCAGCCTTGAGCGGATGTAAATAGTGCTTTTAATTCGAAAGTTGGTATGTGTTGTTTGTTTCATACTTATTTTCGTATGAGCTAAGAGCCATCTCTGGTAACGAAGTTGTGAGCTTATGACAATGAAGAGAGATAGCAACAGATATAACTGCCGTCTCAGCTTACTAGCCATTATGAATAACGGAAATAGATTGGCATGCTAATAATCTGAAAGCAATGGCTTGACGACTTGTTTTGATATGGATTGGTACATTTAAAATGGTCGGTCCCGGCTATAATTAGGCCATGGCAGAAGCCTTCTTAGGCCTTTACATCTTTACTAGATGATTTATACAGAGTCAGGAGGCAAGCTTTGCCTACACTTAACGGGGCACTGTAGTGCCTGGGACATTGTTGAGATGGAATAGGCTTGCCCAGCACCTAAACCATCCTCTCAGCTTAGTCGGCCATATCCACAGGAAAGACAATGGTCAATACGTGTGGGGCTGACTAGCCGCGGGTTTCCTCACGATGTTTTAGAAGCCTTCACACGTTCTAAAAACACCATTACCAGAGTCATCTAATATTTCACTTTCTTAGTATAAACGAGGCGATAAGCCGGCTTTTAAGAGGCCTAAAAATTATATTACAAAGTCGGCTTATCATAAACTCATACAAAAAATTGTGTGCAAATAAAAGCGTCATAATAACATTGTTAATTCATTCTATAATTACTAATTTCTCAGAGAAACTCCCCAAGAGAACAAACATCTAGTCCAATAACTGACAGAAAACAAAGCGCAATTTAGTCCGCCGGTGGTCCTGTTTGCGCGGCCTATTTGAATAATTCTCAATTTTAATAAATTCGCCAAGACATTTAAATTTTTCATCTCGTCACAACCTCCTGTCAAGATAAATAAAGAACGGCTGATACACTGGTGTTTATATGCGTCAAACTAGCGCCGCCGCCCATTTTATTTTGGAAGGAAGGAATTTTAAAAATGTGAAAGAAAGAAAGAAAGAAAGAAAAATCATTTATTCTTGTAGGACCTCAAGGATCACTTAAGTATCGTTTTACATGCTAGGTGATTCTAATGCCTGTTCCAACGCGACTCCCTACACCAGGGAAAGAATCAGGCAAGAACCTGGTGGTGTGGGCCTAGCTTTTTTTTAAAAGCGATCCCTTAACAATCTAAAATACTTAATCTAAATAGTCAAGCTTCAGTGGGAAGCCAGTCGAACAAAGTAAGGCATGTCAAAGAAAGTAAAAGTAATTGTAAAGTTAACAAGATAACACCTCAACAAAATGTTGTCTGGCATCACACGCTACACTTGGCCGACTTAAGTGGTAGGTACCTACTTATCAAGGTAGTAAAGATATTGTATACCATCAACCGTCGAGGGGCACAGCGACATCAGGCCACGCAATTTTATCATTAATAAAAGCCTCAATGGAATAATACGCTTTCTCTACAAGAATATTCTTTATGTACGTTTTAAACCTTCGAGTCGGTAGGTTAGTTACGTTGATTGGGAGTTTATTGTAAAAAAGTACAGTATTTCCCATAAAAGAACCGTTTACTTTTTCTAGTCTAAATTTAGGCACACATAATTTATTTTTATTTCTAGTGTTAATTTTGTGCACATCACTTTTTTTCTTAAAGTTGTTTATATATTTGTGAGTGTGCAATAAGTTTACATAAATATATTGCGAAAAAACAGTAAGAATATTTATTTCTTTAAAACGCTCTCTTAAAGAGTCCCGACGTTTCATTTTGTAAATGGCGCGGACAGCTCGCTTCTGTAAAACGAAAATAGTTTGAATATCTGCTGCTTTACCCCAAAGAAAAATACCATACGACATCACACTATGGAAGTAACTGAAATATACTAACTTAGCTGTTCCTTCGTCAGTAAGTTGCCTAATCGTACGCACTGCGTAAGCCGCGGAGCTAAGCCTACCTGCAAGTGTTTCAATATGCGGACCCCACTGCACTTTGGAGTCGATTGTAAGACCTAAGAAAACAGTTGAATCTACAAGATTAAGTGCTTCCCCATTTAGTTTAATTTTTGTAGGTCTCTGAACCACGTTAGGCAAAGTGAATTTAATACATTTAGTTTTTTTGGCATTAAGTAAGAGGTTATTAGCAGTGAACCAGTTTGAGACTTGGGCTAAAGAGGCATTAACATCATCATAATTATCCTTAGACCTATCAACTTTAAAAAGCAAAGATGTATCATCAGCAAAAAGAACAATGTCACACATGTCTTTTACAAAGGAAGGAAGGTCGTTTATGTACACTAGAAACAGAAAAGGGCCTAGTATCGAGCCCTGTGGCACACCCATATCAATAACTGACCCTGAAGACTTTTCACCTCCTACTTCAACTTTAAGGAGTCTCTCAGAAAGATAAGATCTAATCAGGTTAATAGCTTGGTTTACGACACCATAGTACTTTAATTTAGAAATTAGAGTCGCATGACATACGCAGTCGAAGGCTTTCGACAGATCGCAGAAAACTCCGACTACGTCTTGTGAGTTCTCAAAGGCCTCATATATGTGTTTTAGAAGCAATGTACCTGCATCGGTTGTTGATCTACCTCTCGTAAATCCAAATTGGTGCTGGTGTAAAAGTCCGTTGAGATTAAAGTGAGAGAGCAGTTGATTAAGAATTAGTTTTTCAAATATTTTACTTAACGCAGGCAGAATCGATATTGGTCTATAATTAGCGGGGTCAGTTTCATTACCAGATTTGAATAAAGGAATAACTTTACTCATCTTCATTAGATTGGGAAAAACTCCCTCGTCAACGCAATTGTTAAAGATATAAGCTAAACATGGAGCAATATCCCCAACAATAGTAGCTAATATCTTAGTCGAAATCCCCCATAAATCTTCAGTGTTTTTAATATTCAGTGTTTTAAATATTTTGACAATATTGTCTGCGTTAACATAACTAAACCTGAATTCATTATTACCCTGAACAACACTGGATTCCAAAAGGCCGTATGCTATAGTGGCGGATGAATTTAATGATTGAGTCACCACATGTGGTATATTAGAGAAAAAATTATCAAATGCGTGAGCGACCTCATCGCTTTTAGTTAATAAATGATCATTTACTTTTAGATTTATCTGTTTGTGGCCACGTTTTGTTTTACCAGTCTCATTGTTGATCAATTTCCAAGTGGCTTTAATTTTGTTAGGTGCTGTTTCAATTTTATTTTTTAAAAACATTGATTTTGCTACCTGACATACTTTTTTGAATGTTTTAGAATAATTCTTAATGTAAAGGTTATGTGAAGGATCGTGGAGCATTAGTTCCCTTGTAGAATACAGATCATAAAGTTTATTTCTACTTCTATAAATACCAGGTGTTGCCCAGTCTGCAAAGCTTGCACTAGTTTTAGATATACAAGTCTTTAATTTAAATATTTCCTTATGCTCCTCAGTAATTAAATTAGATAAACAGTTAAACAGCTCATTCGGGTCTTCTATACAAGGCAAAAGTGACATTTTAAGTTCTATGCAACCCTTAAACTTTGTAATACGACTCGCCGTGATAGGTCGGTAAGTGAATTGAGTAGGTTCATTTAATAAGCTATTAGGAAATTTAACACTTTGACCATAATGATCTGATCCAAACTTTTTAATTAAGGCTTTACTAATTGGTTCACAACTACTAAAAATATTGTCTAGACATGTGGCTGTTGTTAATGTTACCCTAGTTGGTTCATTGAAAAGATGTGTCAGATTAAAACATTTGAACAAATTAATGAACCTTTCAGAAAGAGAATCTAAAATAATGTCTACATTAAAATCACCACAGATTATTAAAACTTTACTACTAGTGAAAATCTTGAGCAAAACTTCTTCCATAGTGGACTCATACAGCCCATAATCCGCGTCAGGTGGACGGTAAACACTCACAATTACATGTCGCTCCAGCTCAACGCACGACAGCTCAATGGTCCTCTCAATAGAGAGATTAACAATATCTTTACGTTCCTTGCATTTTAAATGATTTTTCACAATAATTAGAGAACCGCCTCTAGTGGCGTTCTTACGTTTGTATGAACTAACTACATTGTATTGTTCAAAATAAGGGAGCAACTGATTATCTAAGATCCAGTGTTCAGTCACACACATAATGTCTACATTACATTCTTTTAAAAATAACTCTAATGCTAATAATTTGCTGGGGAGGCTTTGCATGTTCTGATGTACAACATGTAAAGTGCCTAGCTTACCCGTTGTCGTAGCGGTCAGTTTAAATGTTGACCGGCAGTCCCTAGTGCATGATCAACCATATTAGTACTACTACTAACTACAGGCTCGTCAGATAGTTGTGTTGTACCATGTAAAACACCATCAAAAATATTAAATGCTAACAATTTAGCAATTATCAATTGACTTTTACTACTATAGTACATAGTACTTTTAGTCAAATTTAAATCACTAATAAAAGTATTAGTGTCAAAATACAAAACGTCACTATGACGACATGTCAAATTGTAAAATAATAAATTACATTTATAGACCTGCTGGTTCTCTTTTGCAGTCAGGAATTTAGAGTAAGGAAAAGCACATACAATTAATTTTCCCAACCCAAGTTCTACTTTTGCCATCAAAATGTCTACTAAGTTGATAATATCTAGACGCTTAATGTTACTACATTTACCTAAATGCAATACCAGAGTAGTATTGCTGTCAAGTGATGTATCCGACTTTATACATTTAGTGATATAGTCAATTGGGGCATTTGGGAAACAATTATTTACAACATTTTGCTTGAGTTGGCCACCAAGCCGTAGACCAAACCCTACACCGATTTCATCAGTATACAACACAGTTCTCCGGGTCTGCCGACAGCCTGTAGTCTGTCTAACCGGGGACTGGGTAGCTTGTATCTGTTCTCCTAAGACGGGAACACAGGATGAAATTTGTTCCATTACCGGTGTCATTATAGAAGATACATCATCGGCTAATAAGGGTGGGTCTGTCTGTGTAAAACTATTACATACTTGCACATATATACTATCATTGCTGACTACGTCAACAATGCTGTCTATCTTTATCAGGTTATCTAAAACCTCCTGTTCTGCTTTTTTAAACTTACATGTCATATCATGCAGTGATCTTTCAAGGCCTACTATTTTCTCAGCCATGTGATCCAATTCTAATGAGTGGCGGCCTATTAAATTATAACATGAGGTTAATTCCTGCTTCAAAATACATTTTTCTTTGCACAGTTTTGCATGATCAAAGACTTTTCTTTGAATTTTCAGCTTTTTCTCTGACTTTTTAATGAAATTGTTTATTTTTAAATATTTTTTAATTTTGTTGCTCCCTTTCATTAATGACTTGTTATTGCAATTTGGTGTAGTGGCCTCATTCATAGAGAAACTAGGCACACTACTCGAAAGCTCAGTCTGTAAGTCCAGACTACTAAAGTTAATAGCTACAGGTGTTTTCCTTAATTCTAAATTGTCTATCCTTAATCTACACTCGGATAACTCTTGCTGTAAGTCCTTGTTCAGCTGCAGAGTCGCATCATATGTCTCATGGCAGTGGTCCACCGACTGCAGTGATGACTTCAGGTGATCCATCTCTTCCAGTACATCTTCATATTTTGTATGAAGCTCGGCAAGTTGTTTTTTCAATGTCTGATTCTGACCAAGGATCACCAGCATCTCAGACTCACTCTCCTCTTGCTCCTGTAGTAGCTGTCGTCTAATCTCATTAGATTCCTTGAGCTCCGCTGTAGCCATCTTCAGTTTTGCTTCCAAATCGCATGCCTTCCGAGTCATGGTCATTTTGGTTTAGTCTGAAATGAACGTCCAGCAAGTGAGTATGGTATTGGAAGATTGAGAAGGAGAGTAGGTGCTTTAGAGATATAGAGATAAATTAGTTGGAGGAGAACAATACTAAGAATAAAAACAGGAGTGAATTAGAAATAGAAAACAAGAAACAATTGTAATAAAACAATTAGAAATGAAATGAAAATATAGGCTTGCTATTCTGAATTTCAGATGTCAATTAGATCTAGGTGGGTATACCTACTTTATTTAAAAATAATAATAATAATAAAAATTGCCACAATTTATAATTTAAATGTTAATAATTTACACAGAATGTAGTAGGGAACTGATAATATCAAATGTGATAATCAAGTACCACACCAACACAGAATTTACAGCTGCTAAGTATTACTTACTTACTACAAAAATACTTCAAAGAACTCTTTGCACTCTAATGTAAAATAAGAAAAAACAATAAGCAAAGACAGATCCTTGTGAAGTTTAAATTTGAGTTCTGTCTGACTGAATCTAGTATGATGACCAATGATGACCATGCAGCCAAACAGTGTGAATGTCAGAGTAGGTTGCGTTAATTTGGGAGTGTAAAGTTTTCTTGTTGTTTATTGTGTGTGAGGCAAATGTTTAGGACTTCAGTTCAAGCTTCCACTAATTGTCAAGCTGAAAGAGTTGTAAACGGGGCCTGTGTAGTGTAGAATGGCAGTGACTCATCGATCATACGATCTTTGAGCGTGAGTATAAAATGTTGTGATGTGTTCGTACTGAGGTTAGTATGAGATGATAAAAGGAACACAAATACTCCCCGGGTTTATCGAATATATCCAATTCGTCAGCTTAGTACAGTATTGGCGCCCTGTACTGGTTTTTGCAATGGATATCGTAACCGTTGCCGTTTTGAAGTCCTCAATTTGCAGTGTCCGTTGGTTACAGTTTAAAACTTTGGAGTCTGTACACTGGTTTTAACACTTATATTTGATAATTAACACTTCTATTTGATAATTAGGCTTAGTTGCACACTTTAACACAGTCTTTTAAGCGTTCTTTTTAACAAAATTTAATTAAAATTGAAAATTAATTACGAGCAGCTGATTTACACGTCCAACTACCAGTGTTGCCACACGGCAAAAAAAGTGAATGTTCCGTTTGTTAAACCTATCATAAGCTTTTTTGTTATTACAAAAAAGCTTATGATAGGTTTAACAAACAATACCTCTGTAATATGTAGTTTTATTTTGCATAGTTCAGGAAGAGTAGCGAAAACAGAGTTTGGTGGCCACCAAGTGCAACTTCGCTAGTCCAAGTCGCCATCAGTGAACGCATAAATAATAGTGTTGTAGCCGAATCAAATTCCTATGTCTTCCTTGTCAAAACTGCGGGACTGTCTGTGAATAATTCTGTTCCTCCGGCCGCGATGTCCCAGGGTGATAACTCTTTGACAAGCAACTTAATATTTCACCCAGAAAGAGATTTTGTGATTCGTCAACACTCTAGAGACTATGCTTGATCTTTCGTTTTCTAAAAGGATGCTCAGTGTGATATTCAAGACATACACTATGTCTATGTATGTATATCCTACTAATATTATAAACGCTAAATAAATAAATATCCCTGGACATTCCACACAGCGTCATCTAGTCCCAAGCTAAGCAATTTAATGCTTGTTGGTAATGACTGATATACTACATAGATACATTTTTTTTTGTAAATACATACATATTATACATAGAAAACACCCAGACTCGAGACTAAAGTTTGTATGGATGTACAGATGGATGTTTGACGACCTCTGTGGCGCAGTGGGCGAAGGTCTGCCTGAGACGCGGAGGTTGGCGGGTTCGATTCCCGCCACGGGACAAATGTTTGCATGTTTTGCAGATATTTGTTCCGGGTCTGGATGTTTTTCTATGTATAATATGTACCTATGTATTTACAAAAAAAAAATGTATCTAAGTATTATATCAGTCATCTGGTTACCATAACACAAGCATTAAGTTGCTTAGCTTGGGACTAGATGACGCCGTGTGGAATGTAAAATTGGAATTTGAAATTGGATGTTCGGATTTGGCTGAAACTAAGAATATACATACTTACTAAACACAGGAATAACACAGGCTACTTTTAACCAGGTAAATACCACGCGTGCGAAGTCGCAGGTACTATGTTACAATATTAGATCTTAAAGTTTCCTATATTCGCCTGCAAAGTCTTTTCTTGTTATTTAAAATGGACTTAAAGGATTCCTGCTGCTTTAAGTTGTCATCAACTTTAATTGACAAAATATTAAGAGTTACAAAAATAAATATCTTGCTACCATATTACGTTCTTGATAGATCATCGAAGTTAAGCAACGTTCTGAGCGGTCACAACTTGGATGGGTGACCGCAAGTGGCATTATCAGCTGAGCGCTCCCGTGCTTCGGAGGGTACGTTAAATTGTCGGTCCCGGCTTTTAAAGTCGTTAAGCCATGACGGAGGCCTTCAGGCGGCCTAAAAACTCCGTCAACAGAGTTGGCCACTTGCTCATACGAACGAACGAACGAACCATATTTATCGTCACCGCAAGAACCGAATGCAATTGTGATGACGATACTTTCTCGTATCTACCATAATTATAACGTTCGTGAAATGTCAGTGGTGGTATTTTGAGAATCAAGTCTTAAGTTTAAAGGTCGTGCTTGAGTTCCTGCAGAAACTTTAAGCTTCGGGAAAGAAAAACAAAAATCAAATGGGCTTACGGTTGTCCCTTAGGATCCTTGGTACGTCGCTGCAAAAAATTAGGGATAGTCAGAGACATGTCAAGATTGAAAAACCTTAAGTAAACAAAAAAGAAGAAAGAGTACCTACATGCTTTTCATAGTTGGTTTCTTTTTGAAATAAATAAATACTTACTTTACTTACTTACTTACTGTTTTAGTTAAACTGGCGCTAGGTGAATCATTGTACCAAGCCTGAGACGCAGAGGTTGCGGGTTCGATCCCCGCTGCGGGACAAATGTTTGTATGCTCTGCAAATAATTGTTTCGTGTCTGGATATTTTCTATGTATAATATGTATGTATTTACAAAAAAAATGATCTATGTAGTTTATCAGTCATCTGGGTTACCAAAGCACAAGCATTACATTGCTTAGCTTGTGATTAGATGACGCTGTGTAGCATGTCCAAGGATATTTATTTATTTATAATAAGTAACCTTCAGCGTTAAACAAATTCCATCAATGAAATCACTAAAGGAATATCACAAAGCTATCGCCTAGAAGCCCACAAAGCCGGGAGCTAAATAAAATCCGTATTTACGTATTTCACGGGCCCGTTAACTCGAAAGCCCGGAAGGAGCGTTTGAGACGATTTATCTTCACGCAGACGCCGGGCTGGGTGCCTTGGACAAGGAGGTACACTCACTGGAAGATAAGCATCATTAAATAATAGGAATAAAAATAATATAATAGTTTATTTTGTGTCACAAACAGTACAGGATATGCATAACAGTAACTAAGAGTTATAAAATAGAGTTTTAAAATAAGTGAGTACATGAAAAGTTCTGAAATTGTAATCGTGACAATAAATAAAATAATAATAAAAAATGGTCGTTAATAAAAGTCTAGAAATATTTTAGTATCATCTTCCTGCCCTTATCCCATATTACGTGCGTTCGGCACATCATTCTTCTTCTATATCCCTCTATAAGCCATCATCTCAACATTCTATGTATAATATGTATGTAATTACAAAAAAAAATATCTATGTAGTATATCAGTCATCTGGTTACCATAACACAAGCATTAAATTGCTTAGCTTGGGACTAGATGACGTCGTGTGGAATATCCAAGGATATTTATTTATTTATTCACCTCTTTTTTACTCATGTCAACTTTAACATAATCTGGTTGGATTTCTCTTCATTATTCAGCGATTTAAAAGTTTGAGTGAAAGCGAAATTGAGATGGTGTTAGAATTGCAATGATAGCACTGAATTTTACTGTCTTATAATGAGGACGTTTTACGAGACTCTAAAATATCTCCAGTTTCTGTTACAAGTTTGCGTATAAAAATGGAATGGTACAGAACATGTCGCTTCCAGCAGAGCCTCTATAATGTGACACCAGCGCCGCGAACAAGAGAGAACAACTCGAATGCTTTGTAACCTCGGGCCTTATAAGATGTCAGAAGGCGTCAGAGTGCTTCAGTTTATCCTATACTATATCTACAATACTGTATTATTCACTTTGAAAAAAATACACCGTAAAGTTGAGGATTCATACTAAACATTTTAAATATCGAAAACACGATTCCTTAAAATTTTCTCGATAGAAAAAAATCGTAAACTTGGGTCCAAAATTACATTAAAACCCCTGCTATTTAATAAATACTTTAAATTAGATCACGAAACTTTGTGTAATAACGTAACTAACAAAGAAGCAGTTTATAGAAAATTAGTTTTATAAAAAAAGAGATTATTTTCGCCGCTACAACAAAAAAGGTAAAACTTCGCGCGTAGTAACCAGTGTACACAGGTCCGCCCTACCGCTCGGCCCGCAACTGGCCTCCGGGCCATTCCCGCTTCGGCGTTCGGACGGGAAAGCTGTGTCGCTCGCGCTCATTTCGGACCGGCATCGCCAATACGTGAAAATAAAAATTACAGCCATGGGAAACCATAGTAATAAAAATAAGAAAAAACATGGACGAAAATGGAGACAAAATAAGGCCATAAACATGGTCAACATAGTAAAGTGAGTACCTACTTATTCACCTACAACTACTTACTACATAATTATGCTACATTTACACAACCTTAGAGTACCTAATTCATGTTTTTGATTTTGTTTTGACTACCTACACATAAATATTGTGATCAGATTTTTTCAATAAGTATAGGCGTAGGTACCTAGACTTACTCGTAGGTACTATTGGTCGGTATGAGTAGGCATTTACGAACTTTTTTTTTATATTTACTTACTAAATTACATAGGTAAGTACCTTACCTACACATAAAATGATGACCATTTTTCATTTTTCGTAGGTATCGTAGTAAGTAGGTAGGTACCTACATAGGTACTTATCAATCTTATCATAGTAGGTACTTACGACTTAACGAGTAGGTATGTAGGTACCTACGGATATGATTTTTTTTTAATTTTATTTACCTACCTACCTAACTTCTCAAATCACCTATCCACTAAGATCTTACGAGTTTCGAAAAATTCTCATCATTTATGTACTTAGGTAGGTATAGGTTTCGCTTTCGCTTTCGCCCGCGGCTTCGCTCGCGTGGCTACTACTACTATATATAGGATGTATAGGATATATAGGTAGGTAACAACATGGTAAGCCAGATACCTACCTTGAAAGTTTAGTTATTACCTAGGTGTTCATATTTTCAGAAGTAGACGACAGCTGCTGCTGTCAGAACAATATGATACAACAACAGTGCAAACTGAAAATACGAGTAATAATGACTGTGTTATGGCTAATATTTCTTCGGATCAGTAAGTACCTACCAATCTCTACTTACTTACCTAAATATTTACGTTCCTTTTTTACTCATAAAACTTTTCAACATACAAAATAATGTAAATAGCTAAAATCGTCATTTGTCCTAAACTGTTTATATGCGTGATTATTTATGTTCATAATAATTATAACCATAATCGTTGACTGCCAAAATAATGTTGATAGCTAAAATCGTCATTTGTCCTAAACTGTTTGTATGCGTGATTATTTATGTTCATAATAATTATAACCATAATCGTTGACTGCCAAAATAATGTGGATAGCTAAAATCGTCATTTGTCCTAAACTGTTTGTATGCGTGATTATTTATGTTCATAATAATTATAACCATAATCGTTGACTGCCTTCACTATTTTTTTATTATGTGTCATTTTTGACCATCATATTTGTTATCAAAATTTCGTCTACTTAATTGTTTTAGATTTTGCGTATCTAAAATAGGTAACAATATTTATAATATTGACAATGTGTTATTTTTTCAGAATGCAATATGATGAGAGTATGAGTTGCCCAATAGGAGATGAAACACGTGTTCCAATATTACACAATATGGAAAATATGGAATTGTAAGTCTAAAAACCATAAAAACATGCTTGTTTAAAAAAATCATAAAAAAAACATATTACCTAATTGTTTGTGTTTCTTGCAGAATGCAAATGCCATTGAACACAAATTACACAAAACAAACATATCATGAAACAACTTCGCAAGACATTGAAATGTAAGCATTGATAAATGTTTCCGCTTGTTTAAAAAAAATATTTGGAAATTTAGTCAAATTAAAAATAAAACAATTTTTGTTTTCTTTTTTCAGATATTCACAGAACTCTGTTACTGAAAGTGATCATCAATATGAATCTGATGACAATGACAATAATTGGTAATTACAAGATTTTCGGAAATAATATTAAATGTTTCTGTAATGTGAAAGTACTCGTACTAAACTAGTTTTACATTTTGCACATTTCAGGTACGAAATTGATTATTCTGCTCAAGAAGAAGAACGTACTTTTCCCTTAAAAGGGCGAAGAATCGTGGATATTGAATATTTTTTCACAAACCTTCAAAGAATAAGCGATCATAATAAAGCATTCGGATGTACATTGGCCAATTTACACATTGCATCAGAAAAAAGAAAAGGAATGCTTTCCAAGTTTAAATTGGCCTGCAATATGTGTAACAAAATATTTTATCTTGACTCGGAGCCAGAAACAAAACTTGATATAAACAAAGCTGCAACATCTGGCATTATATCCACTGGAATTGGCTTCTCACAATTCATTGAGATATTTGCAGCAATGGATTGTCCGTCTTTTTCGCATAAACATTACAATAATGTCCAAAACGAGATGTATGACAATTGGCATATAACAGCTACAAGCGTGATGGAGGCAGCTGGAGCACGAGAGCGTGAAGCTGCAATTGCGGAAGGGCGTGTAAACAAAAACGGCATCGCTTGCATAGATGTAATTGCGGATGGTGTTTGGTGTAAGCGCTCCTTCAATACAAATTTTTCCGCCTTGTCTGGAGCTGCCGCTATCGTAGGGAAAAGGTTTGGTGAGGTTTTGTTCATTGGCGTAAAGAATAAATATTGCTGTATATGTACGCGAGCTGAAAATAAAGGAAACAGGCCGGGAGACCACGTTTGTTACAAAAATTATAGTGGTTCTTCTTCGGGTATGGAGTCAGACTTATTGTTAGAAGGCTTTAAACAGTCTATTCCTATGCATAACCTTATTTACGAACGTATGGTGGCTGACGGTGACTCCAGCACGTATAAAAAAATCTTGGAAGGTCGTCCATATCCCGATTGCAGCGTAGAAAAAATAGAATGCATAAATCACATATTCAGAAATATGTGCAAGAAGCTGAAGGGAATAACCACGGAAACAAAATATCCGTCAAATTTAAGAAAAAAAATAACCACTCAAAGAATATTAGCGCTGAGAAAAGTCATTTGCTCCTCCATAACTGAACACAATTCCCAAGACACAGACTTTAATACAAAAGTTAATAACTTGTACAAAGATGTCATAAATTCATGCAATCATGCATTCGGGAACCACGAAAACTGCCAATCATATTATTGCACTAGCCAAAAAAATAGTGAAGATCTGACTTTGGTACTGAAAACTTGTTCTATATGGCACAGGATCAAATACATAGTGAACACTGTCGCAGCTAAAACTCGAAGTCTGATACATAATAGCGATAGCAATAGAGTCGAATCATTTAACAGCATTATTGCAAAATTTGTGGGTGGAAAACGAATAAACTTTTCCTTACGCCGCGGTTATGAGTCAAGATGCAACGCTGCTGTGGTATCGTTTAATACAAAATACCCTCTTTCGACTTTACATAGGGTTATAACAGGAAAAAGTCCCCGAACACTGGTGAAGAAATTAGAGGAAACACGAATGAAACAACGGAAGAACGCCTCTAAATATTTAAAAAAGGGTAGGAAATTATTTCAAAATAAAGAAAACTTAAATAATAAAGATTATGGCGAAAATTGCCAAAAACCAGATTTGCCCACTTCAGAGTACAATCAATGCAAAGAAGATTTTTTGAAAAATTTGTCATGCACAGAAGACGAAAGAAGACAAATAGAAAAGTCTACTATTCTGCAAAGAGATTCTAGCGAATGGTTGGAACTTAGAAGGAAACTTCTGACGGCGTCTAATTTTGCTAAAGTTGTAAATAGGCGTCAAACTACAAGCGTAAAAAAATTAGTAACAAATCTAATTTATCCAAAAAATATAAGTCATGTGCCGTCTTTAAAACACGGAATAGAATACGAAGCGACAGCTTTGGAGCAGTTAGCATCACAACTCAAAATCAAAATAGAGCCTTGCGGTCTGTTCGTCGATAAATATTTACCTTTTCTAGGTGCAACTCCAGACGGACTTGTGGGAGAAGACATGATAGTAGAGATAAAGTGCCCAATAACAGCATTTAAAACCACATTGGACGAAGCTATAAATACGAAGAAAGTTAATTTTTGGAGGAAAACCAAAGATGGACTTCAGATGAATAAAAAACATCCCTGGTTCATTCAAGTGCAGGGACAGTTACACATCACCGGTAGACGGAAATGTATTTTCGGGGTGTGGTCTGGATGCGACAAGGAGGTCAAAGTTCAGATTATCGAAAGAGATGACCAATTTTGGGAACAAAACATGGTCAAGAAATTAAAAGATTTTTATTTATCATGCATGTTGCCCGAGCTGTGCGATCCACGACGTACCCGAAATATGCCGGTTCGGGAATTAAATGAATGTGCATAATTTTTGTGAAACGCTGTCTTATTTGAAAAACACTATTCCCTTTGTGATGTTAGATTCAGATTAAATCAATTTTATTGTTCATGCTAGGAAGGCAAGTACCTATCAATAACAAAATTATTAATTTTATGTCAGATGTATTAGATGTTTTTGTCGTGATTTTGATTGCAATTGTGTTAGTAATTGTATCTATCCTAATATTTCTCCGATCTGATCTCCATAATAAACTATTATCAAATTGCATAATAAAAATTAAACTCATAAAATATGGTAAAATTATATAGATAATCAGTGCTTTTAAAAAATTATGGCTAGCAACAATCATGCCAGTTTATAAATAATAACATTAGGATAATCGACTTGACTTCTTTACTGACTTGAATTAGAATGACATGGTAGTAGCTAAATGCGCGGCACAAGCCGTGCGAAGCCAAAATAAAGAAGAAGAAGAAGAAGAAGATCTATGACTGAAGTATAGGTAAATAATAGGGTGTCATTAGGAAAAAACAATATAAAACTACTTACTTACCTACCTATTTGTAGAGGTATGCATCGTAACTTTTCTAAATACCTACCTACCCTTTAGTTTTCTTCTAATTCCAAGTCTAATGTACCTAGGTAGGTAAGTATCTAGCTACTATAACTGTAGATAATTTATTCTATTTACCCTATCGTACGGCGCGGGGCGGCGCTTTGATATCACACTAATCCTATCCTACTAATATTATAAAGGTGAAAGTTTGTGTGTGTGTAAGTGTGTTTGTTACTCTTTCACGCTAAAACTACTGAACGGATTTGGCTGAAACTTGGAATATAAGTAGGTACATAGTTTATGACCGGGAATAACACATAGGCTACTTTTGATTCCAGTATTCACACGGGAACGGGAACTAGCGCGGGTAACATCGCGAGGCGCAGCTAGTACCTATTATAAAGGTGAAAGTTTGTGTGTGTGTAAGTAGGTATGTACTTAGACTTACCTAAGTTTGTTACCTACTCTTTCTTTTTGCTAAACTATTTGAATAAAATTTGGTAAGTAGGTACCAGAATTGCTTATAGGTACCCTGTACCCTGGATTAAAGAATAGGCTACTTTTAATCCCGGTATTCCCACGGGAACGCGGTATTCACCGCGGGTAACACCGCGGGGCGCAGCTAGTTTTCTACAATCGTTTCATTTTATTTCCATACATAGGTATGTACCTACTACCTACCAACTAGATGTACTTACTTACAATATCTATATACTCGTGCGAGCGCGTGACCTCGCCGGCCGCGTGGTGAACTGTGCGAGTGTGATAACTGCGAATGCGCGGCACGGCCGGCCAGTGAGGCGAGGGGAAATATTGTATTTGAGCTGGCATTATGTAGGCTCTTAATGGCACACCGATAGAAATGTTTTTTCAACTGGGTTACGGGTTGAACGACTGGTCATAGGGGGAACAATAAAGGGGGAATGTAAAGAGTGAAAGAACTGCTCTTAATACTTTAAAAGTACCTACCTGTTTAGACAAACAAATATTTCCTTTCCTTCGCATGGAGTTTCCCGTGCATTCAACTGTGGAGAGGACATCGTGGCACTTGGTCGTTCTCAATTAATTATCATCATACACCGATATCTACCTTGTAACTATTGTAAGCACAAAATTCTAAATAATACTTAAAAATAATTATTGTAGAAGTGTTTCACTACAAGAGCAGAAGCCCCAATCCCCGAACAATGCCTTTTTGTTTTTTAAATTGCAAAAACAGCGGGTTTCGATCACCAACTTAAGTACTTTTAGGCCTGACTGAAGTTTTATTATAATTATTGAATAATTAGTTGAGTCCGTTTTACGAAGGTCCTTCGGAATGACGCTAGATTTTATTTGTTTATATTGAAAATGCTTAATACGTTGTACACAGAACTGCTATGCCACGTAAAATTCTATAAAATAATCCAAGTTGCATTGTTAGTTTTCGAAAGTAACGGTTTTACACCCAGTATTAGAGATTTTCTGAGATTTCCAACGTTTATAAAATAGCGCAGTCAGCATAATTGACTTGGAATGTGTGGGTAAAACGTGACTGGAAGCAAGTTTTGTACCTTTCGAATATTTGTAACCTTTAAGTTCTGTACTCATGACCAGCCAAACTACGCGCGCGCTAGCGTATAGTTAGATTATTGTATGTATTATGTAGTACTTTATTTATCCGCTAGAGGCACTGTGACAAGTTGTCAATGTCATGCATTATCTGTCAAATAAATATACCGTAGCAAGATTGATTGGGACTGTCAGTTTTTGGTAGGTTTTGTTTTCTTCTATCTTCTTTATAAGGTAAAGCTGGTTTGTTTGTTTGTATTTTTGAGGTAATCTCCGAAACTACTCATCCGATTTCAAAAATTATTTCACGGATGTGTAGCACGGACTTCCGACTTTCCGAACATAGGCTATATTTTATTAAGGTAGGTACCACGCGAGCGAAGCCGCGGGCGCGTAAGCTAGTATAAATACAAAAGTGTAATGGATTACTCCGATTTTACTTTCTGACGTTCGTGGGTGTTAAGTTCATAAACGTTTTGGAATAAAAAGAGATTTAATTTCCTAATTTGTTAAAGTGGTACATAATACTTTGTCGAGTCACTTTGTTAAGTTGACATACTTAAGCACAATTTTGATTCAGGAAGATGGATGACTGAAAATTTCCAAGTCGGGTGTTTGATTTATGTTTTTCTTGTAGAAAATGCCGTTTCAAAATGCGGGGTTGATTATCAAATAGAAATATGAATAGAACAATTTTTATTTTATAACTTACAAATAAATAAAACACGTCACAAAACTTAAACCGACTATAAATTACGAAAAACATAACAGCGTTTATCAAAACTGAGCACAAAACATACACCAAATGGACGCTAACTTTTATACAATACAACATTTTCACAAAAAGAAAACTACACCTACCTCATAAAACGAACCGTGGAAGTGCCTGATGTCCAAACATTTTATTTTCCCAATACAACCGATGGCCATTTTTTGGAATGAATGCTATCGACTCATAAACGACTTACATTATGTCCTAGACCGTAAGGTTCATGTCACCTCGCCATAAAAAATGCCCACCTTTCCTTCCAAAAGGGTCCGCAGAAAAACTGCCAGGTGTGCTCACGTGAATACGTGTTTGCACTAAGAGTTTATTCTTGGACAAATGTTTTGGGTCTCGAAATATTTTAAGCGATAAAGCTCTTTGTAATACAAATACATAACTTTGTTTTTAAGTTTATTCTAGAAACTAGATTCATCATTCTCCTGCCTAAAGGCCGACCTCACTTAGCGTGGGATAAGTCCCACGCTAAGTGGGGTCGGCACAATTACACAGAAACTAGATTGAAAGATAGTTAATGCCTATTTACGTGCTTTTTGAAATGGACAACACGTATTTTGAGACCATTTCGGAGTTATCAATATCACTACACATAGTCGCTTCTCAGTTGGTATAAAACAAAATCGCTTCCGGTTGTCTGTGCGCCTACACATCAGACGGTCTTTGAACCATCACAACGGACTTTAATGCATCGATAGATAGATTAATTTAAAAGAAAACTTAAGGTATTTTTTAACTTAAGGTAAAAGTTTTGAAATCAAACCAGCCTTATCTAAGAAGTTCGCCAAAATCTTAAAAATATTTTAACGCAACAATAACGCTCAGTCGGACGCCATTTGGTATCTTTAGTACCCTCTTGTTTTCATTTATCTGAGTGTGTATTTATAAAATGTAAAATTAAAAATCACTCTCTCTTCCTTAAAAAGAATCAAGACTCATTTTTCTGTTAAAAATAAATAAGACGTATTCTCGTGAAACAGTTATACCTCGGTCCCCCATAAGTTAGCAGCATGTACTTCCGAGCCGGTGAACGGCCAATAGTTTATGAGGGCGACGATTTGTCTGTGCGATACTGCGAAGAAATAACTCATTATTTATTTATGTAATTAAAACTAGCAATTCGCCCCGAACGAGATCTTGCGCATCGACAATTGGCAATGCCGTCTTTACCATAAGGGTACACGGGGCCCGTACCCAGGGCCCCAATCCTCATGGGGCCCCGAAGGACGAACATTGTTCTCTCACACATTTATTCTCAAAACATTTTTGTCGGGCACACACAAAATATAGACATACACTTTAGGAGAAATAGCGAAATTGCACTTGGTGGCCACCAAACTCTGTTTTCGTTATTTCTCCTAACTGTACAAAATTAAACTATTACAGAGGTATTAAAGAAAGCTTATGATAAATTTCACAAACTGTACATTCAGTTTTTTTAAATTCCTTTGTTCAACGTAATAATAAAATAAAATAGGCGGTGGCGCTAGTTTCACCCATACGGGCACCTTAAGTTATGATTTATGTCTCTATTAATAAGGCATAATTTCCTAATGTCACTTCACAACAGACCGCAAAGTCTAGACGGAGTTCGCAATTAGTAACGACGGAATCTCGAAAGCCTCTTGGACATTAAGATAGTCACTAAAATACTGGTACCGTAATATCACTTTCCATTATTTAAGATTCCTCTCGAACCAAAGCCTCGAAGATCGCCTAAAATTTCATCATCAAAGTGAAATACCTCGTCAGAGCATTGTCATGGAGACTTCAACGTTTTTGATGACATTACAATGGCATGTGTGAGTAGACACGTGACCACGGTCATTGAATTAAAATTGGTCACTGAATTAAAATAAATACTGACATTGTTAAATTAACCATAATATCAGTGGCACGCGATGTTGAACAAACATTTATACATAATAAACATTGTTTACGTAAATATTTGTATACTGTTATTCAATACACTAGATCCATTTGAATTATTTAAGCAAATTTTCATAAATAACAAAGGTAATTTTACTCTTTCTTAACCCCATAAAAAGTTGCTTGTCACTCTTTCGTACAAAGCGATCAAGTTTTGTTTTTCTGTTTTGTTCTGATAAGTACACATATTTTCTACGTCTGTCAATAAAAAAAACGAATGATTTACCATACCTCTGACTACCCCCTTATATCTTAAAGGATCCTAAAAAATGTTTAAAGATCTGAGAATGTCTACCGCGTCTTGGGAAAACAGACGTGATCATGGTTTATTAAATTTATTTAAAAATATTTTAGCTAACTTTTAAGTTATGAAGTCTTAGAAATGTTCGCAACCGCATTTTCCGTCCGTCATTTTATGACGTACGTAAAGGTTTAAATGGCAAGTCCCCAAAACGTTTTGAGTCTCATACGATTACCAGAGACAAAACGGCGATTCTCAAAGAAATATCGTCTGGAATCGTATTCGGGGCCGTGGACTGAGTACCTACTTTAGAACAACCGAGATAGAAACGATACTATAACGTACGAGTGCTTGATATGCATTTGTATAGATATTTTGGTAGACGTAATCCAAGGAAGGACTGTGTAAGAGTTGACATAGGTGTGAAAATGGAAGAAATACATGTTGTGCCGACCCCTCGTTATGTGGGACAAGGGAGGGAGAGATGAAGAAGGCGGACTTACACACTCAAACAAAAAATAGTTGAGCCATCCAAGGATTACAAACTATAATAGTTTGAGAAATGGCTAACTTTAAACATGTCACTTTAATACACACATTATATTCGGGCATGTTATTTCATACATACATAAAATCACGCCTCTTTCCCATGGGGATAGGCAGGGACCACGGATCTCCACTTGCTACGATCCTGACATACCACTTTCGCCTCATTACATTCTTCATACACGCTCTCCAGTTTAGGATACCCATGTTATTTCAGCTTTGTGATACTAGTACGTTTATTATCGTTGTCATATCGTTCCTCAAAGCATCCACGCCTCGATCCCGGACATCAGTTACGGGATTCCCGGGACACGTATGGATGTGTCCCGGATTCGAATGCACCGGACAAACGAATGTCCGGACAAATGTACGGATTACGGCTAACTCTTGTTTATTCCTCTGTTTATAAGATAAGTGGAGGTGGGGTGATTGCTATCGGATTTATAGAGGTAACTCTTGTATTTACAGGTAATTTGTTTTGATCTGTGTTGGAGTGGGTGGTGAGAGTTTCAATCAGAATATTGTGAATTCGATAGTGGTCTCTGACTACCTCTCTAAACTTCTCAATAAGATCTGGAGTCTGTTATTTCCGGCGATATAGTAGTAAGCCTGTTATTGTTTTTTTTATGTCGGGAATCGCGTTGGAACAGGCATTAGAATCACCTAGTAGCATGTAAGACGTAACTTAATTAACCTTAATTCTGCCTCGGATGGCGCTATAGCGCCATCCGTAGCGCATAATCGTATTTGAATTTTGAGAGTTATTGACACGAGAGAAGAAGAAGACGTAACTTATATTGGATGGATAGGAACGGAATTTTTTTAAATAATTGAATTTAATTAATTGAGAAGCTCAGGAAATAGCATGCAAATAAATAAGTGTATGTTTTTTGAGTAGAATACTTGTATTTATAAGAATATAAAAAATGTCCAACAAAATTATTTTTTTTATAATAAATTGGTTAATTAATCATCATCTTCATCTTCATCAGTAGAATTATCTTCCTCTTCTGGGTTGAAATAAATAAATAAATAAACGTAAATGACGTAGAGTTGGCAACGCTGATCCAGAGTGGGGACGGAGTGAGAGTAAGAGATAGAGAAAAAGTAAGAGAGGAGTAGAAACGCGGAGAGGGAAATATAGACCAGGTATCACCCAGCTGCACGCATTAAACTTTATCGACGATTTTTTATTATTTCGGCTTGCGGAAATCGTCAGATTATATATTTTTCGATATCCTTGAATTATTTCCTTCAAAATAAAAAAAAAAACAAATCAAAAATTTGATCCTTTATCCTTCACGGGCGGCCTAATATATGGGGCTCATATTTGGTGGAGGTACTTAACCGGATACAAGGTATCGCCCTGTATATTAATCTGCCGCGCCTTAGTAAATCCCGAAATCCCCGCTTGGGCTCCCCTACTATTAAGTCATTGATGAAGTAATAATAATAATAAATATCCTTGGACATTCCACACAGCGTCATCCAAGCTAAGCAATTTAATGCTTGTGTTATGGTAACCAGATGACTGATATACTACATAGATACATTTTTTTTTTTTTGTAAATACATACATATAAAACACCCAGACTCGAGACAAATATTTGCAGATTTTGGGAATCAAACCCGCAACCTCCGCGTCTCAGGCGGGCCTTCGCCCACTGCGCCACAGAGGTCGTATGGAGGAAGTTTCTTTCTTTCTAACATTTATGTATATCGAATCTATTACCAACTGCGCTGAAAGCACAACTACATACAATTGAAAAAATCTTCATTTCATATGAATTAATGCAAAGAAAAAAGCCATGGTTCATCTGAATTTTATGACATACTGTTTTGGAGAACATTTTAGAAACTAAATTTAAGTTGCTAAAAGTAAGTTAGTAAGTTCGTATGAGCAAGTGGCCAACTCTGGTGACGGAGTTTGTAGGCCGCCTAAAGGCCTCCGTCATGGCTTAACGACTTTAAAAGCTTATAGAGTTAGGAATATAAATAGCATTAGAAAAGTAAACTAAGTATCCAGAAGTCTTCAAGAAATAGTTCATTCGCAAAATAACAAACTCCTAGTATTAGTGAAATTCTATACTTCAAACTGCTTGTGCATTTGCCCATTTCTCAAAGGCTGTCAATGGTTGTATTTTACTGGATGGGAAATAGCCGAAATACAGGCTTCGCAACGAAGCCTTCGGGTCACCGGACTATTTAGGAACAATTTCCTAGAACGAATATCGATGCTACGAATTGCTACGAGCGTAGCACCTAAGCTACGAGTGTAGCGGGTGCTACGGATTTTCAATCGAAATTACTGTGTCTACTATTTACTATATCTATCTATAATTTTGTATGTACTAGCTGGATAGGATAGTCTTAGTTTGGTCATGTTTTTTTGACGATAATGTCTATCGTACTTTGGGGGTCCTTTGTTGTATTTCGACTGTTTTTTCCGCAGTTTTCTACGTCAAAAGCTATCACACTATGACGGTGTTCTTTAAACTAGTTTAGACTTGGTAAACTTTTAAGTTTAATTAACAAAACTATACTAATTTAATTTAACCAAAAAAAGCGCTTCAAATTTAATTATTACTATTATTACTACTAGCCCATACTGTCCCATTGTCGGGTAAAGGCCTCCCCCCACTTTCGCCAGTCACGCCGATCCAGTGCCTTCGTCCGCCAGTCCCGAAAAAATTAAAAATTAAAAAATTAAAATTAACAAAAAGTCCAAATTTAATTACACTCGAATAAATCTGAGGTAATTACAACTTGCACAACAAACTACAATATCGTATAGCAACAAATAGAGTTTAAATTGCTCATTAATTTAAAACGTACTGGGACATAACTGCATAATTTATTTATTTAATTTGGTGTAAGTTCATATAATGCGGTAAAATTGCTGATGAAAAATGCCTTTGTTACAGCAATTAATTACTTTACGCGTTATTTTATTTAGTCACCCGTCCATTGTACTAGTGCTGAATGTCGCATAACACGTTCAGTGCCACTGCACATCTAGTACTTGTTCAAGTTGTTCTGCGACTTCTTTCGGAAAATACTGTAGCGGCGCAGCAGCGAACGAGTTCAACAATGCGACTTACAAAAAGAAGGAGTTTCTATGTTGCACTGTATGTATTTTTACATGAAGAGATTGACCATCAAAGAGTTGGCAAGACAAGAAGAAGTCTTTCTCTCAAACTTCCTGAAGCCTTTAACCAGCAGTGGCACAAGATTGTTTAAATAAAATAAAAATGACTGAGTTATTTTATCGTTTTTAGAACGAACAGTCACTGCACGTTTTTGTGTAACGCGTCACTTGTTAGTTCGCCGCGCGTTTTAAACGCGATGATCATGATTTACAGTTTGCCGACTGCCTAGCGTTCGCTGCGCGTTTCATTTGCGTTTGTATCAATACAAACACGCAGTCGTGCAAATGACGTCAGAATCTATATTGCTGTCGGTCGCAATAACCGGTAATACCTGTACCGGTCCAGTGAAGCGAGCAACCGATATTTGGAACTAATATCTTAGTTTGAACTGAGTTCGTATTAATGGGTGCAATCATCTAATTAGTGAACATTCATTGGAAATCGCTTGATGTTTTGCAATAAGTAGATTCTGTAAAAAACAACTTGAATTCACTCAAGTGACCGAGCTTAATTACTTGTGTAGGTACTTGTGTAAGTACATTTGAGTTTTCAGTATCGACTTTGGAATTACCATTATTTTAATTTTCTTTTCACTGGCACAAGCGTTAATATTGGTAAAGCCATTTAATGCAAATCTCGGCAATACATAAACAAATCATTGTCAGTAAACACGTTAAAACAACTGGGCGCGAAGACAAGTGACAAATGTTTCGTATCTATTCTCTTTCTATAATCGCTCGCCTTTGATTTGACATTACTGATCGCTCGAGTTTTCGTCATCGAATGTCAATTTCTATATTTTTTTTTTAGTTTCTACTCTAAAGCGATTGTAGAAATGTAACATAGCTAGGGCAGCTGGTGTATAACTCCTCCCGTCAGCTATAGTTTAGTTCGAAAGTACGGGTTAGTTAACTAAATACCGGAGTGAAAACTGTAATCCCACGTGAGGTGAGTGAAAAATTAGATTGCTCAGTGCCCCGGACGGCGGACCTCGCCGTGGTTGGGTGCAGCCCAAACCACGAGCGAACAACGTAGATGTAAAATGGCTAGAGGGGCTGGCCCTCTAGCCATGTTACATGTCTACAATCGCTATAGAATAGAAACGAATAAAATGTTATAGGAATTGACATTCGACGGCGAAATCTTGAGCGATAAGAAATGTCAAATCAAAGAAATAGCGATGATAGAAAGAGAATAGAGACGAAGCGTTTATCACTTGGCTACAGCCCCAGTATAGTAAGTTTTTAACAGACTAAAAATAAGGACGGTTCTATTTTATGATTACGCTGTATAGTCGCTGTATTAGTGGTAGTGGACAGTATTGAAATTTATTTTTGTTTGAAAGGGTACACTCTCGAAGTAGTTTGTGGAGGGTCTTTGGAGTTATGAACAGAAATTCACCTCGAGCGTGCAAGAAACTTCTCTCTTCCTAAATATTAAATGATTTTATTATTAATTTTGCCACTCAAACAAAATACTTACAAATGAATTTATTACGAACTATGTTATGAGAGTGCTGAGTGGCTTTGTCTATAGATTTGTACAGCACAATACCTACCAAAGTAGTAAGAGTTGCTGTACCTTAACTACATTTCGTTTAAATATTTTATTTTAACATCCTACTAATGTTATAAAGGTGAAAGTTTGTGTGTGTGTAACTGCGTATGTAAGTGTGAATGTTTGTTACTCTTCCACGCTCAAACGGCTGGACAAATTCGAATGAAATTTGGTACTTTTGATGTCGGTATTCCAACGGGAACGGGAACTATTCACCGCGGGTAACAACGCGGGGCGCAGCTAGTATACCATAAATAGAAGAGTTTATGACTTGGACCGCGAGCGTGACGGACGGAGCTTCGGCCGCAGATATTCCTGTCTTTTTGCTTGCAAGGTGGGCTCGAGCTGCTTTTACACAGAAAACTACATCTTTGTTCTATAATTCACAAACAATACTAAATTTGGTTATGACTGTATCTCCAAACTGCTACTGCATCATAATAGCACACGGGAAATTAATCTCACGTAAAAATGTCGTCGGTTTTGATACCAGCAATGCAGTTTATCCGAAGAATCTTCATCTGGGTATGAGTATGGTCGCGTCTCATGCTGCTGCTATATATTTATTTAGTTCTGTTTTAATTTTTCGATTGCTTGTTTAATTAACTGGTTTTTAAATAGAAACTGTTTTTTCGCTATAAATTATGTTGCGTGTCTATCGTTCTGCGCTTCTCACTCACGAGTAAAAACATTATTCGCTCTCCCGCTCATTCTTCGGCGTTATGGCACACTTTTAAGCAGTTAGGCTCGTAAGGAGAACGTCACAGAAAGAAAGTCACATCACCAAAAAAGTTATGAGTATGACAGTGGATGAGTATACAAGCAGAGGAAGCCCAAAGAAGAAGTGGATGGATTGTATTGTATTTGTATGAAAGAGGATATGAATGTAAATTCAGAGTTATGAGTTATCAGAGTTAATATCAGAGTATATTGAATATTTTATAATACAAGTGGCCCGTTTTCTATAGAAATTCCTACGTTGCGGATGTATGTAGTCAACGTGTATTGATTTTATAACTTCCCAGATCTGATGGAAATGCGAAATGATTCGTAGATTTATCATTACAAAGATAGATGCTTACTTAAAAATCTAATCAGGACTGTAGTGTAGGTACTCCCAAGGTGTGGTAGACATATTTTTTTCTGATCTCTAGGGGGTATTAGTCAGAGGTAATTCCAAATATAATTTGGTCAACACCCATATTTTACATTACATGCCATACCCATACCCATAATTGGTAGAGCGGTGGCTACGGTAAATAGGAGATAAGCAACCAGAAAACTCTCGGAATACTGAAAAAGATTTGTCAAATCTTTAAAGATCTGTCATCTCTGAAATCTGAATAAGATATTTTGATGTAAGGAAACATAATTTTTATTTAAATGAGTTTATTAAAGTAAGCAATTAGTGGCCCAAAATAAGGATGTCTAGAGAGAAGGAAGGCCTTTGCCCTGCTGTGGGACGCTACAGGCTCTTTTTAATTGCGTGCTTTGTCTGGGAATAGCACCAATGTAATAAATAAACAGCCCGTATTTTTATCTAACATGATATTTATATCGAATATATCTATATCGAAAGGTTATATAAATCATTCGTCGAAAGTAACATAGTATCAAAAAGAAAAGTCATCGTCACTAAGAGTAAGCCTCATACGAATGAAAGGATACTAGCACAACTGAATACATAAATCGTCCTATTACGTGTTAAACAAAGTTATGGGTCTGTTAACCTCAAACCCTGTCTTTAATTCGACCCCATCCATATAAAAACACGCCCCAGCATAATCAATGCATCCCACGTCTCGTTCCAAATTCAAACACAATAAATGACATAATATAAATCTCATTCGACCAATAACAATGTCGATCTGTGAATGGAAAAACATGATATGACTGATTTAATTGCTTTTGTGTTTGGAAAATCGTTTTCAACAAAGATGGAAGTTATTTTAATGTGGAGTAATAAAATCGTAAGGATTTTATTGCATGATTTATACGGTTCTTTATCAAGAATAATTTCTGAATTTTAATTTTAATTGGTATGTATTTAATATCTGTTAATTAGTCGAAATTTAATACTAATATTTTGATCTCAAAGGCGGGTATATTCCAAATATGTATTTAGTTAGACATACATCTAACTATCATTAGACTTTATATCTGCAAAGAATCTAAATTACCTAAAGATCTAAAGAGAATATTATGTGTCGTGTACCTACCGTATCTTGAGAATTCAGTCGTGATAAGTAATTTATTTATTTATATTATTGTGCCGGTGTGTATCGTGACCATCGTATCCTACATTTAGCACGACTGGAATTACATTACATGAATTATTTACAAAAAATACCAACCAATTATTTTTATAAAATTAAAGACGTTGCATTCTATGGCTCTTTGTGAATAACTCCTACTCTATCGTGTTTATTTATTTACCAATCAAAAACATTCTCCTCAATTTTTTTATTACCCGCCTTACTATGTTTTTCCACTTAGTTGCCGATATAACAGTAGATCTTTCAGTAGATTAAATAAGTCGGATTTATTGCGTGACCCGAATACATAGCGGCTAAATAGTTTGCGGCGAGGACTGAATGCTAAGAGACTGCAGGCTCGCACATCTAGCGGACGAAATTAAGAGTCCGCTGTAGTATTCGTCCCTGTAGTTGGAAAACTAAATAACTAACAAAACCAAAATCGGGATAAAAACGCAATTTACTATTTTTTTGCGTGTAAAATGGCTATAAAATTTTATTTGGTAACATTTTTACTATGCATCTTTTGCTATGTTATAGATTGTTATTTAACCTATTTTTCAATCTAACAGTCTTATACGTTAGCTCATTTGTTTGTAAGAAAAAAAATAAAAAGCGATTATGTAATTCTCCCTCAACAAAGTTTCAAAGTTTTTAAGCACTTATTTATTTTTTCATGTCAGTTGTTTAGTTCTTCTTCGTCAATGTTCTCCGTAAAACATAAAAAAGCTAACATTAAGTGCCTTTATTTAATTTTCCTACACTATCTAATTAATAATATGACCTATTATTTATTTATTTGACTCCTATTTCCCTATTATTCTATCCATGGGTAAGGATTTTAATAAAATTAGTTCTTTGTTTTTAAATATCATCATCATCATCATCCGCAGCCCAATCTCTCCCACTGCTGGGTGTAGGCCTCCTTTCGTTCTTGCCATTTCTCCCGGTCCTGCGCTTGCCTGATCCACTGCCGGCCCACGACGCTGATAATATCGTCGACCCATCGCGCTGCTGGGCGTCCGACGCTTCTCTTGCCAGTCCTCGGCAACCATTCTGTCAACGTTTTACACCACCTGTCGTCACCACGTCTTGCCAGGTGCCCAGCCCAACTCCATTTGAGTTCCATTGCCCGGATACCGACATCCTTGACCTTGGTTCGTCTTCGGATCTCGGTATTGGGAACTCGGTCTACAAGCTTAATGCCGAGCATGGCACGCTCCATGGCCCTCTGAGCAACCCTCATTTTGTACACAGCCTCCTGGGTGAGGGTCCATGTCTCGGCACCGTAAGTCATGGTGGGCAGTACACACTGGTTAAATAGACGGGTCTTCAGACACTGTGGGACGTTGACAGATTTTAGAATGTCGTCGAATTTTCCGAATGCAGCCCACCCAAGCTGTACCTAGTACCTACTCGCCTTTCGATCTCCTTTTTCTTTTGGTCCTTGCCAAAAGATAGAGTATGTCCAAGATAAATGTATTTTTCCACCATCTCCAACCTCACATTTCCAACTGTAACAGCAGAAACTGCGGTGCCGGAGAGGTTTCCCATCACTTTCGTCTTGGACATATTCATCTTTAGCCCTACCTCCAAAGACGCATCATACAGATGTTGTAGCATGAGCTGGAGATCTTCGAAGCTCTCTGCAAAAAGAACAAGATCATCCGCGAATCTTAAGTGTACATCTTCTAAAACTGCTGTAAAAAGCTTGGGTGAAATAGTATCTCTCTGTCTCACTCCCTGCTTAATCGGTACAGGATTCGTTAGACTATGCACTCGAGCTTGCAGAGTAGCTGACGTGTACAGCTCCCGGAGCACATCCACGTGAATCGATATGGCAGCTATGGAGAGCGTGGAACACGGCCCAATGTTCGACACTGTCGAAGGCCTTCTCGTAATCGACAAAGGCCATAACAAGGGGCCTGTTACACTCGTGACACTTCGCCATCAGCTGCTGTACCGTGTGGATATGGTCGATGGTACCGCTCCGGAAGCCGGCCTGCTCTACGGGTTGAGCTTCATCGAGTTGGCGTGTGAGGCGAATAGTGAGAATTTTGGCAAATAGCTTGTACACCTGTGATAATAATTGGACGGTAATTGTCCAATTTTGCAATGTCACCTTTTTTGTGCATTATGTGTACTATTGCATTTTTCCACTGTTCCGGTGTGCGAGCTTCGTACAAAACCATGTTAAAGAGCTCCACGAGAACCTTAAAAACGGGAGTTCCACCTGCTCTAAGCATTTACATAGTAACTCCATCCTCCCCAGGAGATTTATCTGTCTTCATGGCGTAGAGAACTCTTGTAACTTCACACGGCAAGATAGGTGGTAAGATTTCCGTGTCATGGTGTTCAATTGGAGGAGCTCTAACGCCATCAGGTGAGTTTGGTTCTGCTGCATTCGATGCGTAAAGTTTCCCATAGAACTCTTCCACAATGGTTACGATTCGGCTTCGATCAGTTACAGTAGTTCCGTGATCATCTTTAAGTTTTAATAACTGTTTAGATCCAGTACAAGTTTTTCTACGAAAGACTTTTGGGCCTCTATATGCCTAAATGGTGTTATTAATTATATTTGTGTTAAGTCTCTTCATCGATCGATGAAGAAATTTCTATACTGCCTCTTTTTCCGTTAATTTCTACCATTTGTGTTTCTGCTTGTGTTCGTTTTGTGTTTCTGCTGGTCCAATAATATTGAACAGTCTTATATTAAATTTTACCTTATCTAAAATTCCAAACAGTTAGAGAGATTTAGTAGAAAATTGAATAAAAGGTACTTATAACACAATCATGTTACACGAAAATTATATAAATGCTCTTGTTTAATTGTTCCTAACTGCATTGTTCCTGTACAGCGTAGAAATGTGTCGAAGGAAAACTGAATAAGTAACTTTATGCATTTTATTCGCCGCAAAGTAACGCATAATTACACTTAGCTTTTTTATTGCCGAGTTAACTACTTCTCCTTCGCTATTTTTTGATCATTACTTCAAAATTCATTTTTCCATCTTTGACGCCTTGACAGGTTCATTTTTATTTATTGAAATATGATATTAAAACTTTAGTAACACAGAAAGATGCAGCTTGAATTGGACTTTATGAAGGTGCAATTAAGTCGATTTGGCAAAATGTGTTGGTTATTTAGTTTTCCAACTACAGGGACGCTATTATATATGTAGCTGGTTCACTTGGTTGCTAATGGTTCGCAAATCTAGCGGACGAGATGAAAAGTCTGCTGTGATATTTATTTGTGCGAAATGTATTTTACATATTTGTTAACTGTGTTTTCTCTCCGTTTTTGTTATATATAGGTATGTTAAATTTCTGTCAGTTTTATTGTTTTTCATTATCTTTATATTACATAAATTCTTTAATTAATTTTTGTACGTGTTTTTATAATATAATAATAATAATAATGTTTTATTGCATTTCCAAAAGATACATAATAGTCTTTTTATCAAATAAACGTTTATTCTATTCTAATGTGCAACTCACCTTCGGATTTGATGTCTTCACAAATCTGAAAACATAGCACTAATTATCAGTTACACTCGAATCACTATTCCTAACATGATATTGTTTTTCCCGACATGTCGGTCGTGTTGTAAGAACCATGGTCGCGACGCGAGCGAACTGGAGTATGCAGGCAGCTACTGAAGATTTTCACAACTACCCTCACTTGATCTTCAGAAATGGGAACGGCTACATGTCCGTCCACAGTATGCTACACTAAGGCCGTTTATCCACCGCGCCGTCACAGGGACGTCAACGAGAACGAGATGACGGCGCCGAAGTACTGATACATAGACTAACTATAGCCTGGATAAACGGCCTAACAGTATCCTTACATCATAAATTGTGTCGTAACTTTTCGGTATAAATACAGTTTAACTACACTAATGCGGCACACATTGAAGCCAATGTGTGGTGCCCGCATATAAGGTATAGGTATAGGTTATTTTCGATTCCGACGGGATTCAAACCCGTATGGATTTAACGATTCTCTGGCCGCAGTGCTTAACCGATTCAGCCACGGAACCTTATCATGACAGATAGAAAACCTTCATATTACCCGGTTATGCACCAGTGAAATAATACCTTAGTGTGGTATTATTAAAACAAAAATGAAAATATGATGAAATAAATGATTTTGTTATTATTATTAAAACAATAAAGTTATAGTCGTTCGTTCGTTCATACGAGCAAGTGGCCAACTCTGGTCACGGAGTTTTTAGACTTATAATCCTCCGTCATGGCTTAACGACTACAGTTTGTCCGCTAAATATACATATAGATTGAGAGAGAGCGAGAAAAATTAAATTAGTATGTCTTTGTTCGCCAACTAAGAACTTTGGCGAACACAAACAACCCCGAGCTGATGTACTCGATAATGCGCTTTCTGTGGGACGATTTTGTGATTATTTTACAACAGTTTTGATGTCAAACTCGTACAATGTTAGTTTGTATGTGGTATGCCAAATCTGGTGACAGGGTTCTGAAAATTTTATATAATTTATAAGTTTTGATATTTGATAATAAGGCTGATAGTTTGTTAGAGTTAGTGTAGGCTGATAGTTTATTAAAATTAGTTTTAGTCGAAATTTATCTAAGTAATTAGGGTTTAGTTTGAAGAATCAACATTTTATTAGTCGATACAAATGAATACTAATCTTACAAAACAAAAATGGTAAAATTAAACACAGTTAAAAAAATAAGTAGGTACACACACGTATTTTATTATTTTTGACGAAACAATGCTTAGTTCAAATTATCTGCTTACAACTGTTGTATACTATTGTCTCTGCTCATGTTATATAACAGATTTTTATTAATAAATTATTAAAATCAATGTGCCACAGTACCGTCCGGAAACTGCACTCCTTAATAACCTCAAAGATCCAACAAAGTATTAAGGACAAGACCTTTCGGCCACCGAAGCAGTAAGGGGCAGGTGTTGCCAACCTTTCCATATTCCAATCATATAAAATCCAAAGTTTTTATTCTCCGAAGGCAGGTGATTGTGACACTAAACATTTTTTATAGTGTACTCGTGGCAAGCCTCGTAAATCAGAGAGCAGTTTACAGCGGGCCTTGTAAACCGAAGGTTTACGATCTCTGACGTTATAATCAAGGATTTGGCTGATAATGGAACGGTTTAGGCGATTTTTGGGATTTCGATTTAATGTGACTCTTATCCTTTTGATATTCGTTACTCTGTTGCTGGTACAATTTCATGTGACGAGTATTTTTTTTCTACGAGAATCTTCGTGCTACGCAGCTACGAGGGTCTACGCGCCTCTACGCGATTCTGCTACGACAGGGTGTTTCATATATTTATTTATTCATAAAAGCAATGATTACATTGTGTTTGAATCTTACGTGTACGTGTTACATTCTGTTTCTCTCTTTTTATATCATGATATCAAAGATTTTATAATCAATCATAGGCTATAATTTTCCACATCTTTTCTTATTTTGTAGTCGCCATCAGAGATTCAAACAAGATCACCCTTAACTTATATTTTTTCAAGTTAATAATTTATTTCACCTTAGTGTTCTTACGAAATTACAGGAAAAAGATAATTGATCGCTAATATTGGTGAAATAAATTATTAGCGATCAATTATCTTTTCCCTGTAATTTGGTAAGAACACGAAGGTTTCTATGGAATTTTCTTTTTAATAAGTTATTGTACGTCTTGAATAACACAACAAGGGTCCTATTCAAGTATTTACGTTGCAAAAACACGCGGAAAAAACAAATATAATAAGGCGGGCGGAAGCGAGCCTTAGTTCTTCCTGTACCGATGAAAACGTATTGGGTTTACTGGAATTTCCTTTATTTAATACAGGGGAGGACTCTGGAGAGTTATCATTAATTAATAAAATATGGATAAGTACTTATAATTAATAAAATATCTCACAGAACAGAATAACGATTTTCTTTGCAACAAAAACAGTTTAGAACATTACAAATTAAAACTAATAAAATAGTTGCAACAAAAAGAACTGGCCAAGTGCGTGTCGGGCCACGCTCGATATAGGGTTCTGTAGTTGCCCAATATGTAATCGTTTGTTCATCTTTTTGCACGATTCTTAATTATTGATAATACTCGTACCTACACTTAACTTTAGCGATGTCTTATATCGCTGTACCTGTTAGTTGTTGTTTTACTAAACTTAAGTTTTCAAATCCATCCCTGGTCTCCAGGGGAAATAATGTGTTTTTACGAAAGTAAATAGTTATATGCCCGTGCGGTGGAAAATGAAAGAAGGCAGCCGCCGGCGACTTCTTCTTAATAATAATAAGTTTAATAATTAGTTTATTTCTCTACAAAGGGTACCATATTATCTTCTAATCTGTCCATATCCATCCACAGGTTGTCTGGTAGAGATCGCTTTTTAGCGATAAGACCGCCGGTTGTATATCAGAGTTATTTTAGTGTTTTATTGTTCATGATATTTTTTCTCTGGTAATGGTGTGCAATAAAGTATTTTCTATCTATCTATCTACGAAACATCAAAGCTGCCATTAACATCTGAGCGCTTCCTCAGTTCCGCTGTGCTTCGGAGGGCACGTTAAATTGTCGATCCCGGCTTTTAAAGTCGTTAAGCCATGACGGAGGTTTTTAGGCGGCCTAAAAAATCTCCTCCAGAGTTGGCCACTTGCTCATATGAACGAACAAACGAACTACTTATCTAATTATGTAGGTATGTTTTTCAAAAAGTAGTAAGTAGTAGATTATTAACAATAAGTAGTTACCTTAATACAAGCATTGGGGGCAATTCGGAGTGTCGCAAAAGCTAAACTAACCTAACTAAAATTATTGCCATCCTTTTTATTCCCATCGCTATGAAAGGGACGGCAACAATTTTAGTTAGCTTAGTTTAGCTTTTGCGACACTCAGAATTGCCACTATTGATTTGCTTAGATTGGGACTAGATAACGCTGTGTGAAATTTTCAAGGATATTTATTTATTTACTTAGGTATTTGATATTTATTTATTTACTTTATTCTGTAACCCTTAAGCCTCATAAATTCAGTTTTTAAATCATTTTAGGAAAGTTTCTGAAAGAACAAACTAGACAATAAACAAACTTTTGGTTAAGTCATTCAGCGTAATTAGATCTCTCGTCACATCCTGTCTCAGTGGAATGGGGGGTCATCCATAACTGGACGAACTGGACATGCTCTATCAGGCCCAGTTGACGGTATATCATAGTCACCGATGTAAACGAATAGTATCAAAAGTATAGAACTGAAATTCATTTTAAAAACTTATTTGTAAGGAAGTTGTTTCAACTCGAATTCATCTAAGTACCATAAATAGGCAAACTTACCATTTCAACAGTGCTTTAAGCACGAAAAAATCACCTAACCCTCACAACAGTGATCAATGCGCAATTTTTTAGTAGAGCTGAATTTGTAATATGTGCAATATTATTGTCCCCATTTCTAGTTTTTAACTTGTTATTTTTATGATATAACAACTCCTCAAGTTTTTTAACATGCTATGGCATTAGAAAGTTGTGGCCTAGAGTGCGTTTCCTCTTTTTTTTAATTACGAGTATCTTCTGCAAACTCATAAATTTAACCCATGAACGAATGATTTAACGTACACTGTCGGTTTGAAAACGTTCGTCATCTTAGAGTCGGTTTTTGCTTGCACCAGATTGCAAGAATCAATTTATATTGTACCAACATATTACCAGTGACGTTCCTTTTTCAAGTTTCAAAAGGGATTATGTGCTCGTGCTCGAATCAAGTTGAAAACCGACGAACATTTTCGAAACGTCACTGTACCTAATAATACCCTCATACATCGGACATGGTTTTATTTTAACTTTATGACCGTTCTCATCAAACGAGTTTCACATCTAGTGGTTGTTATTACCACGACAGTATATGATGACAATGAAGGAGCATCGCATCAATCAGGCTGTCCATCCATCACGGCGGTCACCGAATATCTCGCTTTCAAGAAATATTGAACTTCCAACTTGGACGGAGATAGATTCCTCAGGACGTTCTTTTATGATTATAGATGTTTTATTTTATTACGAGAATCAGCAACAATTACAAATTCAACTAGATGACAACTTAAAAATACCTAATTATAGAACGCGTCACGGAAAAAGATTGCTGGAAGAAAGTGGAGGTTATGTTGCAATGGGTACACCCGCGCACGAAAGTACTAGGCCTATTGTTTTATTTTTGAACAAGCACTCCGCTCGCGGCTTTGCTTTCGGCACTTCTGTTTACTGTTTGCTTTTTTTCACTACACAGAAGCGCGTAACACCAAAATTGCGATTACTACCCACAGGTGTGTAAATAATAAAATAAAATCAACTAAGTAGTAAACTTGAAAAGATCCCTTCACCCAAAGTAAATGAGGAAAAACGTTTATTTATCAATTAGCGCTCCAAAACTTCCCCCATTCATAATATTTACATCCATAAAACTCGAAACAGCATCCTGATTTCCCAACGCTGAAATTTCGCGCCAACTTCCAAGATTTACATTTGCCATGTAAAATTATGTCGCAATAGTGCGGCACTTATGCAAAAATATACCAGCTAAGTGCCCCAACAGCTATTAACAGCGCTTCAAGCTGATTGACTTCAAAAACAGTTGCAGTTGAAGCGGAGTTTGCGCAGCGCTACAGCCGCTGATTGCGAGAAATCGGTGCAACTCCCAATTGGTTCGAAATATACCTAGTTGAGAGTTAGTTTAAGAAGTAAACGACTTCGGAGTTGCTTTTGCTTGTCAACCAGATGTTTCGCAAGGAATTGGTGCTCTACAGTATATATACACCTACATTTTAGTTATTACCTACACTAAGCGCTCGTCGAGAAGCTTCTTGATAGATCGTCGAAGTTAAGCAACGTTTTGGGCGGTCACAATGGTTTGTGACCGCAAGTGGCATTAGCAGCTGTTAAATTGTAGGTAGGTATACCTACAATACAAATTCCTTTAACCAATGTTAGACATACCTACTTTTAAATAGAAATTTACAGGATTTTGTCGCGTAATAACTTATAGATCGTTTGTAACGATCCTCAGGTGGCACTTGGCACAGCTGGTTCTAATTGTATTTTGTACAGTTATGTAAATAAGTAGGTACCTACCTACTTAGTAGTTTAGTTTCTTTAAATAAATTGTAAGTATTTCTCACTGAAAATTACTAAAAATATCTTGATCAAGAAATTTCCTATACTCTGTAGGTAACTAAACACTTGGCTATTTTCGATTACCAAAACTAAGTGCTTATTTCCATCCAATTTCTTTTCAATTAATTCATCTTCATGTAAGTAGGTACTTAGGCAGCCCCCGCGACTGGCTGAAGGACGTTTCTGTTTTTAATATCTCGTGATACTCCCCCCTCACCCCACCCATACACCTACCCCCGCAATAAGGTATAGAATCAATTTCCCGAGACTCAGGGGATTACCTACTTTCTCTACTTCCCCTTTTTAAATTAAAATAAAAATGAGACAAAATTTTCCTACAGGTGAATTTATGGTAACGCTGGGCTCTCCGCGGACCGGACATTTTAATACGTTCGAGACATAGGTATATTTTCTTCACAAGTTATTGTTTAAATAAATAACTTGCTACTTTAAAATAGCCATAATTGTCACAACCACTAGTTATTAGGTAGAGCCGTGTTGGCCAAGTGGGATGTACCAAAGATTACCTGGAAGAGATCGCTTTTAGTGATAAGGCCGCCCATTGTACCTACACTTAACTACGTTTTTGTAATTGTTTTAAATGTTGTTTTTAGTATAAGGTATGCAATAAATAATTTTCATTCATTCATTCATACCGTGACTTTCGATCGAAGGTTGTGGTTTCGAATCCCAGCCGCGCATCTATGCATTTTCGAAGTATTCTTCTTTGTAAGTATTTTGCTTTCTGCATAATACTAGACAGACTAGCTACCTATACTTAAATGTGACCTAACAGCAAAGGATCCACATTACCTTGTAGGTACCTACATGCCCCCTGATTGTGTAACTTGTTTCACATTGTACCTATCCAAGTTGTATCAAAGCAAAAATCACAGTAAATCGCGAAAACAACTGTCAAATATTACAGTAATTAAGTAAGTTACTTACTAATTTACTTAATCAGCGTTAAATCTGACAGTTATTTAAGCGATTTTCTGTGATTTTTGCTTTGATACAACTTGGATACAATGTGAAACAAGTTACACAATCCGGGGACTGGTCGTCACCTATTTTATCGAGACTGCCTACCCACAAATTGCGCACCTACCCATACTTTTTAATTTCCACGGACTCACAGAGTAGTATTCAGGTGATTGAAAAGAAAAACTTATGAAGAATTATGAACTTTCTATAATTTTTCAAGGTAGGTAGGTACCTATGCTATTTCATTTTCATAAAACAGATCGCTCTACTTATCCTGCTATTCTGAATGTATAGTGCTACCAAGCTACCTCGAGCTATATTTATGTAGGTTCCTACGAGTAGGTAGGTATAACTAATATTAGGTTCAGGGGGCACCTACTATACCTAATAGCTGCAAAACTAAATTTCGTGCCAAAATTCGCAGCTCTGCCTATGTTGGTAAACTGTTGCGAATTCAGTAGGTATACCTTACCTACCTACCTAGGTACCTACACCAACATAAGCTGAACTTATAGATAATACCTACAGGCACAAATTGTCGATTTTAGAATAGAATAGAATAGAATAGAAAAATATTTATTTACATTCACTCACACACATTACAGTAGGTACAGGTACAATTATTTGTAGGAAATACGAGTGAAGCAAATTGGTCATCACTCAGCATTTGCTGTAGAAGCTGAGGTAGCAACTACAGCGCTGGTTTTCAGTGATGCCGCAGTATGTAGCGCGTCACAGACACAGACCACAAACCAAAGAAAAAATAAAAGTAAAGTTATAACAAAACAAATACAAGTGACTCTAGTGCAAACTAAGTAAGTAGGTATACATCTTTTTTAAACTTGAGATTACTTACAATTAAATAATTATTTATTTTTTAAATAAAATACAATACAACATGGACCGACCTTATTAGATGTTACGTTGGAGATTTAATAGATATGTTTTTAACATTGATTTAAAAGAGTATAATGTGGCAGAATTTTTAAGTGGAGGAGGAAGATTGTTCCAGCATTTCGTGGCTGCGTAACGAAAGCTGCCACGAAATGCGGTCGATCTATGTTGCGGACAGATTAATAGAAGTGATCGCGCATGGCGATTTGAAAATTTTAGTTTCTCATATAAATATATTGGGGTTCGATTTTTTATAACACCAAAGAGTAATGAAGCAAAATGAAAAGTACGACGTGATGACATATTCAAGAGGCCGTAGCTATTAATATAAGGAGAAATATGGGATCGACGCGGGATGGGGAAGCAGAATCGGACGCACGCATTTTGAACACGCTGAATAAGTTTCTTGGAGCGGCTCAACAGGCACTCTCCGAACACATTATCAGCGTAGTTCAGTTTAGACAAGATGAGAGAGTCACAAAGCGCTATGCGTATGTCCGTCTTCAGATAATCGCGCACCCGGTATAGAACTGATAATCGATAAAAACAATTTCTAACTGTTTGGAGGAGATGTTCTTCAAAGTGCATAGATCCGTCCATCAGTAAGCCAAGATTGCGGACTTCAGTTACTCGATCTATGGGGACACCCTTCACATATATTTTTGGGGTCTGCGATACAATTTGGTTAATTTGCGCCTTGGATCCAAGAATCAGAAATTTCGTTTTATTGGGATTCAAATTTAAACCGTTTGAATCACACCAATCAACCAACCTGTCTATGTCTATGTTTAAATCTGCAAGAGCTCTATCAGAATTGTTAGGTTTAAACGAGGTATAAAGTTGTAAGTCATCAGCATACAGGTGATATTTACAATTTTATGTAGGAATAGGTAAGGCCACAGAACAGATTTAGCAGAGACGTTGAAACTTTTGCCTAATTTGCTTCAGAACGTCAATTTAGTAAAATGAAAAGTTCATTTACGTGTAGTTGATCCTAGATCCAGCCCTGCATGGCGGTCGGTAATGCATGGCTTTGTTTACACAATGTATCGTCTAATTCGAACCAACTCGCAGATAAATAGCCCATTAACTTTTGGGTTTGGCTGTTGATGGTGTTTAGTGTGGTTTGATTAGATAGATTCTATTAGTTTCTTTATTTATGTTTGCAATAGTAGACCTATTTCTTGATTAAGAAATCAACCGCACACTATTCTCTAATAGACTACCTACCTACCTACTACTTCACAACATAGAAATCAAAAATTATCTATAATTTTTGATTTCTATGTTGTGAAGTTCCATGGGCCTGGAGAGAATTATATAATTAACATAATATCCGGAGGGTTGACCCTCAAGATTATAGGTACAAATATAAGTGAGTTTAAGTTTCACAGTTCTAGTTTATGTACTTATTAGTGGCAATTCTGAGTGTCGCAAAAGCTAAACTAAGCTAACTAAAATTGTTGCCGTCCCTTTCATAGCGATGGAAATAAAAAGGATGGCAATAATTTTAGTTAGCTTAGTTTAGCTTTTGCGACACTCAGAATCGCCCCCAGTAGCAGTCGAAAACCTAACAATTATTTGATGGTAAAAAATGTAGCCTACTAATTCATGCTAGTTTTCGGAACGGAAAAAAATAGCTGTCACTGTCAGTCAGTAGTATTGTCAATTTGTCATTATCATGTTATGTCAGTTGTCATTCAAAAGCTTTGCTCTATTGTTTGTTTGTATTTAAAAAGCCTACGATTTCTATTATTTTTGCCTTGGAAATCGTCTTATAAGTTATTCTAAATGTAATAAAACAATATTTACTCGAGAACTACATAAAAATGGCTTCTTCAGTGTGTAGAGTTTGTCTGTGCAACAACCTGAAAATGCACCTCATTGAAAACACTCTTTTTCAAGAATTATACGAGAAAATCACAGGAACTTTGGTTTGTAACCTACCCTATTATGTTACTTTTGTTAGAAGGAAATTTAAGAAACCTAACAATTCATTAGTGGACCGGTCTTAGCCTGAAATTGTTAAGCTAAGAAGTGTATAAATTCAGATTTCAAGTGTTGATGATTTTAAAAAGGCTAATAAGAGTTGATCAAGGAGGCCTTTGCCGAAGGGCAACTGGACTTTCAACGAAGAAGCAAGAGAAGCATAATAGAACACTAGATAAAACTCCGAAAAGTTAGAAGAAAAGGCTTAATAAAAAAAAATAGGAGTTGATACGAGGTGCTGGCTTAGGTTATAATTTAAGCCACCATGGTGGCTTTAACTACTTATTACAATTTTTCAAGCAGGTCCTACAATTTAATCCTATAAACACAGAAGCATTAAATAGCAATGTTTTTTCTCATTGATGCTCTATTTAGAACTATGATTATGTGTCTTGTCTATATTATTCCCTAGAGTGTATTATTAAAACTTAAACTCTTCCAGCTGAGCACAGAGGATGGTCGACCGACCACAATCTGCTACATTTGCAACTCACAGCTGCAGCGGTGTCTCAGGTTCATCAACATGTGTCAGAAATCTGAAAAAATATGCCAAGGACTGTTTGGCAGTGGTGTGGAGGTACCTATGCTATTCAGAAAGCATTTTATCTTTTATCCCTGATTGCATGCCGCTTTTTTGTATGATCGGAAACGGAACTGAATTTTAAGATTTTTTATTTGTTGATACTTTAGTTTCTTAAAAATATACTTACTTAATCTAACAATTTACACATCAGTTCCGTTTTCATCAGCGTGTCCTGAAGACACGTAGGCAATAATAAATAAATAATAATAAATAATAAATAAATATCCTTGGACATTCCACACAGCATCATCTAGTCCCAAGCTAAGCAATTTAATGCTTGTGTTATGGTAACCAGATGACTGATATACTACATAGATAAATTTTTTTTTGTAAATACATACATAATATACATAGAAAACACCCAGACTCGAGACAAATATCTGCAGATAATGCAAATATAAACTGTATATCCCAAGTTGCAGCCAAATTGTAGTTTTAGCGTGAAAAACTAACAAACATACATCCATAGAAACTTTCGTGTTTATAATATTAGAGGAATATCTACTAATTTGATCATATTCTGTCCTCTCCCTTAAACATCTTCAAAGTATCTAAGATGCCTGAAGATTAGACAGCATATCTATTAGTATTTTTGCAGTTGAAACAAATAAGAAATCTTAATAGCCAAATAGAAGAGGCAGGTATTTCATCTGACTTATTATTTATTTCAGGTAACACAAGAAATACTGACAATGCACAACTTAGGATGGATGCACAACCTAGCAATAACAGCTGCCAAATGTATATCTACCCTTGAAGACTCAACTTATGAGCATGACATCCATACATTTGTTAAACTTGAAGATTGTTCAGATGATGATTTCTTTAGTGACACATTTGTTGAAGAAATTAAAACAGAGGCTTGTTTACTTGATCATAAAAAAGAAAGGAATAATAGGAAAAAGATTACACAAAGTACTGAATATGATAGTCTAAACTCTAGTCGTGAAAGCACAAAACAGATTGTCACTAAATTAAAAGAAGAAATACAGTCAGAAAAGAAATTATACAGCTGCAACATTTGTGACAAAAAATTAACTCAGGAGTATTATTTGGCAAGACACATGAAAATTCACGCAAGAGAAAAACCATTTAGCTGCAGTTTGTGTGATAAAGAATTCTCGCTTAAAGATGAATTACGGAAACACAAGGCCACACACGTCGGGGACAAGCCGTTTGAATGCAACACATGCCATAAAAAATTCACTCTTAAACATCTCTTAAAAATACACATGAAAATTCACAGTGGAGAGAAACCACATACCTGTGAAATATGCAATATGTCATTTACTCAAAGCACTACCTTAAAAAATCACGTCAGAATACACACAGGAGAAAGACCATTCTCTTGCAATATATGTAATGAGTCATTCGGCCGAAAACACTCACTAAAAACCCATATGAGAACTCACACCGGCGAAAAGCCATATACTTGCAATATATGTAATAAAGGCTTCTCGTTAAATAGTGGTCTTATAACACATATGCAACGGCATTCTGGGAAAAAGCCGATTGCGTGTAAAGTTTGCAATAAAACGTTTGCTGTAAAAGATGGCCTCAGATCGCATATGAGAATACATATTGGTAATAAGCCATTCATCTGTAGTGAATGCGGGAAATCATTTATTGATAACGGGCAATTGACAGTTCATATGAGAGTGCATTCTGGTGAGAAACCGCACAGTTGCACTTTATGTGACAAGTCATTTACTCAGACATCGGCTTTGAAAAGCCATATGCGAACACACACAGGAGAAACGCCATACACCTGCAATATTTGTAGTAGATCATTTAAGCATAGCAACACATTATCGTATCACATGCAGCTACACACAGGTGAAAAGCCATTTATTTGCCACATCTGTAGCAGATCTTTCACTCAAAAATCGCTTCTAAAGAAACACATGGTCACACACTCCAATGAAAAACCGCATAGCTGTGATATTTGCAGAAAGTCATTTAATCGAAGCACTTGCTTGAAAAATCATATGAAAACCCATACAGGCGAGAGACCATACACATGTGCAGTTTGCGGCAAATCTTATACTCAAAACTCTACATTGACGCAGCACTTGAAGATACACACTGGGGAAAAACCACATGCATGCAATATTTGCAATAAATCGTTTACTGAGAAAACCACACTAAAAACTCACTTGAAAACTCATACCGAGCCTAGATCAGTAACAATATAAAGAAAAGAGTGTACCTACCTAGTGTAGGTTTTATGATTGCTGAATGAACGTTAAACGATTATGAGATCATTGTTGGAAACTGTGATATTGATATAATTAGATTACTTAATTAGTGTCATTATTATATTAATTTGAGTATTATATATATTTGTCCTGAAACTCCTTTTCGCAAAATAAACGAGACAGTTATTTTATTCAACTATATTTACGGGGACAGAGTTCGGGGACAACGGGAAGTATTTTTAAATATTTAATCAAATTCCCGCTGTCCCCGTAGTACGGGGACACGGTATACGGGGACAACGGGAATAGACGGTATTCAATATCATTTTTAAACTTACCTACTTCGTTCGTTCGTTCGTATGAGCAAGTGGCCAACTCTGGTGACGGAGTTTTTAGGCCGCCTAAAGGCCTCCGTCATGCATGACTTAACGACTTACCTACTATTATTTATATATATTATTTTACACCTGCAGGGAATCACTTTGTCCTTTATTTAATAGCCGCATACAACTTTGAATTTTATACCAGCTTGCTGAAGTAGACACTTATTAAATTAAGAATCATGTTATGAGTGACACCTTATTTTCACTTTCTTTTAGGGGGGAAATATTTGCCCCATCTGTATATTATTTCACTTTGTGTGGCTATCATAATAAGCTGGTACCTACTGCCTACCTACATATTCATTTTAAGTCATAGGTACATACATGACTTAAAACTTGCTTGAATCTACTTATTTTTTCTTTAACCACTCGTGATATGATTTTGACTACAAATATATTTGTAAGTTATAAATTGCTAATGAAGTAAGTACTTAATTGGGAATTACTACCTACATTTACAGGTAAAATAAATAGTAAGTAGGTAGGTAGGTATATCAAAGAAAAAAAGTTTATTTTCAACAAGTAATTCGAGTAACAATAATATCATGTTACCAGTTTACCGTCATCATGGCGCATACATACATAATAACGCCTCTTTTTATAGGGGTAGGCAGAAACCATGGCGCATGCAACTATGCTGAAATATCGTGATACTCAGAAATCCACGAATCAAGGTAAATATCCCGTTTAGTGTTTACATTAAAACCAGTTTCTTTGGTTGTTTCTATTTCGGTTTTTCTTCAACATGAGTTCTTTTAATATGTGTTGTCAAACTACTATTCTGTGTGTATGATTTAGCACAAATATTGCAAGTATATGGCTTTCCTTCTGTGTGAATTCTCATATGTTGTGTCAAAATGCAATTTTGGGTGTATGATTTACCACATACATTACATGTATATGGCTTTTCGCCTGTATGTAAACCCATATGGTGGTTCAAACTATTGCTATGATTAAATGATTTACTACAGATATTACAGGTATATGGCCTCTCTCCAGAATGCACCTGCATATGTCTTTTTAATTTTCCCTTTTCAGTAAATGATCTTTCACATATATTACAAGTATATGGCTTTTCTCCAGTGTGAACGCGCATATGCGTTGTCAACGAATACTTATGACCAAATGATTTATTACATGTGTTGCAAGTATATGGTTTCTCTCCTGTATGTCGTTTCATATGACTTGACAATGCTCCACTCTGACTAAATGAGTTGTTACATATATCACATTTGTAAGGTTTTTCTCCAGTATGTGTTCTCATATGAAGTTTCAGTTGTATGTTTTGGTAAAACGACTTATTACATATGTTGCAAATATATGGCTTTTCGCCTGTGTGGATGACCATATGTTGCTTTAAATGGCCATTGCTGTTAAATGACTTTCCGCATGCGCTGCACACAAATGGTTTCTCCCCAGAATGGACAATCATATGTTTCATCAAGTCGTTTTGTACAACAAATGATTTATTGCATACTTCACAAATGTGTGGACGTTCTCCAGTATGAACTGTCATGTGTCTTATTAAACCAGCTTTTATTGTAAATATTTTGTTGCATAGATTGCAAGTAAACCCAGTATCCCTTGTATGTGTCCTTATATGAAGATCTAAAGTATATTTACGGCCGAACGATTTATTACACCTATCACAGGTGTATGGCCTTTCTCCTGTATGCCTTTGTCTGTGTCGTTTTAAGGTAGTATCTTGAGTAAATGACTTATTGCAAATATCACAGGTGTGTGGTTTCACTCCAGAATGAATTCTCATGTGCACTCGTAATGAATTTCTTAAGCTAAATGTTTTGTTACATATTTTGCAAACAAATGCCTGATGCCCAGGGTGTCTTTTACTTTTTTCTAACTTAACTCCTCTCTCTGATTTTTTACTTCTTAAACTATGGGACGCAGAATTGCTGTCATTGATGATATAAGTTCTCTCTTTTTTTACACAATTTTTGGCTATTTTCAGGTCTTCAACATATGTTTCAGTATCATCCACAAATAAGTCATCAGTCTCTTCTTTTATTGATATTCCAATGTCATCACAGTTTGTGTCATCTATTATAGAAATGGTTCTCGCACCAGTCACAGTCAAGTTGTGCATCCATCCTAAGTTGTGTTGTGTAAGTGTCTCCTGTGTTACCTGAAAGTAAGAATATTATGTTTAGACCTTGAAAAGGAAAACTTACTGACTTAGCTGTTTAGAAGTGTTGAACATCTACACTAAAATAGAAGATACTACGAGGTAAAGTTATAATAATACTAATAAATATCCTTAGACATTCCACACAGCTTCATTTAGTTTGTGTCAGTTTGTAGGTACTGCTGCACGATGCATATTTTCAATACAAATTGATATACTTTGGTTCAACATAAACATGTGGTCAAACAGCCAGCTGCACAGCGTGAGTGGCCTTGGTAAAGATCCAACTGTTTTATTATAGTTATTTATTGTTCATCTGTTTGTACCTTAAGATTGTTATGGAACAGATCTCTGCATATTTTATCTGATTTCTGACACATGCTGAAGAACCTGAGACACCTCTGCAGCTGTGAGTTGCAAATGTAGCATAGTGTGGTCCGCTGACCATCCTCTGTGCTCAGCTGAAACCAAACAAAAACTGATGCCTTTTGCACGATTGAACGAAAAATTGTTTAGGAAGTAAGTAGTTATAGTCGGTTCACGAATTCGAGTCCAAAAAGTTAAACAATGGGGATACCAGAACAAGAAATCTTAATGGTAGACAGTAAGTACCTACTAGTAGTAGTACTCACCATAGTTCCAAATAATCTCTCGTAAGTTCCTTGAAGGTCTGTATCTTCAATGTAATGCATTTTCATATTGCTGCACAAACAAACTCTACACACCGAGGACATTTTTGAGAAGTAGGTTTTGTTTGGCTCAAGACTCAAGACCCCCGTGCCCCGTGCTTTCTTGATGTGATTGTTTAGCGTAGGTACGCACTTCTCTGTATTTCTATGAATTCATGAAATAAATAAACCGTCATGAAAATTGGGTAGCGAAATCAAATCAAAATAAACGCGTACTTTACATACAATTTCCTAGCACGACTAACACTTAGAGATGGTCGTTTTTGTAAAAACGTTTTTGAACCAGTGTTGCCAGTGGCAGGTAGTGAAATATAACATGAGACAGGTCAAAAAGTAACATTTTCACTAGAAAAGTTACATTACCTTCAGTTTTGCATGACAAACTTATATAATATTTGGAAAATGTTTTGAAGATAAAAGCAACGTGGTTTTGCCTAAGGTCGGTTTTCACTTTACACGGAACGATGCGAGCGAAGCGAGCAAACTTTTTTTTGAAGGCAAAAGCTACGTGACTTTTGATATTGTGTATGGTCGGGTCGGTTAATATTTTGCTAGAATCGATGCGAGCGCAGCGAGCAAAAATTTTTTTAAGAAAAAAGCGATGTGGCTCTTGATATTGTGTATGGTGGGGTCGGTTAATACCTATATTGGTAGAATCTGTGCGAGCGAAGCGAGCAAAATTTTTTTAAGAAAATTTGTTCGCTATGTACTAAAGCTGATAAAACGCGTGCTAATCGAGCTTTGAACCAAGCGAGTGGAGCGAAGAATTATAATAAATACAAGTGACAACATTAAAAAAGTTATTAAACCGACTTCAATTTAGTAAGTAGAGAGCAATTTCCTGCTCTCTTGAGGTACATTTTGTGCATTACTCTGAAGATCCTCATCAGATCCTCAAAATGTTTTGGGACTACATCGACTACTTTTGTATTTCTTTGCTTGCCGCGATCGACTGGACTCATAGCTGCGATTGACTGGTCGATCGGGATCGACCACCCCTGCACTATAAGTATACCTACCTACACTTAACTTAGATGCTTTTTAAAATCACAAAAACTAATTGGTACCTTTACACTTTATGGTTCATTGATTAAATTGACTGCAGGAAATCAGCACGTTAAAATATAAATACAATTGAGAACTTAGCTTCCTATTAATAAATTTTAACTGCGTTCACTTTTACTTTTTCATCAATAAATATGAAAAACGTCATCATAATAATGAATGGAGACAGGGTAGCTAATTTGAACTGGTAATTAAAGTTTATTTTGAATGACCTAAAAGTAACACAAAAGTAACATATTGAGTCGTGTAACATGGAGGTAACATGAGAGGGTCAAAAGTAACGTAAAATGTTACAAAAGTTACATTCTGGCAACGCTGTTTTGAACAACGATGCTAGTACACGATGCCGGCAACGGATGCCACTATATCGAAAAACGGATGCCCGCAACACCCGATGCAAACCTGAGCGAGACAGTTGTGAGTTGACTTGACTGACTTCGCATCGCATCGGCTCTCGGCAACACGCCGGCACCACAAACCGAAGACGACCGACAACGTATCGCTCGCTCTCTCACTCTCGTTACGATCGGTGGTTGATTGATTGAATTGATTGCGTTTGCGACCTTTTCTTATTTTTTAACCTTTTCACTTTTATCATAGCTAGATATTATAATTGCAAAAGTGAGTTAGTTTGTTATTTATTATTTAGGTAAGTACCTTCCACGCGAGCGAAGCCGCTGGCGTCTACTAGTAAAAAATATGTAGGTATATGTATTTGAGTAGAAGTAGTTTCGTTAAATAGCAACAAATGTTATCATTATGGCACCGTTACCGAGTATCTTCAGATTTCAGACTTCAGACAGACTAGCAGACTTCAGCCGGCACCTAACTTTAGCAAATTCCATAGTCGAATCGATGCCTAAAAAAACGATGCCGGCATCGGATGCGCCTTACTTGGTAACGATACGCATCGATGTCAAAATATAACGAAAACGCCCATCTCTACTAACACTTTAATTAACATAAACCCAAAGAGCAGTGCATACACCGTTTATGATAAACGCAAAAAACGTAGTGTTTTTATTCTCTTTGCACTATTGCGTTGATTGACATTGACTGACAGGCAGGACAGTCATCCTTTGGTATTACCCTATTTTACCATTTATTTATTTACACATACACACATAGAATATAACATTACAGCAGTTGTACTAATTCGCTATATCTATTTAACAACCAACAGAATATAAATTAAAGGTAGGTATGGCAAGGCACATAATCAATGAAAAAACAACAATCTATTAACATATCAATATTACATAGTATATATAAATATAGGTACCATTATTTTACCCCAATAATCCTTGTTCTAATTCACGCTAGATTGATCAAAGGCAAAAGTATTATGTCTTTATTTATTTATTTATTAAGGCAACGCCAACAGTACACAGTACACATAATCAATGAAAAAACAACAATCTATTAACATATCAATATTACATAGTATATATAAATATAGGTACCATTATTTTACCCCAATAATCCTTGTTCTAATTCACGCTAGATTGATCAAAGGCAAAAGTATTATGTCTTTATTTATTTATTTATTAAGGCAACGCCAACAGTACACATAATTATACATTGTAAAAAACCATGAAGCATATTAAGAGAAAAGAGTAGGTAGCTACTTCTTCCTTTCTTTGAAGCTTCTTCCTTGCTTTGCAGACACGTTCTTTTCCTAGTAAATAAAAAAAACAATACATTCAGTAGTAAGTAAGGTTTGTATGAGCAAGTGGCCAACTCTGGTGACGGAGTTTTTAGGCCGCCTAAAGGCCTCCGTCATGGCTTAACGACTTTAAAAGCCGGGACCGACAATTTAAAGTGCCCTCCGAAGCACGGAAGCGCTCAGATATAAATGCCACTTGCGGTCACCCATCCAAGTAGTGAAAAAAACAAAATAATTTTATGACATGGTAGTGGCTAAATGCATGGCACAAGCCGTGCGAAGCCAAAATTTATTTATTTTTATTTTATCACTATAAAAAAATTATAGGTAAACATTGTAAAAAACATTCATCTATCTATAAATACTCCTTTATTTTCTTAGCGCCGCTAAGGCGGCGATGATGCACTGCATGCTTCCTTTCAGCTCAACGCCCGATGCCGACCCCGCCTACGGGGCTCTCGTCGCCCCTTCAGGGCAGGCCCTTCAGGCCTTGCTTCTCATGGCAACAGTCCAATCCAAGGTACCTTGAGTAGGTTAGCTTAAATTCATTTTCCGGCGTAGAGGCCTTCTGCACTCGCCAAAGCCAAAGCCCGGTGAAGTTATAAAGGTCCAGAAGACCACTTAACCCTTCCAATCCCAGGTACTATTTATCCGCGAACTTTCTAATGCTTTCTAATGACGCGACCTTCAGAAAAATGATTAGCAAAAAATAATTCGAACTTTTTTTCACATTCCGTTCGGTAAATATCTCCATAAATAATTTATTTACATGTTTGTATTATTGGTTTAAGCTATTATTACGAAAAACCTAATAAAAGAAAGAAAAACATAGATAAAAACACGCGACCTTGATATTACGCGTTTGCCAATCTACTATGAACCTTATTGGAGTGACGTATAGACTAATACTACTATAGCTATTTATACGAAAAATGGCGCCCACAGATTGTAATGTGATTTTCTTTATAATCTTTCATTATTGACACTGACATAAAGGTTGAAATGAGTAGAATATTTATCATTCATTCGAATAAACACAAGTTGTTCAAACAAAAGTAGTCTGTAACAGGGTGAAAATACGGATTTTTTTAGTTTATGTTCATGCGGTAGCCGGTTACCGCGTGGGGACTAAAGGGCATAAAAATCCGTCCGAAAAAAAAAAACAAATAAGCACTACCGCTTGGCACTACAATAGAGTGAAGTGAAGGGAAATTTTACTTTCTCGTGACACTGCTGGTAGAGCTACGGGTAGGTAAAAGTTCATTACCAGTGACACTACACTGGTAATACTATGATTTAAGTGTACCTACCTACCCATTAAAGGCATGCACAGCACTATAAGTAACTAATCATTAAATAATGAACTGAACCTACCTACTACCTACGTAACAATAAAAAAAAACCTAAATTTATAAAATAAGCAACAAAACAAAACTCTTTATTAGGTTCTCCTTTATTAGGTTATCTAGGGTCCTCCTCCTCCTCAATCGGTCCCTCATTGCCGAGGATCGTGACTCTGCCGACGTAGCATTGCTAGTATTTTTTGCCAGGAATTTCGGTCGGTTGCCTGTTGGAGGGCTGCATTCACCGGCATTTGCAAATATTCCGACACCTGGTTGACCCATCGTTTAGGGCTACGTCCTCTTGGTCTCTTGCCTTTCAGGTTCTCAGTGTCTCTACGAGCTATGTGCCCAAAGTACTGGAGAATACGGTGCAGGCAGACAGACGATAGACGCAGCTTATGTAGGAGGCCAAGCTCTTTAAGGATGGACACGTTTGTACGGAATGCGGTCCACGGTATTTTAAGCATTCTCCGCCAGCACCACATCTCAAATGCGTCAATTCTTTTCCTGTCTGTGGCTTTGATGGTCCATGTTTCGGCCCCATTAAGAAAATGGATATTAGGTAGGTACCTAGGTACATGTTATTAAGTTAGAATAGGTAGGTACTTATACTATAATTTCCTAAAATTCTCATAATTTCAAAGCCTTCTTTCTTATAGGTACCTAACTAAAATTATCTTTGCCCTCACTAATTATTCTCAGGTTGGTCATTATAAAGATGAAGATTTTTTTCGGGGCTTCTGGGCTAATCAGTAAACATTTAGGTACCTATATTCTCTTCTCTTTGCTACTGAGCAGGAAGAAATAGTGAACCATCAGCCCGGTAGGTGGACGATATAGAGGCTATAGAGGGAAAGGCATGGATGCGAACGGCACAGGGCCGATTAGAGTGGCATTTGAGGGTGGAGGCTTATACTAACCCAGCTGTGGGCTATAATTTGAGCTGCCAATGATGATGAACTTGAGGCGGTTCAAAGCAAAGATAACTAAGTCAAAGCAACAAACATTTATTTGTACATTTACTTTAAAATTAACTTAGAATAGGTAATAAATAATGACTGACATAATTAAGGTAAGTACCTACATATTTCCCGCCCCGCCCGCACCTATCATTCGTAACCTATCTGCTGCAATTACGCTTTCTTATTAATTCTCGACCGGCAAACGACTGTTTATGACTAAATTTATAAATGGACCTGACAAAGTTAACTTCAGATGATCTACTAAAGAATTCTTCTCCGTATTTCGCTTTTCTCCACTGTAAGTAAGAATGTGCATTATATTATGCATGCATAAACTCAAACCAGATTTAAAAATAATAACGGTGAAAGATAATTATTATGTACCTACCTAGGTACGATTGTTGATAGTGACGCAAGATAAGTAACAGTATCTTTCCCATACATTACAGTTTTTCTTCTGCATGAGTTCTTTTAATATGTGTGTTCAAACTACTGTTTTGTGTGTATGATTTACCACAGATATTGCAAGTATATGGCTTTCCCTCAGTGTGAGTTCTCATATGTTGTTTGAATGAGCTATTGTGGGAATATGATTTACCACATTCATTACAATTATATTGCTTTTCGTCTTTATGTACACGCATGTGTTGTTTCAAACTGTCACTGCGACTAAATGATCTACTACATATGTTACAAGAATATGGTTTCTCCCCAGAATGCAACATCACATGATGTTTTAAAGATTTCTTCTCCGAAAATGATCGTTCACATATACTGCAAGTAAATGGCTTTTCTCCAGTGTGAACGCGCATATGCGTTTTCAAAGCAGAACTTTGAGCGAAAGTTTTATCACATATGTTACAAGTATATGGTTTTTCTCCAGAATGCACCTTCAGATGACTTATTAAAGAACTCTTCACCAAAAATGATCTTTCACAAATACTACACGTAAAAGACTTCTCTCCTGTGTGAATGCGCGTATGAGCATATAAATTAGCATGGCTACTAAACGATTTACCACATATGTTGCATGTATATGTTTTCTCTCTTGTATGTATACTATTCATATGAACTGACAATGATCCACTTCGACTAAATGAGTGGTTGCATATTTCACATTTGTAAGGTTTTTCTTTAGTATGTGTTCTCATATGACTTTTCAGATCTGTGTTTAGGTAAAATGACTTATTACATATGTTGCAAATATATGGCTTCACACCAGTATGAATGACCATGTGTATCTTCAAATTGGAATTGCATTTAAATGCCTTGCCACATGCACTGCATACAAATGGTTTTTCCTCAGCATGAACTATCTTATGAAGCCTCAAATCTTCTTTTGCAGCAAATGTTTTATTGCACACTTTACAAATGTATAGGTATTCTCCATTATGTACTTTAATGTGTCTTCTTAAACTACCTTCAGAGGAAAATGTTTTGTTGCATAGTTTGCAAATAAACCTGGTGTCCCTAGTGTGTTTTCTTATAATATGAAGTTCTAAAGTACCCTTACGGCCAAAAGATCTCTTACACCCATCACAGGTATATGGCCTTTTTCCTGTATACCTTCGTCTCTGTCGTTTTAAGGTAGTTTTAGTACCTTGAGAAAATGACTTGTTGCAAATATCATTGGTGTGTGGTTTTACATCAGAATGAATTCTCATGTGCAGTTGTAGTGATTTTCTTAAGCTAAATGCTTGGTTACATATTTTGCAAGCAAATACCTCATGCTCAGAGAGTCTTTTGTTTTGTTCTAACTTAACTTCTCTCTCTGATGTATTACTGCTTACACTATGGGAGTCAGAATTACTGTCATTGATGATATCAGTAGTTCTCTCCATAATTTTCTCTCTTTTGACACTTGTTTTTTCTATTTTTAGGTCTTCAACAAATGTTTCAGTACCATCAACAAAAAAATCTTCAGGCTCTTCTTTTATTGATATTTCAATATTATTACAGTTTGTGTCATCTATTATGGAAATGGTTCTCGGATCAGTCACAGTCAAGTTGTGCATCCATCCTAAGTTGTGTTGTGGAAGTGTCTCCTGTGTTACCTGAAAGTAAGAATATTAATTATTTGATATGAAAAGGAAAACTTGAAGTAAGCTGTTTATAAGTGACAACTTCTGTGGGGCAGAGGGTGGCCCACCTGAGATTCTGGTTCAATCCCCACTGGGGGACAAATGTTTGTATGTTCTGCAGATGTTTATTCCGAGTTTATAACAAGTATACTAATACTATAAAGAGGAATGATTTGTATTTTTGTATACAGTAACAAAAAAACTCAAAAACTAACAGACTGATTCTAAAATTTAATTTTAAAAAGTTACCGTCAATTTGTTTAGAAACAAATCTCTGCATATTTTATCTGATTTCTGACACATGTTGTGGAACCTGAGACACCTCTGTAGCTGTGAGTTGCAAATGTAGCATATTGTGGTCGGCCAACCCTCCTCTGTGTTCAGCTGAAACAAAACAAAAAAGCCTTTGCTTGCATGAATTTTTTTCAAATCATTTATCTGTGCCTTCTATGTAGCCGTTACCTGGCAAACAAAAAGTTTAATACATTCGTATCCAAAAGAGGAGTGAGTTCAGAGTTGACGAGCGACAGAGGAGAGTGGAAGAGGAAAACATGTTGTGCCGACCCCACTTAGCGTGGGATAAGGGCAGGAGAATGATGATGACATTCGTATCCAAAAGACGATTTTTAGAACTGCTGAGAAGAGGTCTCCATTAAATTTTATTCACAGTACACTCAGGCCTTACATCTTTACCTACTAGATGATTTATTATTATACAGGTCCAGGGGGCAGCTTCACAGTATGTACCTACCTACAGTAAAATAATGACTTGATTTACCATGGTTCCAGAGAATCTCTCGTAGGTTACTTGAAGGTTTGTATCTTCAATGTTACCCATTTTCATATTGCTGCACAAACATACTCTACATACTAAAGACATTTTTGAGGAGTTTTAGCAAGAGTTCAATGCATCAAATGGTTTCAATCAAAGTCCCGTGCTTTCTTGTTTTTGGCGTGATTGTAATATAGCACCTACGCTGGTACGCACGCAATACCCTAGATTTCTTAAAACTCGTATTCATGAAACAATAAACCCAGGCCGGTCGTGAAAATTGGATGGATGGAAATCAAGAAAAAGTGGAAAAAGCTGTTTAGAAAATTATAGAAATAATCTCAGAATAGGAGAAAAAACCAGAAGTAGTTTTTGCGCCTAATACTGAGGCCACAAAAACTAGTCTAAAAGAGAGTAGTTTTACGCGCAGCCGATCAGTCACGTTTTGAACGTCATACCGCATAGTCGACTTCAATTTTATTTTATTATGCCGTCATGTGTTGTTCCCACCTGCAAAAATGCAGCGGGGCAAAACAGTAGAAAGAATGGGATTACATTTCACGTGTAAGTAACGCATTTACCTAACATCTTATTGAAATATTGAATAAATTGTTTAGTTTGTAATTGTCATAGAGAATGATGCGTCCATCTTGTTAATGTTGCCAGTATAAGAATTTTGATTTTCCCTACTTTTTATTATTATACAAAAATGTTAGAATTTCATAATAGGTATTCTATACTAATATTATAAAGAGGTAAAGTTGGTTTGTTTGTTTGTTTGTATGTCCAAACACGTGGTAATCTCCGAAACTACTCATCCGATTTCAAAAATTCTTTCACTGATCGATTTGACACCGATTTGCTACAGCGAGATGCATATGGCATGGACTTTCCGAATGAACATAGGCTACATTCTACCAAGATACCACGCGAGAAAAACCGCGGGCGAGAAGGCTTGTAGTCTATATATTTGTGGTGTGTGTGAGAGTGGAACAGGGAGGGGTGTATGAAATTATGTTAAAACTGTAGCTTCCCTGCTGATGAAGAAAGGAAAACGGAGTGGACAAAAATTATACAAAGAGCACGGCTAGAAGAGTTTTGGAAACCTTTAAAGCGAAGCGTAGTTTGTTCAATGCATTTTGCGGAGAAATATATTTATGAGACAAAATGCGGTTTGAAAAGACTTAGGAAAGAAGCGTTTCCAAATAAGGTATTACATAAAAACTTATAGTTAGTCGTAGTTAGGCTAGTCTCATTAAATTAAATAATATTGTAATACCTAATAATTAATAATTAATATTATTATATTAATATCTCATTCAATAATATTGTACTTCCGGTGTCAAGTGCAATGGCGGCTCTAATAACTAAATAAATATATTTCGTCCAATTTTAATCAGTATAATACTCATTTAATCACATCTTAACCGTGTTTCATTTACTTAAAGAACTTCTCTATTACCTACTTAAGATTATCAGGTATATGTTAATACATAAATATGGAAAAGGACAATTTAGATTTTAATATTATTATCATAATATCACACTTCCAAATTTCAATATTCTCAATGTTTACCCCAAAAACGGGCATTATGTCTAAGCTAGCCGCATTACGCGGGTGGGAAGTGCGGCGGGCGGGGGATGCTTGTCTTGTATTTGGACTCAGCGTGCGTCTTGCAATGACAGTTGATGGCACCTTCTGTCTCTATTCTGAGGAAATAATAATAATTTAGAAGAAATTTCTTCTTCTTTATTTTGGTTTCGCCGGCTTTTTTTTCCGTTGGTTGTCAGTCAATGTTTAATTTAGAGAAGGATGTCTCTGTCAACGTCATTGGAATATAAAATCGCGATAATGTAAAATCAAATTCATGCTAGGATAGCGAAGCCAAAATTATTATTATGTATTATTATAATAATTATCTGTGGCAATAATACTTACTCAAAAAAGCAGCTTCTCTCTCTACATAATCTGTGAACTGTTTTGCCTATTACAACCAATTACAACATGCTCTCTCTGTGTTTTGCTTGCTCGCTCTTCTAAGTTGCTCTTTGCTGATTTGTTTGTAAAAATCACTACGTTTGTAAAAATCAGTAAAAATGTATTCAGTGTGTAGAATTTGTTTGTGCAGCAATGTAAAAATGCATCAGATTAAAAACTCTTGTCTTCAAGATACGTACGAAAAACTTACTGGAACTACGGTATGCTTACCTATATTATTACAACATAATCTGAAACTCATTTTCTCTATTCTGAGTCTGAAACGTACATAATTGAAAGATGAAAAGACGATTTTTTCTTTTCAAAAGTGCTTTTAATTAAGGTCCTACACCTACACTTCTATTCTAATCGAATCCCAGTGGCACCGGCTCTGGGCTTAGGCCTTACCTGTCGTGGTTTATGGGAATCACTGAATAAACTTGTAAATAAGTAGGTAGACCACACATAAAAAGCTCCCTTTTATAATTAGTTTAGTAGATGATTTGTGTCACAACACAACACAATACCAATTTTAAGAATTTGTAATGAACACAAAGAAAGCAGATAAATTAAGCCGGCAATATTTTGTTTCAGCTGTGCAAAGCAGATGGTCGGCCGACCACACTATGCTACATTTGTAACTCACAGCTGCAGAGGTGTCTCAGGTTCTTCGACATGTGTCAGAAATCAGATAAAATATGCAAAGGACTGTTTGACAGTTGTGTGGAGGTATTCTAGTTAGATATTAACTCATTGCTTATATGAATGAATAGATATGTGAATGTGTAGTTTATATATTTTTTAATTTCAGGTGACACAAGAGACACTTGCTGAGCATAACTTGGGATGGATATATAACTTGACCATGACTGAAATGATATCAATATCTATTATTAAGGCCAGTGATGAAAAAACTCCTGTCAAGGATGAGACTCAGACTCAAGAGATATTTGTTGAGGTGGATTTTGAAAATGAAGAGGAAGCTACTCCACTACATGTTAAAATAGAGAAATTAGAAGAAAATAATATTGATCCAGACAATATCATAGATAATGGATCTAATACTCACAATGTAGATGGTCTGAATACTGATTCTAAAGAAAAATTAAAGAGAAAAAACAGAATTCTAACACAAATGGAATATTGGTGCAAAATATGCCATAAAAAATTTACTCAAAAATATGGTTTGAAAATTCACATGGTCATTCATTCCGGAGCCAAGCCATACACTTGTAAAATATGCAATAAAGCTTTTAGTCAAGGGAGCACGCTGACAAATCATATGAAAATACATACAGGGGAAAAACCATTTGCCTGTGATAAATGTGATCGATCATTCGCCCGCAAGTACACTTTAGACCTCCATGCAAGAACTCACACTGGAGATAACTCCTACATATGCAGTATCTGTAATAAGGTTATTACAACAAAAGGAGGTCTTATAAGACATATAGCTACACATACTGGAGAAAGGCCATATATTTGTAAGGTTTGCAATAAATCATTTGCCAGACAGAATGATTTGACACAACATAATATGTTTATTCACAGAGAGATTAGAAATAAAATATTCACCTGCAATGTGTGTGGCAAGTCCTATTATACAAACAAACATTTAAACCAGCACATGGTCATCCACAATAAAGAAAAGCCTTTCAGCTGTAATATCTGCAATAAGACATTTTGTCAAAATATACAATTAAAAGTTCATAAGCGAACCCACACTGGAGAAAAACCGTACACTTGCAACATATGTCATAAGTCATTTAGCCAGAGCGGTACGTTATCAGGGCATAAGGTAATACATAGAGGAGAAAAACCTTTTCTCTGTAACACATGTGGTAAATCATTTAGAAAAAAAAATGCTTTGAAACGTCATATTAGAATTCACACAGGAGAGAAACCATTTACTTGTAATTTATGTGATAGATCATTCTCTGAGAAAAATAAACTGAAACGACACATGCAAGTGCATACTTCAGAAAAGCCATATAATTGCAATGTTTGTCATAGATCATTCAGCAATAGAAGTAGTCTGAAATATCATATGGGTCTACATACTGGAGAGAAGCCTTATACTTGCGATACATGTGGAAAATCATACACTCAAAATAGTAGTTTGTCAACACATCTTAAGAGAACTCACCATGATGTAGTATCAAAACAAGTTGTAGACTAGAAGCATTTTTAATGTTAAATAGTTCTATTGGGACCTATATATACTGTTAGATATAGGTCTATATTATAGACATTTATTGTATGGTATAGATAGGCAATGTCAAATTATCTTTGTTGTCAACACAAGTTTATTTATTATTGAGGTAGGTACTTACTCTTCAGAGTATTACTCATAGCTACGACAAAATGTTTTACTACAATTCAAAATGTAATGATAGTTGTGGTCTGTTTATAATTGTTATTAGTTAAATTTTACATTTTAGATTAAATCTGTATGGTGATTGTGTTGTAGAAAAATAAATCTTATTTATTTTAAATCAAGTTTGTAACAGCTTGATGTAACCTCATTGTTCATCATCTAATTAAGGCTCCAGGCAGCCTAAAAATCCGTTACCAAGTCACTGGGTCATAGATGAACAAATAAATAAAAAACCGTACCTACCTTAAATGCTATTTCACTAGTTCCAGAAACAATGTCATCTATGCTATGCGTCGCCATTGATGCTGGCATGTCGTCTTACGGCTCAAAAGTGCCATACAAATTGTGTTGTAAGTACAACAAAGTTGCTATGGAGAATTGGAGATAGATCTGCGATTGTTTGTCGTATTGAATATTAATTTCGGCCGTTAGTCCTCTTGGCAATGGCAACCATTTGTGTACACTTCTACCAAACTCCGTCACCAGAGTTGGCCACTTGCTCGTACGAACGAACGAACGAACTTCTACCAAATCTTGACAACTAGGTATTCTGCTAACACCATTTGAATAATTTGAAGTTAAATTAAGGTAGGTACTTGGATATTGGAAACCGTTGGTAAACTCAGAGCTTTATGAGTTCCATGTAATCAGATGATGAAATAGGTACGCCGAAATAAAATAAATTCTATCATCTAAACTTTATTACCTACTTCAACATCTAAGCTTTGTATGTAAGTATCAGTATGTTTATCCCGACATCCGTCCGACAGACGATATAGTGGGAACGAGGTCTTTTATTTTAACTACCGCGGGTAACACCGCGGGGCGCAGCTAGTAGATAATATTAAACAAAACGAAAATGTTTTGCAGATTAACTCGTCAGAATAGGTAAATATTATGTTTTGTGTATGTACCTAGTCTAAGATCCTACATAGCATCGACCTTCACCGATTTGATAACCATGAAAATTACGTTTTTTAATAATTATAAATTAACATAATTGTTTGTGAACGTGTACCAACCAATAGGGTTGCCTTGCCATAAACAAATATTCATAACTATGATTAGGTAGGTACACTGCGCTAAATGGGTAGCTTACTGTTCCCTATTAATACATCGCATCGGTACACAAACTTAGGCTCAACTCATACCAAAAGAGCGGCGAAGCGCAGCGAAGCGGAGCGCGGTTTCAGTGTCATATAAATTTTAACTTTATTTTCATTTCTTTATTACATAATATCGCATGAGAAACTCGGCAGTCGCGCCCTATTACATGCTCTTTGGTCGCGCCTCGCGCGGATGCCCGCGCCGCAGCTTCGCGGGTATTCCGGCGAATTCGAATACGCGCGCCTTCTCTGCGTTATTTATTATGTAGTTTATGTAGGTACCTATTAAAGTACCTAATGAAAATAAAGTTAAAATTCATATGACACTGAAACTGCGCGCAGTTTCAGTGTCATATGAATTTTAACTGCGCTCCGCTTCGCTGCGCTTCGCCACTCTTTTGGTGCGAGTTGAGCCTTAGATTCATTTTTTAATTAATTTTCAAATGGTTATGAAATGGGCCAAAGGCGATGTTAGGTGGAATTCTCTACAATCAGCAGTGTATGTTATCTTTATTCCGTGTTCTAATAGGTACCTAGTGTGACTAAAAATTGGCTTAAAAACTCTCAGACTCTGCCCGCTGTCCGTCTGTCTGTCACCAGGCTGTATCTCTTTCCTTCTTCTGAGGCTCAGAATAGAGAAAAAACCAGAAGTAGTTATTGCGCCTAATACTGAGGCCACAAAAACTTGGCTAAAAGAGATTAGTTTTACGCGCAGCCGATCAGTCACGTTTTGAACGTCATACCGCATAGTCGACTTCGATTTTATTTTATTATGCCGTCTTGTGTTGTTCCCACATGCAAAAATGCAGCGGGGCAAAACAGTAGAAAGAATGGGATTACATTTCACGTGTAAGTAACGCATTTACCTAACATCTTATTGAAATATTGAATAAATTGTTTCGTTTGTAATTGTCATAGAGAATGATGCGTCCATCTTGTTAATGTTGCCAGTATAAGAATTTTGATTTTCCCTACTTTTTATTATTATACAGAAATGTTAGAATTTCATAATAGGTATTCTATGATAATATTATAAAGAGCTAAAGTTGGTTTGTTTGTTTGTTTGTATGTTTGGGGTAATCTCCGAAACTACTCATCCGATTTCAAAAATTCTTTCACTGATCGATTTGACACCGATTTGCTACAGCGAGATGCATATGGCATGGACTTTTCGAATGAACATAGGCTACATTTTACCAAGGTAGATACCACGCGAGAAAAATCGCGGGCGAGAAGGCTTGTAGTCTATATATTTGTGGTGTGTGTGAGAGTGGAACAGGGAGGGGTGTATGAAATTATGTTAAAACTGTAGCTTCCCTGCTGATGAAGAAAGGAAAACGGAGTGGACAAAAATTATACAAAGAGCACGGCTAGAAGAGTTTTGGAAACCTTCAAAGGGAAGCGTAGTTTGTTCAATGCATTTTGCGGAGAAATATATTTATGAGACAAAATGCGGTTTGAAAAGACTTAAGAAAGAAGCGTTTCCAAATAAGGTATTACGTCGCTGTCATTGCAAAAAGTCGTATGTATTTTTTTTCGTTTATTTTTTATTGGCTGTATGCGTAGTATGGAACGTAATGCATCTACCTACAAAATCTCATAGACTGTTGTGTTCTACGATATAAGACTTTATTACGTATGACAAAAGGTTGTATTTCATACGCATTAGTCAAAATGTCTTATGTTATCCATACGACTTCTTGACTACCCACTTTTTAAAATTGTCAGTTATTTTGTGCGTTTTTATACGACTTATACGACTTTTTGACAATACATTCTCTTAGCAGGGTACTGTTAAAATTGTATTAAATATGGTGGTTTATGTACTATTGTAATCAACGTACGGTACCTAATTATTTCAGGCATCTACTAAACAAACATTAAAAGATATAGCAGAGGAGCTGACTTGCTCATGAGAGCGATGGCTAAATCCCGGATCGATACAACGATATTGAAAGCGTACCTATCTACAGAGCAGAGTCTATCAGACTTAGACATTAAATATTAAATTGAATAAATAAATAAATAAATTAATTGATTTAAATGCCAAATAAATTTCAACTCGCCATTAGTTATACCTATTATTTATGCACTAAACCTATGAACAGCTTACAGTACGGGACCATAAGGTCAGATGGTTGTTGTTATCTAAATCGGAATTAAACGGTTGCTAATGCAATTTTGAATTGTGCTGTTGAATTAAATTTAGTCATAGAGCAAAAATATTTGGAGCATGGTCATCCTTTTATGGAAGTAGATTCTGAACATAGTGTGATCGAAAGATAAAAGAAACAAGGACAACAACGTGCCTGCTAAATACGTGGATATAATACGATCGGCTAGAACGAATCCAACTCCCTATAAAGTACGCAGTCTAAATCATAACTTTTTTAGGGATTTCTCAAAGATACAATACTATTCAAGTACCTATACGACCTGGCAATCGAACTGGTGATAACGTTGTCACCGATATTTGCTGCTTGAAGTATAATCCAAATGGCACTATTGAATAAATTGTTGTAAATGGATGATTAGACCTTGTTACCACGTAAAAACAAAATGCCATATCCCAACATTACATTAAGTAGGTACCTCCATTACCTATACAATTAAAAAAGAAAAATAACTTTCAGAAAGTTACAGGATCTGCAAGACCAAGGTTTTAATTCACGAAAATTACCATCCTTATTATGATTCCTTGCCTCATGAATGTCAAGGATAGCCACCACATCAAAACTTAGGCTTATTGTTTCGACTGTTAATTATTGTGAATGTTTCAAGCGTTATAAATATTTTTTTAAGCAATACCTTAGTACCAAGAACTTTGTTCTTTTCTATTAGTTGTAGGTATAGGTACTTATAAGTAGCTAAGCTGACGTAAAATGAACATGCCTACCTACCTGAGTAGAATATAAAAAAACTTTTATATACCTAGCTAGGTACAACGTTGATTTTAGAAGATCAACTTAGAATGATGTTAAAATAGACTGGTTTAAGGGCTAAATTGATGCAAGTACCTACGTATACCTACCTGCTAATTATTGTTAGATTCTTTGTAGTTGATTTTGATTGCATTGTGTTAAGAAGAATACTTTTATAATATTCACCTTATTTTTTTATATTTTTATTGAATTTGGTCAGCTTAAATAATAAATAGACAATTTTTTTTGTTGATCTATGATAAAACTTTGATACAAGTAAGGCACCTTACCTGAGAAGTCGTTTTTTTTATAAATATATTAAATTGTGATTTTAACTAATGAGATGTTTTCCAGATCAAAATATCCTATGTTAGAAATTTTAAATCAAAAAGTCGTAACTAAACTCAAAATGTCGTATGTTTGATATTTTTGTAAAAAAAAAACCATCAATAGGACGTATGGCTTCAGAAAACCGTTTTCTGGCTGGAATCTAGTTATGAAAGCTTTGCATATAAATAGAAGACTTAAAATTAAAGTTTCTTACATTTAAACATAGCAGAATAATTGCCCACACTCAATAAAAAACAGTTTTTTGTGTCTCCTGAAAACCAGCTTATTTTACATACGACTTTTTGCAATGACAGCGACGATTAGGTACATAAAAACTTACAGTCACTAGTTAGTCGTAGTTAGGCTAGTCTCATTAGTCATCAGTCTCATTTTTTTAGGTTTTATTTAAGAAATAATATTGTGCTTCCGGCGTCAAGTGCAATGGCTGCTCTAATAACTAAATAAATAAATTTCGTCCAATTTTAATCAGTCTTACTCATTTAATCACATCTTAAACCGTGTTTCATTTACTTAAAGAACTTCTCTATTACCTACTTAAGATTATCAGGTATATGTAAATACATAAATATGGAAAAGGAATATTTATTTAATTTTAACATTATTATCATACTATCACACTTCCAAATTCCAATATTCTCAATGTTTACCTACCCCAAAAACGGGCAAATTATGTCTAAGCTAGCCACATTACGCGGGTGGGAAGTGAGGCGGGCGGGGGATGCTTGTTTCGTATTTGGACTCAGCGTGCGTCTTGCAATGACAGTTGATTGTACCTTCTGTCATTTTCTCTATTCTGAGTTCTGAGGTATGATCATGGATGTATCCTTGTTCCTAGAGTAGGTATGGGTATCTCACGAACCGTGACAGCTAGAGTTGACTGACATTTTTACAGATGATTTTAATTAGTTATAATAAGAATAGTTTTATTCTGAGGTATAGTATCTAACAACAAATATGTAGGTACCTAGGCTTTTTGAAGGGAATTTGAGATGACGTCATGATGTCATTTTGTTTTATTTTCCAAAACTTGTGTTTTAGCGAATGTTAATGTTAATAATGGTGGATTATTAACTGTTGAGTGTTCGTGAACGTATCTACATAAGTGTGGGCAAATGAAACAAAACTGGTTACCATTACATTTCGAGTTCTCTCAAACAGTCCATGTAATGCTGCGTTTACACGCTTGCCGAACCTTGGCAAGCCTCCGCAATCGCAAGCGTGTAAAGAGGGTGTTTGTGTTGGTTTGCGTGAGCTTGTAGACGCTTGTATCCGATCGGGTCTAGTGTCGGTTTTTGAACACAAATCAAAGGGCGATTGCGGCAATCGATTGCGTCGCGTTTACACGCTGGCGCGCGCTTAGTAGCGAACGCACGTCTAGTTCTGACTTCAAAATGAGTGGCTGGTCGAACGAAGAGAGTTTATCGTTTTTGAAAAATTACCAAAAATATCAAAAAAGTTGCAGATGCTTGAAGTCGTCTTGCCCAGTTAATGGGAAAGCCAGTAAAGGAATTAAAATCCAAAAAATAAATATTGATGACAACTTTTCGAAAACATTTTTCTGAGGACCTCTGTGGCACAGTGGGCGAAAGCCCGCCTGAGGTGCAGAGATTGCGGGTTCGATCCCCGCTACGGGACAAATGTTTGTATGATCTGCAAATATTTGTTTCGTGTCTGGTTGTTTTCTACGTATAATATGTACCTACCTACTTATGTACCTATTTACAAAAAAAAATATATCTATGTAGTACCTACCTACTTATATCAGTCATCTGGTTACCATACACAAGCATTAAAATGCTTAGCTTGGGACTAGATGACGCTGTGTGGAATGTCCAGGGATATTTATTTATTTATTTAAAAAAAACCTGGAAAAAAAATTAAAAGTAGGTTAAACCAAAGGTAACAGCCGATACAAGATCGACGTCCGCCATGCTTGGATGTACGTAGAACACTGACGCAGTCACAAGCGTGTAAACGCCTTCCAAATTCCAAGCGAGAATTGTGGACGCTTGTGGTTTGTGAAGGTTTGCCAATCCTTCGCAAGCGTGTAAACGCAGCATAATGCTTCAGTAAAAAACCCACATCTTTACTGACGCTGACTATGACTTTGACTTATTTAACTTGAATTTAGGTGGCTCAACTGGTTCTAATTGTATTATGTACAGTTATGTAAATTTGTAGTAGTTTAGTTTCTGTAAATAAAATTATTAAAAAAAAACTTGAATTATAGTGACATGGTAGTGGCTAGGCTAAATGCGTGGCAAAAGCTGGCGAAGCCAAAATAAAGATAGAAGAAGAATAATTATCTGTGGCAATACTGGCAATCACAGACTACTACTATACTAGGATGCTAACGCATCAGACGGGGCACTCCCATAGAGTAAAATTCGTCCAATAGAGTGCTCACAATCCCCATATGACAGATAACTTTTTTATTCGAAATGGAGAGAGAGGGAGGAAATAGGCATAGGCTGGAAATGCATTCTACCATGCAATTTTTTACTGCTTGCTTTCAATCCTACTGATTTATATTAACTGATTTATATTCTATGAGCTACATGGAAGACTATTACTAGTAATAAAACACGTAATATTCTCATTTGTTTATTGTTCAACTTGACAAAATTAAATAGACAATTATTTATTTACAACTTAAAATAACAACTTGGTTATGTTTTTTATTATGCTTCACCAGAAGACGAGATTTTACGCGAGGCGAAGCATGAAACCAATTCTCAAAGTGTCTCCGACACATAGGTAGACTGTTTCTGAAGATCTTTGAACTCCGTTAAGAGTATAAGTGTTCTGTGTCTTTGAAGCTCAGTCTTCGAACTTCGAAGTCTTTCACAGGTCTAACCACTTTCAGAGTCTTATCTCACTTTTTGGAAACTAGTAAAAATGTACGTCCTTTCGTCTATTAGCACAGCTCATAACATAGGTAACACAGCACTTGTTGTACATATTGCGAGATGATATTGTAGCCTCAAAACTGAGAGGGCAAGTTACGGAAATATATAAAACTAAAACGCAAAACTTCACTCGATCAACTTTGAAACCACGTTCAAAAAGTCAATAAAATACTATTACAACAACAACAATGGCGGTTATTTATCGTATCGTTACCTACCTCTAGATGGCGTCCGGGTCGGACAGGAAAGAAGTATGAAGGAAGGGGGAGGGAACTGTCATATTTGGATTGTGACCCACAGACTAACTATAGGCAACATTTTTTGTTCATTTGTTCTAAGATCACCGACCGTGCTGGCAATGCTCTTTGGCAATAAATAATATTTACTCAAAAAAGCAGCTATTGTTTGTAAAAATCTGTAAAAATGTATTCAGTGTGTAGAATTTGTTTGTGCAGCAATGTAAAAATGCATCAGATTAAAAACTCTTGTCCTCAAGATACATACGAAAAACTTACTGGAACTACGGTATGCTTACCTACCTATTTATTATATTAGGTACAACCATGTACAACATAATCTGAAACGTAATTAAAGATGAAAAGACGATTATTTTCTTTTCACAACACTTCTATTCTAATCGAATCCCAGTGGCACCAGCTCTGGGCTTAGGCCTTACTACCTGTCGTGGTACCTGATATTTGTATAGTTCATAGTTCATGTAGTTTAATTATTCAGTTTAGTTATTTCTATGAACTTATTTATTCACGTTTACATCTACCCTATGTAGGTATGTATTCAAATTCAGTAGGTAAGGTAGTGATGTCACCAATATTCAGGAGCGGTCTGAAAATCAGCGTTGCTTTGTACCTTTTTGGTGCAGGGCGACTTTTTATGCTGAGACCGATCCTATTTGGTCCACACCTACGCCAGACGACTGTGGCTACTCGATGTTGAACGGGGACAGTCTAGATAGCTGTACCTACCTATTTACCTTAAATTTTTTAATCTACTGTCTGTCTCCTTTCCTGTTTTTCATATTGTAAGTAATGTTCGTCTGTGCTCTGTGTTTTCCAAATAAATTTTATATCTATCTATATCTTATGGGAATCACGGAATTTGCTTCTAAATAAGTAGGTAGACCACACATAAAAAGCTCCCTTTTATAATAAGTTTAGTAGATCAAATTAAAGTACAGAATGTAGAGATGATGTGTGTGTATTATTGCCACAATACCTTATAAGAATTAAGCCGTGTTGGTCAAGCACTATACATGCTCTTTGGTCAAGCAAGTGGATTAGTACCTCGACTTTCGATCCGAAGGTCGTGGGTTCGAATCCGGCCGTGCATCAATGAACTTTTCGCATCGAAAAATTTATATGCACTTTAACACGAGCTTATAACGGTGAAGGATGAAGGAAAACTTCGTGAGGAAACCAGTTAGCTCTCTAATAGCGTCGATGGGCTTGCAACCTTGTCACGTATGGAAAGTTAACTTCTGCAAAAAGTGGGAATGTACCAAGTATGTACCTATATGTATTTGGACGTACCTCTGATTACCCCCTTAGAATTGCCTAATGATCTGAAAGAAATGTCTACCACTCCCGGGATACAGTCATGATCATATTTATTTTTTTGCAATTAACATTTTTGCCTTGAAACCACAAATAAAGCAGATAAATTAAGCCGGCAATATTTTGTTTCAGCTGTGCAAAGCAGATGGTCGGCCGACCACACTATGCTATATTTGTAACTCGCAGCTGCAGAGGTGTCTCAGGTTCTTCGACATGTGTCAGAAATCAGATAAAATATGCAGAGGACTGTTTGACAGTGGTGTGGAGGTATTCTAGTCAGATATTAACTCATTGCTCTATATAGATATGTGAATGTGTAGTTTATATATTTTTTTCATTTCAGGTGACACAAGAGACACTTGCTGAGCATAACTTGGGATGGATATATAACTTGACCATGACTGAAATGAAATCAATATCTATTATTGAGGCCAGTGATGAAAAAACTCCTGTCAAGGATGAGACTCAGACTCAAGAGATATTTGTTGAGATGGATTTTGAAAATGAAGAGGAAGCTACTCCACTACATGTTAAAATAGAGAAATTAGAAGAAAATAATATTGATCCTGACAATATCATAGATAATGGATCTAATACTCACAATGTAGATGGTCTGAATACTGATTCTAAAGAAAAATTAAAGAGAAAAAACAGAATTCTAACACAAATGGGATACCGATGCAAGATATGCCATAAAAAATTTCGTCAAAAATATGGTTTGAAAATTCACATGGTCATTCATTCCGGAGCCAAGCCATACACTTGTAAAATATGCAATAAAGCTTTTGCTCAAGGGAGCACTCTGACAAATCATATGAGAATACATACAGGGGAAAAACCATTTGCCTGTGATAAATGTGATCGATCATTTGGCCGCAAGTACACTTTAGACCTCCATGCAAGAACTCACACAGGAGATAACTCCTACATATGCAGTATCTGTAATAAGGTTATGACAACAAAAGGAGGTCTTATAAGACATATAACTACACATACAGGAGAAAGGCCATTTATTTGTAAGGTGTGTAATAAATCATATGCCGGACAGAGTGATTTGACACAACATATGATTATTCACACTAGAAATAAAACATTCACCTGCAATGTGTGTGGCAAGTCCTATTATACAAACACACATTTGAAACAGCACATGATCTACCACACTAAAGAAAAGCCTTTCAGCTGTAATATCTGCAATAAGACATTTTATCAAAATATACAATTAAAAGTTCATAAGCGAACCCACACTGGAGAAAAACCGCACACTTGCAACATATGTCATAAGTCATTTAGCCAAAGCAGTGCGTTATCGGGGCATAAGGTAATACATAGAGAAGAAAAACCTTTTGTCTGTAACACATGTGGTAAATCATTTAGAAGAAAAACTGCTTTGAAACTTCATATTAGAATTCACACAGGGGAAAAACCATTTACTTGTAATTTATGTGATAGATCATTCTCGGAGAAACCTAAATTGAAACGACACAACATGCAAGTGCATACTTCAGAAAAGCCATATAATTGCAATGTTTGTCATAGATCATTCAGCAATAGCAGAAGTCTGAAATATCATATGGGTCTACATACTGGAGAGAAGCCTTATACTTGCGACGCTTGTGGAAAATCATTCACTCAAAACAAAGTTTTGTTAAAACATATGAGAATCCACACAGATGGAAAGCCATATACTTGCAACATTTGTGGTAAATCATACACTCAAAATAGTAGTTTGTCAACACATCTTAAGAGAACTCACCATGATGTAGTATCAAAACAAGTGGTAGACTAAAAGCATTTTTAATGTTAAATAGTTCTATTGGGACCTATATATACTGTTAGATATAGGCTTTAACTATATTCAATCCAACAAACGATTGCAGATCTATTGCCATAGCAACGCTGTTATCTGTCAAAAAGTGCCATACAAATTGTGTTGTTTAACAGTGAGGGTCTGAATGGCGGGTGTATTGTTGCAGAAATGAATAAGATATGCATGAAAGGAATGTACCAGCAATGTACCTGAATGTATAATATAATAATATAAGCTTTATTTTTCAAACTTACACACTATTACATATAAATACACATTAGAATTTCCTTTAATTATAATAATTATTAAGAATTTTTAATTTCAATTTACTTAGAATATAATATTATTATGTAGTTTTTATTTGTGTAAGGACCGCTTTTGCGGTAAAAGCCTCCTCCAGCTGCTTCCACTTTGCCCTGTCCCTGGCTGTTCTACTCCAAGTCCTACCAATCAGCTTATCTATGTCGTCGCTCCATCGTCTATGTGGTCTGCCTGGTCTGCGTTTCTTTTCAATATTTTTTATAAATATTTTTTAAGAGGTACATTGAAGGTACATTCCTCTGGTAAATATCAGGTAACGCTATGATATCTATTACATTCAGTACCAGCATTCACCCGCCATTCAGACTGTCAAGTCTGCGGCTCACTTTATTTTTGGGATTGCTCCTGTTTCATAGAGGTACATTCATTTTCATTAAAGGTACATTCAGGTACATTGCTGGTACATTCCTTTCATGCATATCTTATTCATTTCTGCAGAAATACACCCTCCATTCAGACCCTCACGTTTAACAAAGTTTCTATGGAGATAGATCTGCGATTGCTCGTCGGATTAAATATTAATTTCGGCTGTTAGTCCTCTTGGCATCCATTTGTGTACACTTCTACCAAATCCTGACAACTATCCTGCTAACTCCATTTGAATAATTTGAAGTTAAATTAAGGTAGTGGATTTTGGAAACCGTTGGTAAACTCAGGGCTTTATGAGTTCCATGTAATCAGATGATGAAATACGCCAAAATAAAATAAATTCTATCATCTAAACTTTATTACCTACTTCAACATCTAAGCTTTGTATGTATCAGTATGTTTATAGTTAATCTTCTTATCTATTCCGAGGAGTTGTCTGATGATGTACTGGGGCAGCTTCTTGTGTCTCCAGCGGGTTGGTAGTGGGGTGTGGTTCGCCTTGTCCAGCTTACCATTAACATAATCCTCCGCTGAGAACTCGTTAGCTGCTTTGACCATTGCGAGTAATTCGTTTTGGAAAACCTTCTCTTTGGTCAGACGGCGACGCTGCTTTACCTATAATGAGAAATTAAAATAAAGGTGGTCATTAATCTTATAGCTTTGGGTCACCAAGAATATTTATAATGTCTACGCCCATTGTGTCGGATTTGCATAAATAAACAAACACACAAGTTCGTATTTAAACTGACTACTTTTAACAAGACCATGTGTGTTGGGACATGGGTCAGCTAGAAAATAAATATAAAACCATTAAGACACTGAAGAAGCATTCAATACACACCCTTGCCCAGCGGTGTCTCATTTTCTTCCACAGTTTTCTGCGCTGATGTTTCTTCATCTTCTTCTTCCTGATGACAATCAGTCGAGCCGCCTGGAATTATAATTTCAAGCACTGCGTAAGTGTGTCGTTGAGGAGAAAACATAATATATTTTTTATGTATAAACAAAAATGATTGTAAAGCTTTTTAAAAGGATGATTTCTCAAAATAGAACATAATGAACTAATTAAAAATTTAAATTATTACCTACACTTTACAACTTCAGTGAATGTGAAATTGGGTCTTAAGTTTAGTGCAAGTGGGTGCAGAACTCAATATTTATACATATAGGATAGTGAAGATGCCAGGCAAGCCTATAGAATCCCAGATTCAGAGTTCTATTAGGGCACACCAACACATAAAAGTCCACTCTGAAATGTAGGTAATATAGAACATAATGTTAAATTTTTCTGGTAATTGAGTAAGTAATTAAACATTGCTTGAGAGAGTAAATAGAAACGGTACCTATATGAATAAACATGAATCAATAGGTAGTTTGACAAGGTAATTAAAATTCCTCATCATGTCACTGGTGGCACGAGGAGCAAGCGGTTTTTCAGCCTAATCTAAAGATAGGCGGCAAGTAGGTACCTACCTGAATTTCTTCATTGTTGAGTGAAGGCAGTCCAACCTCTTCACGACGGTACTCATCCTCCAGGAGCGGCAGGATGGAGCGCGGGTTCACAATCGGCACGTACTTGAGCGGCTCTTGCTGAATCCGCCCAATTATCGCCTTCTCGCCGATCTCTATCCCGACACTTCGCGGTGAGAACACAGGAGTGAACCCTGTTGCTTCTGTTTTGACGACATTTAAACGATTCGGTGCGCGTTCTTTTGCAACTTGCAAAGCAGTTTTGATGTTGATGAAGCGAAAGTCTGCAAATAATAGAAGTAAAAGTACTAAGTAAGAAGAGTTTTCTAATAACCTCAAATAACGATACTTACATTTAGCTGTGCTTTGTAAAGAGTTCATCATTTTGAGATTTGATGTAACTGTGGATAAGACAAGTTTTTGTTTTACATAATTATTTAGGTGCGTATTGTTTAAATTTTCTAACAAGGTAGACGTAAAACTCTCGCAGTTCACAATTTGCACTTCTTTCTTATTTTGAGCTGTCAAATTCGTCAGAATGACACTTACATTGGCATAACGTTGTTCCTGCCTGACTTTGACGTGACTAGTAACGAGAGATACCAAGTGAATAGAATCACCGTTTACAAATTTTTTTTGATAAACTACCTACTCATTGTTTCCGGTTCATAACCGTGGTACGTTGTGTGTGGTGTAGTCCGGCCGCCGGCCAGCCGGACTATGGATGGCACTTGAGAGTAACGAAGTTGCACAAAATTGGTAGCTACCAAACTCTGGTTATGTTTGGCGCTAGTTTTACGCATAAAACCAAGAGAATAAAAAAATTAATAAATAATAATAAATACTTACAACAAAACTACGTTCATACAACCACGAAATTCAAATTGTATAGAAGTAGGTATGTAGGTATTCCATTTATTCTGGTACGGTCGTATAATATAGACCACTTTGACATGTCACGTTCTTAAAACTAGGGGATTCTACTGCCTACCATTTAACAAAAACATGTTTTGTTTTAAATATTAAATTTATTCAATAAATAATAAGTGGGTAGGTATTTAAATCTGGCATATAATTTTAGCCGCAAAGAAGTTCTCTGTCATGTGGGACTGCTCCTATGTCTCCCACAACCGCTACAGCCATATGCCCATCTAGAACAATACGTTATTTAACATTATGAGTAGGTATCTCACACTAAGAAGGGGGGAAGGGGGGTGACTCCTCGGCTGTCCTGCACGCAGTGTCACACACACACACCGGAAACAACTTCAACAACGTCTAAGCCTGGCAGAGGGGGGCTTGTAGGTACTTTAGGTACCTACACAGAGCTTATGGTGCTGTCCAGCTGCTATTCTCTGGTTCAGTGAGAACAAAAATGAAAACAACGAGGATACGAGGTGTGGAATGTACTTAGGTACTAACATTTGCATGAGAGTGCCTTAGCGGTGCAGGAGATCTCGTCCGGGCACAGCATGTCGACGACGGCCAGCGAGCTCTTGGCGCTGTCCAGCTGCACATTGTTGGCGAGCTGCAGCGCCAGACCCTCCGACACCAGCACAGGGTCGCTGTCGTGGAGAGCCAGCGCTAGCTCTGTGGACGACCAACCTCTTGTACCTACCTACCATATGGTATGTAGTTATAGGTAGGTACCATATGGGGCTAGTTGTAGCATGGGGCTGAACAACTGCCGAGTGCTTTTTGAGATGGTCTAGGGCCTCGGCAAAAAGCACTCGGCTAGACTCTAAGCCAAACACTAGGTTTTCTACTACCGTACCGCTAGTATGCCTATTCACCTGTAGGTATTTTATTATCTAAGCCTAAGCGTTCGTCTGAAAATAAATGTCGGGATGGGAATGTAGGTAGTCGTGTTCATAGTCTGTATTCTGTCTGTGACATAGTACTCCCCCCTATTGATGAAAATAATTGAAGGTGATTTAAATCTACTGCAAAGTTTACTTAATGCACCCGGAAATGACCAGGGTGAATCAAGTCTACTAAAAGTGTAGTACTTACCTACTTAGTGCACCCGGGTTAATAACCCCAGGTGAATTAAGTATACCGCCCCTATTTCATTTAAATCCGTAGGTAGGTTGCAAACCTAAGAATTTTAACTAAGCTCTACGAGTTTCCATGAGCGTAAAAGCAAGAAAGTTTTGTGAGGATTTAAGGAATAGCTGATGATGAAGCTAAAACGAACCAATAAGTTCTATTAACATAACAATAGGTAAGTGTTATTAAATAGCAAAAACAAACTCACTAAGTCTGTTCTTCCCGACTTCGATCTGCTTGAAGCTAAGGTCCCCGATGTTAGTGAGGAACTCCGAGGCTGCGACCGCCGCGTTCCACGCAGTTGCTGCCTTGGTTCTCGCGAGGATACCTGCAGTTCAGGTCTCATAATCAGAGACAATTTAAGCATTTCTTCAATGAAACATTATAGGTATAGGTACCTATCGTCATTAAAAATGTATCTTACTTAGGTCCTCCGAGTCGCGCATTAGGAACAATCGTTACGAAAGAGCTAAACAGTCGTATCGACAGCACGTGAAGTGAAACAGAGATAGGTACCTACTTAGTGATACCTATTTTCGAACACTGCGACGCTATGCTATACATAATATTTCATCATCATCATCTGCAGCACGATCTCTCCCACTGCTGGGTATAGGCCTCCCTTCGTTCTTGCCTCAGGGAGGCCTAGGTATAGGTACATAATATTTACTCCGGTCAAATTACCTACCTTACCTACTGTAATTCTCTTGTCTTTTTATAATGTATTTAAAGGCAATGATCTTGTCATCATTTTAAAGAAACCTAGGTGAAGCACTAACCAAACACGCCAGTCTCCATATAGGAGATGTTGAAGGCCCGGTACTGCGTGTAGACGTCCCCGCCGGCCATCGTGCCGAGCGGGGACGCGGGCGTGCGGTCGTGCGCGTGCTGGCCCAGCTGGGTACAACATTACCTTATGTTAACGAAAATCCAAGGAATACATAGGTATTCCTTCTAATACCATTTCTTCTGTTTTTTGAGACTTTTGGGATAGCCCAAAAGTCTCAAAAAACAGAAGAAATGGTAGTCGTTCTCTGGAATCTTAGGAAGAAGATGGTCTGTCTGGAATACTCTGGAGTTAGGAAATATATTTATTTGCTGATCTTACATTTTTAACTAAGCATAGGTATCCCGCTAGGATAAGACAATCAATACAGAAAAGAAAGAAAAATCATTTATTCTGGTAGGACCTCAAGGATCACTTCAGTTTCGTCTTACATGTTAGAATCACCTAGCATGTAGGTACCTTATCTGTGCATGTACTTAGGTAAGACGAAACTGAAGTGATAATCTTACAGGCTTACAGTTTTATCACAGGTTTTATACAGACCTGCATATCACCGGTGCCGGCCGCTGCTGCCACGATAGCGTGCTTTAGGAGACATCTGAAAGCATCACCGTTAAATTTACTACAGCTGAAGAACATTCATGAATTAAATTTCATGTCAAAAGAACAGATTGTAGGTAGGAGAAAAATCAGAAGAACAAGTGGAAATTCTGCAAATAGGTACGTGATCGATAGGTACCTAAGCTCAATGCTCATTAATAGGTACCTACCACTAGTTGGTTTTTGACAAACACATTCCTCGCAGGCTCCTGGATCTATGGGCAGCAAACCAGTGCACTTGCCACGGGCGGCGGCAGGGGATTTTTAGTAAAGTTTTAGTTTACTAAAGTTTTTGGCCCGGTTCAAAGAAATCGTAGACCGGAGCATACTAACGAGATCTCACAAGTCCCGCAGCCGGGCACGGCCACAGCTACCCAGGTGTCGCTTCCCTTGCCCAGGTCGAAGAGCTCGAAGCCGCCGCGCGGGCACGACACCATCTCGCAGCTCGGCTCCGGTCTCTCCTGAGAAAGCACTTTAAATATAAGCAGGCTCATGATTGTCTCTATGGAAAGTAGCCTACCTACCTAAGTACCATGAACAAATTCGTTCATGGTGCCTACCTACAAAATACAGAATCAGAATCCGCTTGAATCAGAACTTATCAGTTCTATCTAACCCTGCGGTACTCCACACTCTCAGCCAACTTCATGGTCTCCTCGAAGGGCAGGCCGACGCTGGCCACGGTGCAGCGATCGCTCTTGAAGTGCGTGGACGCGAAGCAATTGAGGCTGTTCTCCAGCATGTCATCAATCCTATCCTCCTCGCAGAACATAGAGTTGGCGAGGGGGCCGGCCCAGCAAGCTGTCTGCACCTACAAAGAAGGTTACCGTTCACCAGTTTGAAACACTGTCATCAAATGGTTATTATAAAAATAAGCAATTGCGCAAGAGACAGTGACCTACCTAGCGACAGATACCTCCTGACAAAAACGTAGGTAGATAAAACTCTACCCCGTCAGAGGACGATGATAAACTGAACAAACGACTCGTGGATGAACAAAGCCGATCTTACTTAGGTACTTTGTTTCTTTAAAGTGTTCCCTTAAAACTGATAACATTATCATTGCGCATCCCCATGAATAAGGTAGGCACCCGATGGCAATAATCCATGACCACAATAGCAATGGCCTGTAGTGGATGTGGGTCACACAGCATCTACCATTGTGTACCTACTGGAACCTTTAGCCCAAAGCTTCATTATTTATTATAATTGTAGCAAAAATAACGTTAAGATAAATAAAAATAATAAGTATATGATGATAAAAATAGGTAAGAAGTACCTACTTGTCTACAACCCTAAAGGCAAAATCTTTAAAAAAATAACCATGTCGATAACGCGTTGCTCAGGGTGCATTCTGACCAGATCACCGCGGACCAGATCCTTGCGATCGTCTATCTCCCATTGGTTGTAGCAGCATCTGCATAAATGTAAATGATGCCCATGACTTAGACCATGAACACAATCAATCACAGGTGGCGTTTCCATCAGAAATGTGCAATGAATTAAATCCACCAATGATCAAAGCTAGTCGATTAAGACTAGGAAAGTGAAGTTATTTATCTACCTACTGTATCGCTAAACTTTTTCCTTTGTCTTATACGGAAGATTAAATGTTATGGGAACAAACCTCGCAGCAACATCGAGCAGATAACATTTCAAGTCCGGGAAGACGGGGAGCGGACAGCGTAATGTAAAGGCTATGGTCTGCCGGTCCGTGGTGCAGGTGATGCTGCAGCCGTACTGCTGGAGCACCCTCGTCTTGGCGAAGCCGGAGTAAGCACAGCCGGAGGCGGATGACGCTGCGCGGAGGAAGTGGCTCGCTCCGAGCTGCTGGTCCACCTCGTGCCGGGATCCAGCCTTGGATTTAACTTATAACTAATTACAGTCATCCTCGTAATTTACTGCAGCGCTTGCGGCAAGCTATGCCACGCTATGACGTTCTTGATTGATCGTAAATTTCGATAGGTTATAGGCAAACGGAAAGCGCAGCTGGCAAATAGAACTGATAACAGCCGAGCGCTTTCGTGCTTCGGAAGGCACGTTAAATTGTCGATCCAAAAGTTCTAAAGTCATTACGCCCCATGACGGGGGCCTTTAGTCAGGCTGCCTAAAAACTTGGTCACAAGAGTTAGCTCGTACATTTACCTATAAGTACCTACCTATCGATGGCTCATACAGACTAAATTACCTACCGCAGCGCGTAAGCAAAAATGGTCGCAACTGTAGGATAAAATTTACTCATAGCAAACATGCAATAAACATTGCTCAGGTTAATACCTGATACATGATAGTGCAGGCTGCAATCTGGTCCCCCAGCGGTTTGGCAGCCGCTACTTTGATACCGTTCAGCAGAACTGATCTCTGAACTTCCATAGGTCCATAGTCGGGCTTTGGCCAGCACAGGTTGCTCATTATTCGACCAGTGGATAACTTTCTAAGCTGAGTCAACGATGGTCTGAGGAGATGCATAATGAATACTGCGGTAAAAAATATAGTAAGAGGCTATGTAAATATTGTGTTGTGATGTAAACGTAGTGTTACATTCTCTTTGATGATTACTTGTTTACATTTTGATAGGTTATTATTAACAATGGCAGATGTTAAAATGTTATGGAAAAGGAGAACGACACCAAAAAGTTTTGTGTGCGTTATGCCAGCGTACACATAATCGAATTCCCTTTTTTTATGCCTAAAAAATAGTGCATAATTAGGGCAAAACTGAACAAAATAGTGCCTCTTTGGTTCAAGAGATAATTACCATTCTTTAAGGGTTCGCCAGCATAACGTTATGATAGCGTATAGGTCTACCGGAATCTCATGGCATTAAAATAATATAAAAAATTGAGATTTCATATGGCAATGTCAGTTGTCACCAGTCAAATCAAATTACGAGATCTCTCAACCAAAGAGCATGTAACTCTCAACCGTTGCTGAGATTTTGTGATTTCATTCTTGTTATTTTGTGAAAATGTCGAAAAAACCACTTCGATCTCAAGCGAGAAATATTGTTTTCAATGTGTATCGCAAAATAAGCGAAGAAGAAGCCGTAAATCAAACTCAATCTTTGATTTTAAAGCGCGTCGTAGAGTTGACTAGTAAGTTGGACTGAGTTGTTTTGATACTTTTAGTTTATTTTATATATTTCTTGCTTAATTGTAGCTCTCTTCTTTATAGGGGTTTCCAGTACTACTATACGACGAATCGTTGGTGAGGGTGAGGGCACATCGAATGATGGTGCACCTTGAATCCTATAGAAATGATTTGGGGTATAATGAAGCAAAAAGTTGCTGATAAAAATGTAAATAGGCCTGCAAGTGACATTAAATTATTAACAGAAGAAGCATTCTCACAAATTGGTGCAGAGGAATGGCGAAAATGTTGTAAACATGTAAAGAAAATTTAAAACGATTTCATCAAGCAACATAGAATAATTGAAAGGCTGGAAGAGCGATTTATAATAAATACCTCTTTTTTTTCATCATCTGATGATGAACAAGAAATGCAAGTGGAGTTCTTGGAATCGTTTTCTAGTTCTGAATGAGGTGTTAAGTTTTATTATGATTTAAATGTTATATAATAAACGAGTACATACCTAAAGTAATGTACGATTGATTTATTTTTCATGACATATTTTCCTATGAAGAACCCGATGTATAACAATATTCTTCATACATTAATACCTTACCTATGTACTTCATGTTCATTAATACTAGACATAAGTAGATAAAAATTAAACAGTATCAAGATCGTTTAATCCAATTTCCCCAGTATTGCAAGCAACAAATTTTTATTTCCCCATTTGCCATGAGATTCCGGTAGACCTATACCCATGCCCCGTTCTCAGAAATGGCTAATACTACAGCGACGAAATTTACACTCCTACATAGCAGCTTGATGACAGACAGACGGACAGCGGAGTCTGAGAGTTTTTAACCTAGTTTTAGTCACGCTATTTGAATTTTTTGCAGATGATTGTATTTCTTGTACCAGGTACCTTGTTCTTGTATCAAAATAAAGTTGAAATTCGTATGACACTAAAACTGCGCTACGCTTCGCTGCTCTTCGATGCTCTTTTGGTGTGAGTTGAGCCTTAGACATCTCACTCAATGATCAATTTACTCGCGTCACATGTGTGAGTGAACCTAGCCTAAGGATTTTCTATGCCTGACCTGATAGGTAGGTACCTACCTAAGTACCTACTTATAACAATTTTTGGCATTATTTGAGTTATAAATAAGCCTTTTTTGCTGCTAGAAAAGCAAACTGACCATTAATGATTCGTGCTTAGTAGGCTATATTTTTTTTTTTTTTTTTTTTTAATAAATATCCTTGGACATTTCACACGGCGTCATCTAGTCCCAAGCTAAGCAATTTAATGCTTGTGTTATGGTAACCAGATGACTGATAAACTACATAGATACATTTTATATTATATTATTATACATTTTATATTATATATTATATTATATTATTTATATTGGGTACCGTAGCCGTAATTATCTCAGAAATTAACAACATAAATGAATAGGTAGGTACCTATAGATCGAAATGTAGCGAGGGCAGACAATAGCGTGATAATTAATTTATCCAGATCACTGATTTAAAGGAAATAATTGTATTCTTGAAATTAATTTACCTACTTACTCTAATTTTCATGGAACTATAGCAGAAATAATAGTACTGGTTAAACTTTACGTCCATCACTTAGTTAACTACTTCATTAGTAAGAAATAATTATTTTCAGAAGTCAACCGTAAAATATTTTCAGTGTCCATAATTCACTGAAAAATCTATGTTTTCAAATATGTTATATTTTCATATACAACCGTAAAAATGGGTATAGTTTTGGAGCTCAGCTCTAGTTTTTTTTTGCCTCGCAATTTTGTTCTATCGAGTAGGTACCTAACTACGTAAATGTACAAACATACAAGTCTTTTTTCTATACATAATTATTTAGCGACTTACATTTTAGGTTACTAAAGCCAACTCCTAACTGAAATCAGTAGATAGGTAATTATAACCACGGTGACTTGTAATTATTGTAATGCAATTACGCGATCAAGTCCCGATAATTATTAAAATAAATTAATTGATTATTCATTATTCTTGTCAAAAAGTATGTTATTATAAAGTACTTAGGTACCTAGAGTACCTACTACTACTAAGAATATTTTTCAAAACGAAAATTTATTATAAATGAAAAATCTTACCTACTGAAAGCTAACTGCTCCGGCGGCAGGTTTTACGAAAATCATGGTTACCCTGGAAAAATATAGGTACCTACTGTGCGGATTTTCGCGCTATTTTTTTACCACAATCATCGATCCTCAGATGTTTGCAGTGGCTCCTCTGATAAGCAACCTCCAGTGCTATATATTGTGACAAACCTCACCAACAATTAGTCGCAACAAGATAAACCTCCCGCCTACATCTCTGAAAATAAAATAGAATACCACAAGAAATAAACCAAGTTTAAAAATGGATTACAAGTTCGAAGAGGGTCCTAAATATCCCAAATTCATGGACAACAACGACCAACTTGGTCATTTTAAAAACCGCTTCTACATCAAGAAAGGAACTATTTACCTCTGCGGAAACTCACTTGGACTTTGCACGAAAGATGCCGAGGAATATGTACTGAGAGCGCTAGAACAATGGAAGAACGAGGGCGTTAAGATTTGGGGCTGTGAGGACAGCAAATACTTTTTATACTCCAGCGTTTTAGCGGACCTAGTGGCACCGCTAGTAAATGTAGAACCTGACGAAATTGCCGTCACAGGAACCACCACAACCAACATCCATCAAGCCATCAGCACATTTTACAAACCAAGCAGTACCAGGTACAAAATCCTAGTAGACGACCTCAATTTTCCAACAGACAGATACGCTGTAGACAGTCAAGTTAAACTAAAAGGGTACGAGCCAGACGATGCGGTCAAAGTGGTCAAGAGCCGTGATGGAAGGATTCTGAACGAAGATGACATTATCAATGCCATGACCGAAGATGTAGCTATCGCCCTGCTTCCTACAGTATTGTACCGAAGCGCGCAACTGCTAGACATGGTAAAAATAACTAAAGCTGCCAAAGAAAGGGGTATACTAATCGGTTGGGACTTGTGCCACGCTATAGGGGCTGTCGAAATCGACCTGAATGCTATCGACCCAGACTTCGCAGTTTGGTGTACGTATAAATACCTCAACGGTGGTCCAGGGTCCCCCGGTGCAATATACATCAATCGACGACACTTCACAAAGCTTCCCGGTCTAACCGGATGGTACGGGAATAAAACTGAAACGCAGTTTCTTCTCCGTCAAGAATTCGATCACCAACAAGACGCGAGCGGTTGGCAGATCAGTTCGCCGACAGTTCTGTCCACGGCGACTTTGGAAGGGGCTTTGAAGATGTTTAACGAAGCCGGTATGGAGAACATACGGAGAAAATCACTTCATATTACTGGTTACTTGATGTATCTTGTTGAGAAGCTTAGTGCTTATGGTTTTGTGATCGGAAATTCGAAGGAGGATAGTAAAAGAGGTGGTCATATTTGTGTGGAGCATGATGAGGGGTATCGAATCAGTTTGGCCTTGAAGTCCAGAGGCGTGGTGCCCGATTTCAGAGAGCCTAATGTGATCCGGCTCACCCCTACGGCTCTATACACGAGTTACGAAGATGTCTATAATTTAGCGGAGATTTTGCGAGACATTATGGAAGCAGAGGCTTACAAAGAGTTTAGTAATAAGAGAGCTATTGTTGTGTGATTAAAACGTAAATAGGCTCAATGATTGTATCCTCAAGTATATAGTAAAGATAGGTAGGTACATTGTATGTTGAGGAGATGTCATACCGGGGTTATATCAATAACAATAGGTTTAAAATTAAATAGGTACCTATTTAATTAGAATGTTAGTATTAGGTTTTACTATTAGGTTTAAAATAATAAAATAAAACCATTATTTGCTGTTTTTTTTATATTTTAAATTCAAAATAGGCTTAAACTATTTCTAAAGCGGTGATGTGATCACAATTTCTTTACTTATTTATCACACAATCAGAATTCCTAAGAATATTCTTCTGAGATTTTTACAATTTTTATAATCACATCACAGATTGTTTATAAATTAAAAAAAAATATCTGTGTAAAATTATAATAACAACAAAAATGTCAAAACGTCATATTTTGAAAGTATTGCCAGCCGTAAATAATGTTTTTGAAACTTTTCGTGAATTTTCGTACTTACAACTTACGTGGACGTAGCTATAGAACCCTAATAATTGTCTTAACATAAAAACACTTTTATTTTATTTATTTATTAGTATTTACAGTAATTTACATCACAAGAGCTATGCTGTATGGTGGCGATACAACATTATAAATAACTAATGTAATGCCGCTTTCACACGAAGGCATCACCTGACTTATTCTGACGAACACATTTCAGGATCTGACTATGAAATGTTCTCGACATTCCGACAATGTGAAAACGGCACAAGGAACAAAGTACGTATTCATTCTAGCTTCCAACTACCCTCATTACACGTAGAAATAGATAACGACTCCATGTTCTTAATTTAAACTCAATCTGAAACTTTTACCCTCTAATAAACAAAGATCAACGAAGTATTAATTTTAAGTTGGATTTGTATGTTTATTCTGTATACAATAAAGTGCTTATTCGTTCATTCACTGACGTTCTTTGTTAATCTTCGTTTATTAATAAGGGGGTTAAAGTCTAAACTACTCTTGAATTTTAATACAAATTGAATTTAGTTTTAGAATAGTGTTTTACTAACTTGGAACATTAATCTATTTCTATTTATGAACCCATTACTTATAATTTTACTTAAACACCAAATTACTTGGCACATCAATGAAATGCTAGATTTTATTAATTAGTATCTAAAAGTGCTCGTACATAGTTAAAAGTTACATAGGTCAAATATCAAAGTTTTTCTTTGCCGGAAGGCAGATACTTCTAAAACTTTAATATTATTCTTGTTGTCTGTCTGACCTGTGTGCAAAGATCAATATGAAATACTAAAATGTAGGAACCCGCAGATTTATAATTTGAGATATATAATTATTTTAATTACAAATATTTTGAAAGGAATCGCATAAAATTAAACTAGTATATTTATTGCATAGTAAAACTATAACATCATTGATTCCATTAACTTTGATCCAATTTTAACATTGATAACAATAAACATTTATTTAATTTAAAAGAAAACAGAATCTCTGAAGCAGAATACTAAGAATTTATAAATTGTTTTAAAAGTACAAAATGGTTACTAATTTCAGGGCTAGAATACACAATATGCTCCAACACTTTCGTCTCCAAATCAATGAGAAACCTTTTGGTACAAATACTAAAAAGTATGTACTTACCCACTATTGTGATATTGGTATCAATTCAGATGTATAACCAATTCTAGAACCAATCAATACCAGATTTGATAGTAGAACCAATTTTACCATCAAATCTGACAGTTTAACTGTCAAATCTGTCAGTTACAGTCATTTTTGACAGTTTAGTCGTGATGGCGATAAATGTCGATTTCGCAACAAGTTAGACAATATAGCCCTGCTGAAATTCTAACTAGCCCTGATTGTTTTATCTGATGCGGGCACCACACATTGGAGTGTTGGAAACTGTTGGTTCCAACACTCCAATGTGGGGATCGATCTTGGACGGTTATTGGACACAAACGGAGCATTGCCATCGGCCAATCTATTCGTAGCCAATATTGGAATCAAGTTAAAGCCAATGTGTGGTGCCCGCATTAGAAAGAGTTGCACTAGAAAAGTACCATGTTATCATAAGTATACTGTGTATTAGAACCCTTGTTTAAACTGCTGAATATATTGTAGCGAGGTGATATGAATGAGTTTGTTCGTCCACCATACGTACCGCTCACGTCAGCTGAGTGACAGATGACAGATGGCTGCAGGATAGCCTCGCCATTCTGAAATAGAACGTCACTTTCAACATTTGTTTGTCATGAAAATGTATTGAAGGAGGATGGGCAGATTCAGAACTGAAGTCGTGGGCTGTAGGTGGAGACTAATTAAGGTATGTAAGAGTAGTGAAGTTGCACTTGGTGGCCATGTTGGCCATGTAGTTGCACTTGGTGGCCATGTTGGCCATGAAGTTGCACTTGGTGGTGGTTTGTATAGTTTAGGAGTAGCGAAAACTCTGTTCTCGCTACTCCTCATAAACTATACAAAATAAAATTATTACAGAGGTATTAAAAATAAGCTTATGATAGGTTTCACAAACGGAACATTAGGTTTTTTTTAATTGATTCAACATAATTATTATTATGAGCCGTGATGATCCCACTGCTGGGCAAAGGTCTCCCCCCACTCTTTCCACACCTCATGATCTTTGGCAACTACCCTCCAGTCCGGTACAACATATAAAATAAAATAGGCGGCGACGCTAGTTTGACACATACAGACACCTTAAACGAATATTTTAAAATGAAATAAATGGTATGAAAACGTTCAAAGCTACAGGCCAAAGATCAACCTTAAAAAAAAACAAAAAATAAACTAACATGGCGTCGTTACAGCCTGTCTTGAATCGGCCAGATTTTCTGCAAATGGACTATTTATTTAGATATGCCGACTTCTGTGGCGTAGATGTTGGGCCTCCTTCTGAGGCGCACGAGGGTTCTATTCCCGCGGTGGGACAAATGTTGTTAGCCCGATCTGCAAATATTTCTAGGTCTGGGTGTGCCGTGCTATTCCGAGTTTATAACCCAAGGGGAATTATGGAGCTATAACAATGTCAGAAATGTTGGATGTTATTTATAAAAAAGATGTAAAAAATCTTCTCAGTTTCGTAAGAGAGCATTCTCAATTTTTTTACGGACCAACTCGGGAGTAGATTCTTTCAAAAAAAAATTTATATCTAAATCGGAAGACAGTAAGGTGATTCTTTGGCACTCGATGCATGGGAATAGCGACGCAGGGAGGGGGGGGGGGTAAATACTGAGAGGAGGGGGGAAGGGGGGGGGGGGAAGCTCGCCGGTAGACACGCAGCCCTCGTGGATGTATATACTATACGTACAGTTGTGCAGGCGTACAGAGGGCCAGTCGTGTAGGGGGGGGGCGGGGGGGGCGCGGGGGGCGGCGGGCTGGCGGTGCTGCAGGCGCGGGGGCTCGCCGGTAGACCCGCAGCCCTCGTGGATGTATATACTATACGTACAGTTGTGCAGGCGTACAGAGGGCCAGTCGTGTAGGGGGGGGGCGGGGGGGGCGCGGGGGGCGGCGGGCTGGCGGTGCTGCAGGCGCGGGGGCTCGCCGGTAGACACGCAGCCCTCGTGGATGTATATACTATACGTACAGTTGTGCAGGCGTACAGAGGGCCAGTCGTGTAGGGGGGGGGCGGGGGGGGCGCGGGGGGCGGCGGGCTGGCGGTGCTGCAGGCGCGGGGGCTCGCCGGTAGACCCGCAGCCCTCGTGGATGTATATACTATACGTACAGTTGTGCAGGCGTACAGAGGGCCAGTCGTGTAGGGGGGGGGCGGGGGGGGCGCGGGGGGCGGCGGGCTGGCGGTGCTGCAGGCGCGGGGGCTCGCCGGTAGACCCGCAGCCCTCGTGGATGTATATACTATACGTACAGTTGTGCAGGCGTACAGAGGGCCAGTCGTGTAGGGGGGGGGCGGGGGGGGCGCGGGGGGCGGCGGGCTGGCGGTGCTGCAGGCGCGGGGGCTCGCCGGTAGACCCGCAGCCCTCGTGGATGTATATACTATACGTACAGTTGTGCAGGCGTACAGAGGGCCAGTCGTGTAGGGGGGGGGCGGGGGGGGCGCGGGGGGCGGCGGGCTGGCGGTGCTGCAGGCGCGGGGGCTCGCCGGTAGACCCGCAGCCCTCGTGGATGTATATACTATACGTACAGTTGTGCAGGCGTACAGAGGGCCAGTCGTGTAGGGGGGGGGCGGGGGGGGCGCGGGGGGCGGCGGGCTGGCGGTGCTGCAGGCGCGGGGGCTCGCCGGTAGACACGCAGCCCTCGTGGATGTGGACGCCGGATATATCAGAGCCGGGGATCTCGAACATCACTTCTAGGAGTAGATTCTCCTGCGGACAACAACCGACAATGCTATAGTTACAAATTAAAAATCTCGAGTCGGGACGAGTGGATCTCGATAATATCAAACTGTGTCTACCTTATTCCAAAACAAGGTCTAAAGATAGTCTAGGTTTAAACCTCGGTATAGACCATGGTCTAACAAAAACGTTATTCCAAAACGAAGTTTTAGCACTAAACCATGGTTCGTCTGTGGTCTAGAGATAAACCTCCAAGACCCCTAGTTTATCTTTGGTACTAACCTCAAAATGTCAAATTTGTTTTGTTGTTTGTTGTAATGTAAAGTGAGTGTTGTGATTTTCTAAATAAAAATGGATTTGGACAGGATTGACCTCATTGATTTGGAAATGCTGGAGACGCCCATACAACGACGACCCCATACTCATCGTCATAGAATCAATCCCTTTGATATGAGTGACGAAGATTTCCGTTATAAGTATAGATTTACAAAACGCTTTGGCGAAAAAATCGTGGACCTGTTGCAGGAGAACTTATCGCAGGATCCTCGAGGATGCCCCCTAAGCCCGGAATTGCAAGTAGTTTGCGCGCTACGCAACTGGGCACGCCACGAAGTACGTAGAAGTTATGTCTTATTATTCTATTGAAGAAGGTAGGTAAAATAACAAATTTACTGATACTTCCTTGTTTTATTGGTAGATTCAAGACGATACTGGTGATTTACATGAAGTGTCACAACCTGTAGTCAGCAAAACTTGCAAAAAATTTGCAGAAATACTTGCGCGAAAGTCTCACAGATGGATAAAAATGCCTGCAACTTCGAACCAACAAGAGGAGACCATGGGGAAGTTCCGCACAATAGCGAATTTTCCAACAGTCATTGGCGCTATTGACTGTACTCACATTAGAGTAAAAAAATAAATGCTGATGGTGGTCAAGTTTATATTAGGTAATAGAAAAGGATTTTCTTCAATTAATGTACAGGTAATAAAATCCAATATGATGTATGTAATGATGTGTTATTTATTAGTTATTACCTACCTACTATCTTAGTATTCTTTTATCTGTGCTACTATCTAAGATGAGATAACAAATAAAAAAAATTTTTTCAATTTTCAGCTCGTTTTTTTTTAGTATTATCCATTTTATTTAGATATTCTTCTTCTTGAATCTTGGTAGAGCCAAAGACGATTAATATCTAGAAGACAGACAAAGGCCATACACAAAATCGTAACCCGATCCCGCAGTACCAGATAGCCTGAAAACTTTAAAACATCAATTTTATCCAAGAAATTTCAATACTTAGTAGTAGGTAGCAACAATATTCAATATTTAAACATTTTTAACTAGAAAGTAATTGAAATTTCTTGGATAAAATTGATGTTTTAGAGTTTTCAGGCTATTTTTTAGGGTTACGATTTTGTGTATGGCCTTTGTCTGTCTTCTAGATATTAATCGTCTTTGGTAGAGCAAAGGTTTTAGTTGAAGCTACGGGGAAAACCCCCGGGCTTCACTTCACTTCTTTTCACGCCGGGTAAAATCCTTCTTCTAGGGTAAAATGGTACTTTCAGACTTCGCGCGCATAGCTATTTTAAGCTGACACTGACAGAGAAACTGTCATTTTAGACATAAAATAGCTTCAGACGTGGCCAGCGAACCGAAATGAACGAATGGTTTTACATAAGTTTTTGTTTAATCTGTGCATATTATTTAAACCTAGGTTGATCTCAGGTTTAAGAAAACCTTCGTTACTCGTCGTTTTGTAATAAGAAACGGTTTAGACCTCGGTCTAACTTTAAACCCTAGACTACATAGTTCTGGTTTAAACCTAGTTTCAAGTCGTTTTTTGTAATAAGACCGTGTAAGTTTACAATCCAGAAGAATTCAAATTATCTAGAGTTTTTGAAATTTGCAAACGTCACATTGTATCTTGATCAGAATATGATTGCAAACATAAAATAAAAAATATTTCTTTGACCATAAACTATGTAAAAACAAGGTTGTGACTTGTGTCAGAGGCAGCATTTGTAATAAACCCAGTGTAACTTAAAATACAAATTACAATTTCATCCCCTTTTCTCAAACTTATTATATGTTCTAATATTTTTATTATTTTAAAAGTATTATGGAATATTCTTCGTGTTATGGCAACCCTTACCATGATAGCTCTGAGTCCGCGCGCGCCGGTCTTGCGCTCCATGGCTTGCGAGGCGACGGCTTGCAGCGCTTCCGTACTGAACGAGAGCTCGCATTTGTCCATCGCGAATAACAACTTGTATTGCGCTACCTGAAACATTGGACATTGTCTATTTACATCATCAAATATAGTAGTTTATATATTTTATTAGTGTTAAACCACACTTAGGTATTTCATTAGAAATGGTGTCATAAGACTTCGTGGTAGAGGTTGAAGATAGCCCGGCTAAAGAGAACGTAAAAGCCATTCGTAAGATTTTTCATCATAGAAACTTAATTTTGAATCTGAAGATGTCAATTCTTTTATCACATCAAGATGGTTGTAAACTAGATAAAATTGATTGAACTGTCTAAGGCTTTCGACTTCATCAACATATAAAGATTTTCATATTTTCTTTATCAATATCAGCATCAGCCATTACTGTAATAATACAGCGTATTATGTTCTGCTTCTCTTTGAATGCTACCTGTATAAAGATTTGAAAAACTTTTGGTAAAAACAAAAAAGTTGTGGCGTACCACAAGGATCTACTTTCGAACCATTACTTTTGCTAATCTACAACTCACCATAGCATTCTTAGGCTCGGTCAATATCCGAACGAGGAGATCCTGATTGAGACTATGGAAAGGCACCAGCACTGGGAATCTACCAACAAATTCCTGCAAACAAGAAACAATGCATTCAGAGAATCTAGATTCAAAAGTGTATAGTATCGTAATAAGCTAATGCGCAAGAGATAACATAATAAAAGCGTCGATGGGCTTGCAACCTGTCACGTATGGACAGTTAACTTCTGCAAAATGTGGGCATGTACCAAATATGTAGGACATACCTCTTACCCTCTTAGACATCTTCAAAAGGATCTAAAACTTGCAAGAAATGAAAGAAATGTCTACCGCTCCCTGGGATACAGTCGTGATTATACTCGACGACCTCTGTGGCACAGTGGACGAAGGCTCGCCTGAGACGCGGAGGTTGCGGACTCGATTCCCGCCACGGGACAAATGTTTGTATGTTCTACAGATATTTGTTCCGGGTCTGGATGTTTTCTATCTATAATATGTATGTATTTACAAAAAAATGGTATATCAGTCTAGTTACCATAACACAAGCATTAAATTGCTTAGCTTGGGACTAGATGACGCCGTGTGAAATGTCCAAGGATATTTATTTATTATATTATTATTATTAGGAGCCCGTATCATCCCACTGCAGGGCGAAGGCCTCCCTTCCCTCTCTCCACTCCTCTCTATCGTAAGCTAGCGTGGTCCATCGTGGACAGTAGGAGTCGAGCTCGTCTCTCCACCGCCGCCGGTGAATAGAAAGTAAAAGTAAGTATATAAAAGTATAAAAATAAAAAGTATATTTATTTCACTTTCAAAACTATCGTGAGTTGTATTAGACATTATAATAGCACACGGGAAATCACTCACGTAAAATTATCGTTGATTTAGATACCGACAATAATTTTACGTGAGTAATTTCCCGTGTGCTATTATAAAGTATATTTATAATATACTTTTTTTTTTATTTCGTTGTTCCGTTTCCTGTCTATCACGCCACGTACCGGAATCATGCCGAAGTCGATGATCATATGGCTGCATGCACGAAAAAGAACGCCTGCCGTTGTCACGTTAAACTATCGTCCGTAAACCGACTTTACAGACAAATTCTTTTTTGTCTTTTATTTCGTTGAGGCGTTAACGCCTATCACGCTACGTACCGGAATCATGCCGAAGTCGATGAGGTCAGTGGGACACGAACGGCTGATATAAATAAATATATAATGTAGTTGAGGCGTTAACGCCTATCACGCTACGTACCGGAATCATGCCGAAGTCGATGAGGTCAGTGGGACACGAACGGCTGATATAAATAAATATATAATGTAGTTGAGGCGTTAACGCCTATCACGCCACGTACCGGAATCATGCCGAAGTCGATGAGATCCCTGGCCTGCACCTTGCGCAGCCAGGCGTCGCGCTCGTCGCTCTCGGCCGCCGCGGAGTCCAGCGGCGAGGCGTCCGCGGCCGCCGCGGCGAGCGCGGCGCGGCGCCCGGAGCGCGCGTCCCACGCACCGAACCCGAGGTACTTCTCGTTGCTGCGACGCTGCACCAGCCTACACACAATGTGAGAGAAATGCTCAACAAACAGAGAAAATACAATGATTTAAAAAAAACATCTAAGTAGTGTCAACGTCTTGGGTTCCAGACGATGGAAGGCGGCGTAGGGGTCGACCGAGGAAACATTGGCGGGACGGCATCTTCGCGACTCGTTCGAGTTTCTCATGATACTAAGTATTATACTCGTAGTAATGAAAATAAAGTTGAAATTCGTATGACACTGAAACTGCGCTCCGCTTCGCTGCTCTTCGCCGCTCTTTTGGTGTGAGTTGAGCCTTAGTGTGATGGCGTTAACCCTGTGTGTCTATCACGAGTTTACCGTAGTATCGGATACTGTCCCCGTTAGCGAGTCAAGTATCACAAATGTATGAAAATCCAGTGCAGCGCCTCCCCCGGTAACTTGCATGAACTAAACATCCCATACATTTAGAATACTTGACACGTGAGCGAGGACAGTTAACTATACCATTCGAAAGAAAGAAAGAAAGAAAAAATCATTTATTCTTGTAGGACCTCAAGAATCACTTAAGTTTCGTTTTACGTGCTAGGTGATTCTAATGCCTGTTCCAACGGGACTCCCAGGGAAAGAATCAGGCAAGAACCTGGTGGTGTGGGCCTAGCTTTTTTTTAAAAGCGATCCCTTAACAATCTAAAATAATCTAAATAGTCAAGCTTTAGTGGGAAGCCAGTCGAACAAAGTAAGGCATGTCAAAGAAATTAAAAGTAATTGTAAAGTTAACAAGATAACACCTCAACAAAATGTTGTCTGGCATCACACGCTACACTTGGCCGACTTAAGCGGTAGGTACCTACTTATTAAGGTAGTAAAGAAATTGTATACCATCAACCGTCGAGGGGCAGAGCGACATCAGGCCACGCAATTTTATCATTAATAAAAGCCTCAATGGAATAATACGCTTTCTCTACAAGAATATTCTTTATGTACGTTTTAAAGCCTTGAGTTGAGCCTCAGTGTGATGGCGTTAACCCCCCCGTGTACCTAACATGTGCAATGTGAGTCGAGACGACAAACGAAATGTCTCAATAATGTCAAACTGCTCTAACGTACTATGCTAGAGCAGGAGATAAAACTTTGTCGACTACGAGAAGGTTTGTCGTGTCGCACATGTTAGGCCACCTGAGGGCCTAGCCAACCGGCATTCGCTATGAAGCGATTCGATTTCTATCATCGCTACACCTTTGATTTGACATTTCTGATCGCTCGAGTTTTCGTCATCGAATGTCAATTCCTATACATTTTCTTTAGTTTCTAATCGAAAGCGATTGTCGAAATGTAACATGGCTAGGGCAGCTGGTCGCTACTCACCTATCCAATCCGTTATAAGCCCCGCTCGCGACGAACAGTATGTTGGTAGTATCAACTTGCACGGCGTCGCCGCGGAGCTTGCGCGAGTTACGTTCCGGAACCGACACCACCGCCCCCTCCAACATCTTCAACATGCCTTGCTGGACGCCCTCGCCTGGGGACAAGCATTAGCTCATCATAGCCATGGAACATATCAATAATAATAAATAAATATCCTTGGACATTCCACACGGCGTCATCTAGTCCCAAGCTAAGCAATTTAATGCTTGTGTTATGGTAACCAGATGACTGATAAAAAATATATCACATATGTGCACATACAATCTATAGAGCCACAATCAGACAAATTAAATGTCCGCGCCAAAACTCGGCGCACGCTACGTAGTGCGCCGAGTTTTACTTTTTTGCGTACAAGCAACATTGAACATTAAAACAAACGACATAACGTCTACATCCAAATGTCATTGTAGAACGTTGAATTTGCTCGGACATTTTTTGAGTGTTGTCAGCTATTAGATTGTGACTCTTTAGTATAGTAACTCAATGTATGTATGATATAATTTATAACATGCTATGTATGATATTTTATGTTTATCTATACTAATACTATAAAGGGGTAAAGTTGGTTTGTTTGTTTGTTGGGGGTAATCTCCGAAACTACTAATCCGATTTTAATAATACTTTCACCGATGTGTGTAGCATGGACTTTCCGAATGAACATAGGCTATAATTATATTATTAAGGTAGGTACCACGTGAGCGAAGTCACGGGCAAGTAAGCTACACTAAAAGCTACTATAAAATAATATTTATTATATAATATTATTTTTATTCCCTTAAAAGACGAAATATTTATTTACAGAAACTAAACTACTTACTACGTATTTACATAACTGTACAAAATACAATTAGAACCAGTTGAGCCGCCTAAGGATCGTTCCAAACGATCTATAGGTAGCTCAACTGATCCAAACCACTGCCAGACGGAAGCGTGCCCAAGACACTGGCAGCATTGCAGCGCTGAATGGCAATTATTATTGTATAAATGATGTTTACCTCCAACATCCCGCAACTGGTGAATGCCGGGTACTGCGCCTATTTTGTCGACCTCGTCCAGGAATACGATTCCCGTCTGCGCTCGTTCAACACTGCAAAATTGTACATATTATTGAGACTAATTAGATCTAAATCACATATTATAGCACATAGTTGCTCAAAATCTAATCTATCGATCTTGGACGGTTATTGAATACAAACGGGGCATGCAAATTAATTTAGTTAATTGCAAATTAATAGGTATAGGTCGCGCCACGTAAAAAGAGCGCTGGCTGACAAACTGCTCCGTGGTCGGTGATTGGTGGAGGGAGAGGTGTTGCGGCGCACTTCATACCATTGATTTAGCGAGTGCTATTGGTTCGTCAGCGAGTGAACACAGGCGCGAACATACTCCCATCACTTCCCCGACCGCGCTCTTTTTACGTGGCGCGACGTAAATCATAAAACGAAAAACTGGTTGTGAGTCTAGTAAAAAGGCTTTACTAACTTGAAATTGGCATCCTGCAGTAGTTTAGCGATGACGCTCTCGATATCCTCGCCGACGTAGCCAGCCTGCGTGAGCGTGGTGCAGTCGCAGATCGCGAAGGGCACGTCCAGGCATTGCGCTATCGTTTGAGCTAGGAGGGTTTTACCTGAAACAATGGAACTTGGATTAGAAACTTCATTATAGATGAAAAATCTTACTAGCAGTTAAGGCAGGTTAGAAGGTGTCGTAGCCTAGTGGTCAGGCAGCTCGGCTTAAGATAAAGATCATTTATTTGCATAAACATGTGTAAATATGACGATAAAACTGGGTATAGCCGCAACATGTTTTACCGATTTCGGTGTGCAAAGCGAGAGAAATAGCTACGCAGGTTCGAATCCTGCCGGAGCTGTTAACTTTTAGGATTATAATCGAGGTGTAGAAATGATTAGTTTATCTCGTAAGAGCAGGTTCAAATTCGGGTCGACACATTTTTATCACAAGCTGATCGGCCCCTGGATTGTGTACAATTGTCTCGGATTGTATCAATTTGTAACCAAGTTGTATCAAAGCAAAGATTACAGTAATTCGCGAAAATAAATATCAGATTTATCGCTGATTAAGTAAATTAGTAACTTAATTAATGTCATATTTGACAATTGTTTTCGCGATTTACTGTGATTTTTGCTTTGATACAAATTGGATACCATCCGAGACAAGTGTGGTGTGTAATATGATGTGCAAGCTTGCAGTAATAGCTTGTAAGTAGTTTACGTAGAATAGCGAATAAGTATTAATGTTTAAGCAGTCAATAAATGGATCCCACGACAAATGGACGTTTCCTTATAAACTCTGCCTAACCCTCAGCCCAATCCTGCACAAGTGTACACAAAATGTTTTGCAATAGCGAATCTTTCAGTGTAGTCAGTCAGATGGTGCTAGAAATAGTAGTTATAAGTTGTATGTTAAAGAAAACAACACTAGTAAGTAGAAATCTTATTTACCGGTATGTAAAAATCTGTAGGTACATACACTCCCTCAAAAAAGTGGTTTTATAAATTTCGTACAGAAGTTATTGCAAAAAAAACATGGACATGCAATGCAAGATGGCATTTAAAACAATGCCTTAACACGAATAACAAGCTAAAAATATCTGGTAGGTATTAACGCCTGTCATTTCGAAATCCTGTCGCAGGAAATGGATACTTATTACAAAAGCGAGAAGATCTCCAATCGTCTATGTTTTATGATTGTTCCATTGTGATCGGATTATCAAGAACGAATAGTTGCGTGTAAAACTAAATTTCGTTACGGAGTTAAATATACCGTGTGCCTTGAATACAGATCTCAGAAACTGTATCTTCATCTAGCATTGCAACCATTGAGATGTATTAAAGAGCCACAATCAGACAAATAAAATGTGAACGCCAAAACTCGGCGCACGCTATGTAGTGCGCAGTTTTTATTTTTTGCGTATAAGCGACATTGAACATTAAAATAAACGACTTAACGTCTACATTCAAATGTCAAATGTCATTGTAGAACATTGAATTTGCACGCACATTTTTTGATTGTTGTCAGCTATTAGATTGTGACTCTTTAATACATCTCAATGATTGCACCACATAATTTAGTCTCTCGTAATGAGAATGTCCCGCCAATTTGTTAGCATTCGCATCGCATACCAGCCTCCAGTCTGCATTCGAAGCACGGATGCCGGTAGGTGGTCGTTTGTAAGCCACCCAGGTAGGTGAAGGATTAGGGGATTACTATGTAACGAAGATTTATGAGTCTGCGTACTATGTGGTACTTTGAGATAAAGATTCTCAGAGGTTTTAAATTAGGAAGCTTCCTACCTAACTTAAGAGGATACGCTCCGGGGTCTTTCTCCATACAACCGTAGTCCCTTGTTGCCTCCCTGGATAACGACACTAGAGCAAATATTTTTGTACCATAAAACTTATAACTGCCATGGGCATGCCCCTTTTGATTTTTTCTATATTATAATTATTATAGGAAGTAAAAGTCCTCCATTTTTTTTTAATAGTTATGCTAATATTTGCGGATGTAGATTATAATTAGTTTATAGTTTATTAATAGTTAATATATTTTAATATAGTGTTATCGCACTTAGGTTTTTCATTATAAATTAACAATCTTACTAAAAGTTTACGGCTTCGACGGGATTCGAACCCGCTAATCGGTGCTTTAACCGAAATATCATCTTATAGATAATTTCGTCTTCGGCGTCATAAGGTTTCGTGGCAGAGTAGTTATGGTAGCCCGGCTTTCATCTCGCGTCCCAAATTCCCCTCTATAAGCCATCTCACTCAACTCTTTCTTACTAATGTCATCTTTCATATTTGGTTTATCACTAGTCTCTACTCGTAAACCCATTCACATTATTACCAAGTTCTAGCAGCTAAAGTCTAGCTCATACAAATTTACTTGGATAAGTTCAAGACAAAAATGTAGATTCAGAGCACGATTTTCACGTTTCGTTCGTATTGTTTTCTATTTCGGAGAAAGACAATAACCTACAAGACTGCGGTTGAGCAAGTTGCACACAATAACGCTTTTGTCGAATTTTAATTTTGCTTTTTACAACTTTTGCCTTCACACAATGAACATTATCCTTTTATTCGTGTTAAACATTTATGTATGAGACTCTAGTGATCAAGAGATAAGAAGTACATAGGTGCAACTTTCATTTTTGCAAGATAATGTAGGTACAGTCGACCAAGAAAGTGGTGTACCTGTTTTGACAAAAGTTTCTGTGAGATCTAATTATCGATAAGGTTGATTATTTCTTGCGAGAATTCGAACTTGACACATGGCATGACGTTAATATTAAAGAGAGCAATTGTCACTTCATATTGCTATTGCAAGCGGAAATCGACCTTGTTCAAATGTAACGTGGGGTGGTAAGGTTCGGTTAGACCACATTTTTGGCTGACCGTACATAAGCAAAACAATGCATTTTATAGGGAAGGCAAAGATGGCAGACTTTCAATTGATATAATCGTAATAACTTTTATTTTCATAAAATTTATAATAAGTCATTATAATAGCACACGGGAAATTACTCACGTAAAATTATCGTCGATTTAGATACCGACAATGTTTCGATTCTTCCGGAGAATCTTCATCTGGGTATGAGTGTGGTCACTCCTCGCGGTCGCGATTTATAATAAGTGTTTATAGTATCACCAAGGATGATACCTATATGGTTCTTGGTATCTTCCAACAATCACTAATAAAATCATACGCCCTACCCACGCTAAGTCACCAAGGTCGTTATTTATTTATTTCATTAATGTTTCAAATAACATAAAAAATAATCTGTCATCCGTCGCCGTCGGGACCGTTCCGCCCTCATCCTTTCCTGGGGTCGTCAAAATTGAGTTCGTTTACCTTGAACCAGTTTTGTTGGCCAACATGTTCTCATTTTTTTTTTTTGCTATAAGTACCGATTTTTGAGACGCCATCATTATCCTTCCCTGAGGTCGTCAAAATGCAGTTCGTTAACCTTGAACCAGTTTTGCTGGTATACGTCCTGTCATTGCCAACATGTTTAAAACATGTTCTTTTTTCCTTTCAAAAGCCGTTTTTAAGATTCAACATTACTTAAAAATAAATAGAGTAAATTCATGTCATACATAATCGTATCTTACTAAAAGTATGGATGTTTTTCCGTCCATAATACTTAAATGAATTTACAGAAAAAAATTAGGTTAATGGTCATCTTATTTTGGTCACCATAACACAAGCATAAAGTTGCTTAGCTTGGGACTAGATGACACTGTATGGATAGTCTTTTTTAAACACTGTATGGATGTCTAGAAATGCTGATTTTACAAACTGTGAAACTATTTCATGCTCTTAAAATTTTTAAACAAAAAACAGCTGAAACAAAAAAACTCTGAATGTTTATAGTACAACCTGAATGTATAAGCTACTATAAACTAGATACTTAAGAAGCAAGCGAAGCAGTTTGAAAGATAGTAAACAATAATTATGTAAAGTTATACAAATTATGACACGACTGGATCTTTGACCTTGTCAAAACGAGTTTCATCCAATAGTTCCATCCGAATCCATTGAATTAAATATTGTAAGATTAATTTCCCGAGGTTAAGGTCGTATTTAAATGGCACTATTATATCACACGTATCCAATATATTGTAAATAGTTTAGTGAGGCTGTTGCCGAGAAAAAAAGAGAAAAAATAAAGCTTGCCACTTGCGGTCACCCATTCAAGTAGTGACTGCTCAGAACGTTGCTTAACTTCGACGATCTATCAAGAACGTCTTAGCAAGCTTCGCAACGAGCGCTTCATGCAATGCAAGATAACAATAGATGTAGAAATAAAAGTGAATAATCCCGGCTTTTAAAGTCGTTAAGCCATGACGGAGGCCTTTAGGCGGCCTAAAAACTCCGTCACCAGAGTTGGCCACTTGCTCATACGAACGAACGAACGATTTTGCATTGATTGTAATCTGTTTTGTGAATTTAAGGAATAAATTAAAAAAAAATTACTCACCACATCCTGTGGGCCCCAACAGCAGTACATTGCTCTTGTCCAGGCGTAGCTCATGGTTCTGTCGCTCGAGGACCTCGGCGCCGGCGGGCGCGGCCGCGCTCGCAGCGGGGGGGCTATTGCTGAGGTGGAGGAGATCTGGAATACAATACAACAAATCAGCCAAGGCATCGAACTCAGCTACATGTTTATTTATTTTAGGAACAACAAACAATTGTACACTAAGGCTAAATTATACTTATAAATCTATATAAAATAATATATATAATATAAAATCTTCAAATGTTTGCATGATCTGCAAATATTTGTTTCGTGTCTGGGTGTTTTCTATGTATAATATGTATGTATTTACAAAAAAAAAAAAAATGTATCTATGTAGTTTATCAGTCATCTGGTTACCATAACACAAGCATTAAATTGCTTAGCTTGGGACTAGATGACGCCGTGTGGAATGTCCAAGGATATTTATTTATTTATTTATTATTTATTTATTCTAATATTATAAAGAGGTACTGTTGGTTTGTTTGTATGTTTGGGGTAATCTTCGAAACTACTCATCCGATTTCAAACATTCTTTCACCAATTTGTAGCTTAGACTTTCCGAATGAACATAGGCTATATTTTATCAAGGTATGTTCCACGTGAGCGAAGCCACGGGCAAGTTAGCTAGTAAGATGTATATTGCTTTGATAGTTCTAAGTGTACAACCAGCCCCGTTGTCCACAAATTAAGTTACACAAAAACAGAGAGACATGTTGTCGTAATTAATATCAACAAACGGAAAAAATCATGTTGTTCAATTGCTCCCCTATTTTTATTTCATTCTGTTTTTAGTATTTTGTTACAGCGGCAACAGAAATACATAATTCTGTGAAAAAATTAATTGTCTCGCTCTCACGGTTCAAGAGATACCGACAGACGGACAGCGGAGTCTTATAGTCCCGTTTTTACCTTTTGGGTACGGAATCCTAAAACAAACTTAGGCCTCTACAGCTTTACAAGAGACCCGAGCAATAGGATACCAAATCTCGAATCAATCAGACCGGTTCTCTCATCAAAACCTGGAGGATTAATTATCGAGGATAAAACTTTGAACTTAAACATTTGTCTCAACTCAAATTAGAGCGCAAAATCCTTTTCTAATCAAGGTTTCAGAGCTGATTGTCTTGAAAACAGCTGGTCTGATTTCCACAAAACATAACAAGACAAGAACCCTCTGTCGAACAAAAAAACTAAATTCAAATCTCTTCTTCTTCTTCTTCTTCTTCTTTATTTTGGCTTCGCCGGCTTTTGCCACGCATTTAGCCACTACCATGTGATATATTTTCGTTTAGGTTTCGTCAAGGTCGAGTCAAAGTCATAGTCAGCGTCAGTAAAGATGTGGGTTCTTTACTGCAGCTTTTTACAAGGACTTTTTGAGAGAACTCGAAATGCAATGATATACAGTTTTGTTTCATTTGCCTACACTTATGTACGTTCACGAACACTTAACAGTTAATAATCCACCATTATTACATATTAACATTCGCCAAAACACAAATTTCGGAAAATAAAACAAAACAGACAACATGCCATCTTGAATTCCCGTCAAAAAGCCATTCAAATCTCTTCATCTGTTTGGAAACTATGATGCTATGAGACTACCTCACCTCAAACTCATATGACTATGATTTTGAAAGCCCATCCCGAACAATACCATGACAGTTGACAAAAGCAAAAGTTTGTCACGAGCGTTGGAGCGTAGCGTCACGATTAGCCTCACTTTCACAACTTTTGCACTTATTTTCAGAAGGAAAGTGCTCATTTGCTACTAAACTGTACCGTCCGGTTTCGTACCTTGATCAGTTTCACTTACTGACTTGATTTAATTTTTCTTTCGCGCGAGCTTGCAGGTCGGTATTTTATGTTCTTTTCACGTACCTAACTTTTATTTCTGTAATACTACTTAAGGTGCCTGTATGGGTGAAACTAGCGCCACCGCCTATTTTATTTTATTATCACGTTGAACAAAGGAATTTAAAAAAACTGAATGTACAGTTTGTGAAACCTACAATAAGCTTTTTTTTAATACCTATGTTATAGTTTAATTTTGTATAGTATACCCATAGTTTTACCCATACTGGCACCTTAAAACCAGAGACTAATAAAATATAACACGTTTTCTGAAGTACGGAAGACCTCAATTGTTATATCATTCGCGTTGAACTATCCATTGTGACTGCACAGAACTTTGCTGAACTTCCTAGACAAAATACATTACCTGCCTACTTTTCAGCTTAATAAGTCAAAGTCAAAATCAAAATGTATTTATTCAGTACGATCGTTTATAGACCACTTTTTCATGTCACGTGCTCCTTGAGGTCCTACGAAAATAAATGATCTTTCTTTGTTAGGCTCAACTCACACCAAAAGAGCATCGAAGAGCAGCGAAGCGGAGTGCAGTTTCAGTGTCATACGAATTTCAACTTTATTTTCATTACTATAATACTTATTATCGCATGAGAAACTCGAACAAGTCGCGCGGATGCCCGCGGCGCCGCGGGAATTCCGGCGAATTCGAATACGCGCCTTCTCTGCGCTAACAAGTATTATAGTAATGAAAATAAAGTTGAAATTCGTATGCCACTGAAACTGCGCTCCGCTTCGCTGCTCTTCGATGCTCTTTTGGTGTGAGTTGAGCCTTACTGACTACCCTCACCTCTGTGCGTGTGCTGAAGCGGATGTGCGTCGGGCGCGCCGGTCACGTTGTTGTAGATACGCTTGTAATGGTTGTAGACGGCGACGGACAACACTTTCTTAGCGTACTCTTGCCCCACTACATGTTTGTTGAGATACTCGAAGATCTTCTTGGGGGGTGGCGGAGGTTTTCTGTTGGCAATGTTTACATATAAAGTCCACCAGGAAACCAGTTAAAAAGCCGTGTTGGTCAAGTGGATTAGTAGGTACTTCGACTTTCGATCCGAAGGTCGTGGGTTAAAATCCGGCCGTGCATCAATGGACTTTTCGCATCGAAAAATTTATATGCACTTTAACACGAGCTTTTAACGGTGAAGGAAAGCGAGGAGGCTCTCTAATGGCGTCGATGGGCTTGTAACCTGTCACGTGTGGAAAGTTAACTTCTGCTAAATGTGGGCATGTACCAAAATGTAGGACATAACTCTGACTACCTACCCCCTTAGACATCTTCAAAGGGTTCTAAAAATTGCATTAAGATCTGAAAGAAATGTCTACCGACCGCTCCCTGGGATACAGTCGTGATCATAATATTTCATTTGAATAACACTTGAAAAAGTTTTTAATGATCAATGATAGACACATTGTGCTGCAATCCAGAAAGTTCAAACGCACAACTTTCTATGGCACAATAAGCGTACACACGCAACCAGTGATCGTTATAGTTACTACATAGATACGCGTAACTTTCTCATCGCATCATCCAAATATACCAGTGATACGCCCCGAACTGAGGTTACTACAGCATCTTATGGTACAGTTAGCAACAGAACTGTCAAAAATAAATATCCTTGGAAATTCCATAGTGTCATTTAGTCCCAAGATAAGCAATTTAATACTTGTATTATGGTAACCAGATGACTACTTATATACATTTTACTTAAATACATATTACATAGAAAACACCCAGACTCGAGACGAATATTAAATATCATTTATTCATAGGATAGTGCAGGCACCCTGGGGTGACAATGAAACGTCTTATTGTTGTTAGGATCATGTTAGGGTTTGAGTAAAGAGTCTCTCACTATTTTAAAATGAGAACAACTATGTTAATAAATGAATTATGAATATGAATGAATTATGAATTAATAATTTTAAAAACATTTTACTACTGCTTTTGTTATCGGTTGTACATACTTATTAATCAAGAAACAAACAATTAAACCGAGTGACTAACACGAAACAGTCTTAAATTAAGCCTATATGTTTATTATTATAACCAACTTTATTACTATATTTATTACTAAAACCAGCTAACGAAAAAGTAACAATGTATAACATCGCTACAGAAATCTAAAAGTAATTATTTGTTTTTAGAGAACGAATAAACTCGTGTACATTCATTCACGTGTGATGATAATATTTGCATAGATATCTATTATTATATTCAGAGGCACGTGACTATTGAATGAAGTAAACACGAGTTGGCTTCATTTTAAACATCTTATGAAGACATATCATTTAAATATTTAGCTTGATTAAAAATAATAAACATAATACCAAATAAACTCTTTATTTCAGTCTGACCGTTGCGTTGGCGTACCGTACAGTCACTAAGAAAAGTAGATTCTATAATTTTATTGATTCAGATTTTTAAGAGTATCATGTGGGCTTTATTATGAAAATGGTATTAGATGCATATTCGGGCAAATTGCAAAATACGAGTTTTAAAATAGTAGAAGTTTGCTAATTAAACTTTGTGTTTGATATGATACATTAGATTCAAGATTTTTTTTACCTAATGCATATTTATTTTACATATTGTAACTTGTAGCACTAAGTTAATGAATAAATTTTATTTATTTATTTATTAGATTCAAGGATGCACTGCAATACACATGGCTAAGATGTAGAGGGAGAAACTATCATAAAATAACGTAAACCGTAAAACTAGAAGCAAAACATGACCACATTTTTGATAACGTTGGTAATTCCCAAATTTCCCAAGGGTTTTTATAATTGACGACCTCTGTGGCGCAGTGGGCGAAAGCCGCCTGAGACGCAGAGGTTGCGGGTTCGATCCCCGCTGCGGGACAAATGTTTGCATGATCTGCAAATATTTGTTTCGTGTCTGGGTGTTTTCTATGTATAATATGTAGGTATGTATTTACAAAAAAAAATGTATCTATGTAGTTTATCAGTCATCTGGTTACCATAACACAAGCATTAAATTGCTTAGCTTGGGACTAGATGACGCCGTGTGAAATGTCCAAGGATATTTATTTATTTATTATAATGTCAAGTACAAAAAAAAAAGTTCAATAGAAACTGAAAGTTGTGTGACATAGGTACCTGTAAAATCCAGACTTGTTCTCAGCGTTGTCCTTGATAGTCTTCTTAGTGTCGACCTCGCTGAGCACGACAAAGAAGTGGTGACACTTGTCGCACTTCACGAAGCGAGTGGAGCTGACGAACGTTTCCACGTGGGTGCAAGGGTCCCCGCATTTTGGGCACGTGAGGACACCTGAACCGGACTTCTTGCCACCTGATGAACCTGCGGAGAGGATCGCGAAGATCTTGTTGATTCAATAGCAATCAGAAAAGATTAGAATTGTCTTGTCTAACTGACTGTACATTAGTTAAATCTCATGGACCTGTTGGGAATTAATGTAAGAATATTTCAAATTCTATAAATTTTTTCATGGACCCGTTGGGAAATAAAAGACAATAGAACCATGGACCTCTGGGAATAAGCCAAACTAGCGCAGCTGCCTATTTTATTATTTATAATATATAAACTTAGACTACCACTCACTCACTGACTGACAGAATTGTTCTCCCTGTTGGTGGATGGGGAGGTAGGTATATTTTTACGGATTCGTATAGAGGTACGTCTGGAAACTTCGGGAAAAATCCCAAACCCCCCCTTTTTGCCCCCCTTCCCCCCCCCCTTTTGAGGATCTCGGAAACTAAGAGACTTGGAACAATTTTTTTTGCGGAATCGGATAGAGGAGGCTCGGGGAAGTAAAAATTTTTTTTCAGTGTTGCCCCCTTTGCCCCCGCTCTCCCCCCCTTTTGCGGATCTCGAAAGCCTTAAGACTTGGAACAAATTTTTTTTCAGATTTGTATTAAGGGGAACTTGGTTAGACAAAATATTTTTTCAAAACTCCCCCCCCCCCTCCCCAACCTCCCCTAAAATTGAAAGGGCTGTAACTTCACAACGGTTAGAGATATCCATTAAGTTTTTGAACAAATATTATAGTAGGTAGGCGTCGGAGGTCCTGAGTGGAGCGAACCTACGAGACCTGAGTGGAGCGGAGGGGGGAGGAGGCGAGCGAAGCGAGCCGCCGACCCCCGTAGCGTAACGAAGGTCGAGTGGGTGAGCGTAACTCAGGGCCGACGACTTGGTAAATTTTTTTCTTTTTTTTTTTCTTAATGGCTAAGGGCTCCTAAAGGTTTTTCAGACTGATTTAGGGGTTCCCATAGCGGTTTATTAAATATTTTAAATCTCCTATGGATTCTCAAAATTTTAGAAGGGTATTACCATCTGTCAGAAACATGGAAAAAGAAAACCGCGTGCTGCTTGCAGCACGCGCACCACGCAAACTAGTTTTATTATAACATAGAACAAGGGAATTAAAAAAAACGGAATGTTCCGTTTGTAAAACCTATCATAAGCTTTTTTTTAATACTTCTGTAATAGTTTTATTTTGTATAGTTTAGGAAGAGTAGCGAAAACATGCAACTTCGCTTCTTCTCCTAAACAATACAAGATAATGAAATTTTACATTAAGGCTGTGTCCACAGTAGGCAAACTGTTAGCGGCGGACTGAGTTTGCGGAGTATCGGTTTAGTACGCCCTTCCATATATCTGAAAGAGTGTCAACAGTTTGCTAGTTTGCGTTCACTTTACGCAGTTTGCAGCGTTACGCACCGCGCAGACTGTCTCAGTTAGTGGCCGACTCACAGCAAAATCCAATTTTGCAGCTAACTCAAATTTCAGTTTGCTACTTTGCGGCTCACTCATTCAGCCGCTAACAGTTTGCCTACTGTGGACACAGCCTTATGCTAAAAAAGTAAGTTCGTATGAGCGAGTGGCCAACTCTGGTGACAGAGTTTTTAGGCCGCCTTAAGGCCTCCGTCATGGCTTAACGACTTTAAAAGCCGGGACCGACAATTTAACGTGCCCTCCGAAGCACGGAAGCGCTCAGATGAAAATGCCACTTGCGGTCACCCATCCAAGTTGTGACCGCTCAGAACGCTGCTTAACTTCGACGATCTATCAAGAACGTCTTAGCAAGCTTCGCCACGAGCCTTATGCTTATTATTGACTTTACCTGAGCTGACGGATTCCTTGGAGGAGTGTGGATGCGGAGGGGGCTGGTCAGTGGAGCTCTTGCACAGAACTGCGCAGGTGCTGAGCGAGCGCGGACAGGAACGTCGGAGAGCGCGACATTGCTGGACACCTGGGAGATATCTTCATATTAATGCCACTTGCGGTCAGCCATCCAAATTGTGACCGCACAGAACGACGCTAGACTACAACGAACTACGCCAACTTATAGTTCGAGCCACGTAAAAAGAGCGCTGAAGGGAAGTAGTGGGGGTAAGTTTGCGCCTGCGTTCACTCGCTGACGAACCAATAGCACTCGCTAAATCAATGGTATGAAGTGCGCCGCGTAACTTCTCCACCAATCATCGACCACTGCGCAGTTTGACAGCCAGCGCTCTTTTTACGTGGCGCGACCTATACACCAGCGCTCGTACCTCGTGATATATGATAGGCATCAGACAATTCTTAATATTCAAATTGCAGTATTTATTTTACACGGCTGTTATCTCTTACACCCTCATGGCCAGATACAGGGAAGTTATTTCATGTCATGAGGACAAGGTTGCCACCATTTTAGCACATGCCCATGTATTGTGTGTAGGGAGTCGCGTTGGAACAGGCATTAGAATCACCTAGCTAGCATGTAAAACGAAACTTAAGTGATCCTTGAGGTCCTACAAGAATAAATGATTTTTCTTTCTTTCTTTCTATTAGCTTATTGCTTGTGTCACTAAACCCCGCTTCCACCAATCCAACCGTAAATCCATCATTCAATTGTACAACGAACTATCGCTGTATTGTAGCGACGCAGAGGATTGGACGAGAGGCATGTTCATTTCGCAAATCCGGCCATAGAACGTACTGTAGATAAAAAATAGTTAGCACTTTGTGTGAAGGCCAAGATCATTCTTAATTCGAGGGCAACGGAAATTAATAGTTAATAAATCGTTCCAGGTGTTACTATAATGTAATATTATTCATTCAGAATAACTTGCATGACATTAAGTTCAAAGTGTTTTCAAAGTGTTTGTGTGATTGTAACAAAGAATCAAAAAACCGCAAAAATATCCGAATCTGTCCAAACGTTCATATCCCTCTGTGTATTCTCAGTTGTCCTCAAAGTGTTATTAAAGACACATGAAGGTCAATAGCACTTACGTTCTCATTAGGCCCTTGAACCAGCACGAATTGATAGCAAGTTACAAACAATGAATTTATCATTGACTCGGGTTAAACAAATCGCCCTTACATTTTTGCCAATTGGTACAAAGACAATTGGGATTGTCATAATTCGCAAAGGTCGATTGGTTTATTTTTATTCTATGTAACGATATGGTCATGCAGTACTGATGAATAAAAACCAGTGCATGTTAATTAGCTAGGGGTCAACCCACGATCTAATAGTGGAAAGGGGTTTCTTTGTAATCCTTAGCGCATTATAACGCCAAAACCTAAAAAAATCTGAACCTAAATATGATTCTTACTCTAACCAAAGACGATTAATATCTAGAAGACAGACAAAGGCCATACACAAAATCGTAACCCGATCCCGCAGTACCAGATAGCCTGAAAACTTTAAAACATCAATTTTATCCAAGAAATTTCAATACTTAGTAGTAGGTAGCAACAATATTCAATATTTAAACATTTTTAACTAGAAAGTAATTAAAATTTCTTGGATAAAATTGATGTTTTAGAGTTTTCAGGCTATTTTTTAGGGTTACGATTTTGTGTATGGCCTTTGTCTGTCTTCTAGATATTAATCGTCTTTGCTCTAACTAAAACAAAGTAGATAAAAGTGGCAATTCTGAGTGTCGCAAAAGCTAAACTAACCTAACTCTAAAACTATTGCCATCCTTTTTATTTCCATCGCTATGAAAGGGACGGCAACAATTTTAGTTAGCTTAGTTTAGCTTTTGCGACACTCAGAATTGCCACTAAAGTATAAAAAGCGCTTATTAATTCGCCAGGTGAATAAGCGCTTTTTGTACTTTATCTACTTTGTTTTAGTTAGAGTTAGCATCATATTTAGGTTCAGATTTTTTTAGGTCAATCAATTGAAACTAGAAAATCCATTCAAAAATCTTCATTAACGACAATGAATATTATTCTTCATAAACCAGCAGTTTTAAATTAGGTTAGGTAAGCGTATTGCGCAAACTTTTATCCTTCAAGACACCGAATTGTGAAACATAACGGTGCGATGAGCTTTCCCTTACAAGGGGGGTTTTATTGGCATCATAATCTGTAATCAGCGCGCAAATGGCTCGCATTTATCATGGAGAATTCGACAATAAAAACGTTCACTGCCCTCTTCTTTGGAGAGCACCGTACCACGCGAGCAAAGTCGCGGGCGGAAGCTTGTACAATAATGTGGTTTACCAATTCATAAATTCAGAATTACTATAGTATAGGACTAGGTCTAAATTGAGAACTTTATGTAACAGATTGAAACAGTTTTAAGTCCTTAAGACTTACCCCCATAAGCATATTGGTTTAATAAACCTACTTTAGCTAAACTAAAACGGATATTAAATCTCTTTTCATCGATATAAGAGTAACAAGAAAAACCATTCTTTAAATCTATAATAAATTGACAAATCTTTATGAATAAGAAAGGTAATCTTTATCTCTAACTAACTAAAAGTAATCACAACAGGTTTATGAGCTCTTTGAACAAACTCTTCAGCGTCAAGTATTTTGGCCTGACCCTAGCAAGGCTCGTAGCCTACCTACACGACACAGCGCTGCCGGAACAAACAGCCGGAACATAATTATGATTTAGAATGTCAAGGTGCTATTGCAATTCGTTTGATACCAACGTGATGGGTGAAATACGTAGGTATAATTTTTCTGACTTTATCGATGCGATGACCGAAGTGAGGTCATGGTAGGTATAGGTACTATTTGAAGAATAAATGTTATTAATTATTTTTATTTCTATAAGTTAAGCGTTCCTAGTGAAAATACATGCGGCTTAACTTTCTTTCCGAAAAGCTTCAGATTAAAAGTGGTGCCAATTAAACAAATTAAATTTAAATGTTGTTCTTGAGAATGCACAATTTATAGGACTTTCAGGCTATAAATCTTCCGTTTCTTTACAACTGACTTCAAAAAGGATGGGGTTCTTTGTCCCACAGTATGTATTTTGTATTTCCCCGATTATTCCGTCAATAAGACCGATTGTGAATTATTTTTTGTATTTGAAATAATATACACCCGCGGTAGTCCCATAAAAAGTTTAAGGGGTTATGAACAGAAATGCACCTCGATAGAGCAGAAGTCGGTCTAATATAAACACATTATTTTGGCACTTGTTTATTTCCTTCACAATGGTTGTTCTGAATAGTATAATATACCGAAGTTTACCTTTCTCGCGAACTAGCTAATTCGAAACATTGTTTACAAGCGTAAAAGTTGCAGACAATGGGTTATGTACTTTCTGATATGGCCTGCTGGTTTTTGCGGAGTCTCGATCAAGGAAATCTGTTTGTTGGTTTTATAACACTATTGTGTAATTTATCAAATAATTACAAAAAACGAGAGACAGACAGAACGCTATAAATTTAGTTTAATGCGTTTACTACCACCGCCATGCCACGGCGGTGCCCTCTGATCGAGGGAGAATAACTATGCCGAATACGTTTCTACTCGTTTGCTTACGAGATGTCTATCTATAATGTTATAAATTACCTAATTAGGCTTCTGTATGAAAAGTAATGTTTTTATCCATTTCTGTGTCAAGGTAAAAATATTGAGTAATAATCTGGTAGAACAAGTACCAAGGCAAGACAAAAATACTGAACTTTTTGAAGCTATCCAGACCCGGTCCATTTTAGCATAACTCATAAAGTTAGGCTTTATAAATGTCTCATCTCATCGTCTTACGAACACAACTCATTAAAATAGCCATAAGAAGTCAAACCAAAACCATAATGATATTACTCCAAATGTACCAACGAAAGCCACCTTAAACCAAATCCAATAAGTAACTTGTTCTTGGAGACTAGCACAGGACAGTGAGGGATGACATAAAAAACGGAGGCATCACCTAGCTGTGGGTGAAGCCATGCTGCGAATGATGATGATTAACTTTTTATTCTATCAAACCTAATTTACCATAATCTTTTATTTATTTAATACAGTACAAACAAACTAGCATAACTATTTTGGCTCTATATTATATTAGAATTTCCTTAGATTATCAGACTGCGTGGTGCCAGTCTAATATCAGTTTTGCGTATCATTCAAAATGTTTTGCTAAAGGAAAAGCGAATACCGCGCTGCCGTAAGTAATGTCTTAAGAAAAGAACAATGATAGTGGAGAAGAATATAGAGGCCTATGCATGTCTGTTATTGCAATTGCAAGTGGTTATACCCTATCAAAACATCGAGATACCTATTACGTAATACCTTTCTCTTTCCTTCCATTCTAGATAGTCTAGGTACGAAATGGTGCATTTTTGGCGCCAATCAAACCGTTAGGTAAGAGTAGTAGCTTGAAAGTTTAAAAAGGTAATGCATTTTTAATGGATTTGTAGTTAGTGTTGTATCCTTGGTAGGTAGGTACTTGGGTTGTCCGAAAGGTTGAGACTGTTTTATTCTATATTTGATTCTATAGAAATAAAGTAAGTTCGTATGAGCAAGTGGCCAACTCTGGTGACGGAGTTTTAAGGCTTCTATCATGGCTTGAAAAACACCATGGGGTACCATTTCCTTATAAAACGCTTGCAGTTCCAAAAAATAATAATAGATATAGCGTTACGTGTTGCGATTTCGAAATAATGTCTCCGGAAATTCATTTAAAACACCAAAATCATGCCAGAATCATACATTTTCTGTTTTAAATATATTTTTTTCAATTTAACAAAATATAATATCCCATTATTTTATTTCCTAGATCAATTTCTACAAAATAAAATAAAATTACATGACATGAACGCTAGATGGCGCTGACTCAGAAACACAGGTAAAACAGCCCGACGAATTATTGCCCGCAAATTCAGGATTGTTTTCAATGTTTTATTTTTTTTATTTATTTTTTATTTATATAATCTGTAAAAACACTTAGAAGTAGGTACCTTCAAATATTTACTTAATGTGAGGAAGCCTATTTAGTTATTATGAGACATACTGGGGGCAATTCTGAGTGTCGCAAAAGCTAAAATAAGCTAACTAAAATTGTTGCCGTCCCTTTCATAGCGATGGGAATAAAAAGGATGGCAATAGTTTTAGTTAGGTTAGTTTAGCTTTTGCGACACTCCGAATTGCCCCTATTGTCCTGGAAAACTTCGTTATGCCAAAATCTGGAATGATATGATAAGAAATTTTTTTGTAAAAATATTTTTTTTTATTTTATTTTTTCGTAATTCATCCAATGTTTTTTATAATTATTTCTTTATTCTAGACAGAAACAAATCAAAAACCATGTGAAAGTTAATTATTTTTATTGTTTAGCATTATATCAGCGAAATGCCCACACCCAATAGGTATAACCTACCTAACTAAAAAAATAAAAAACTTTATTTGTTTTTTTTGTTTGGTTTATTTGTTTTTCGTTAAGGATTTGAACAATACAGAATAACCTTGGGATCATTGATCTAAAGTTCATTCATACCATGGTTAACAAACTCAATATTTATCAACATGTTTGAAAACTCCTTTAACAAGTCAAGACTTGATAGAGGTGAGGTGTTATTATTTTGTGACTGTCTGTACACACCCTTTTAAATAATGATCATCAAAATCAACTAGATGACTTTATATTAAGATGTCAGATAGAATTTAACACATTTGGTATTTTGTGGCGAAGTTCGTTGAGATGTTCCTAATTGTTGAAATTAAACAACATTCTGAGTGGTCACTATTTGGATGGGTGACTGAAAGTGGCATTATCAGCTGAGCGCTTCTATGCTTCGGAGGGTACGTTAAATTGTCGGTCCCGGCTTATAAGTTGTTAAGCCATGACAAAGTCCTCTAGGCGGCCTAAAAGCTTCATCAGCAGAGTTTTTTAATATTGTTTAAAGACAGAAATTATGTTAATTGCACTAATAACATCCAGTTTGTGTTTGTCAATTATATTATTCTCCTAGGGTCTCTACCGTAAAAAACAAGATGCAAACTACTGTGGGTGAGGTGAACACACCAGTAACTTTTGCAGAATCCAGTAAAAAACCGTTCCCCCAGAGCTGGATGGCCATGTGAAAGGGCTCTTTAGTATATTTTTATCTTTATTCATTTATTGTTGTTTTATGCAATTTTGTTGTAGTTAAACCAAATAAAAACCTGTACCATAGTCTTTCTTCTTCTAATAATGGAATAGGTACATGTAAAGGTCTAAGTTCTGGTTTGAAAGTAAGAGGACCGGACAGGTGTCACTGTGGCACAAATTTATGTTTTAATTTGATGAAGATTTATTCGGGGCAGACAGGGTCCTGCCAGACGCTGGCAGGACAACCTTGACACCTTTCAGGAGGGTTGGTGGGACATGACAAAAGACCGAGAAAGATGGAAACAATTGGGAGAGACCTTTGCCCAGCAGTAGAAAAATATAGGTTAGGAAAAAAAAATCATTTATTATTTGAGGACAATATTACTAACCCATCTATATCGCCTATTATAGGTGTGTACACAAGAGTAACATGCTGTAAGCAATGGAAAGCATATTCAAAACAAATGTCAAAGTGGTCTAAAATGATTGAACTGAATAAATAAATTATGAGTCGAATGAATCTCTTGTCCATAAACAAGTGTTGGTGAATGTTCTCCACAAACTCAATTGATAACATCTAATATGAAAACTCTTGTATGATAAAGTTACATGTTTTCCAATAGGAATCAGGTTCTGAAGGGTCTCACACAATTTTAAAGCTTAGTTATTTAAGAATGCCGCCTGAGTCCGTGACCTTGTCGACCATCGCCTTGGGCGAACAACCAAACCAGTGCAGAGGAAACCGCTCGCCGAGTTCAGTCCAGCAATCGGTATCAAGCACGCGTAACAACATCCAGGGGCAAACATGATAAACCTATCACGTTTTGTTATCAAACACACAAGTACGCACGTATTGGAGCTACCTCTCACGACACCGCAGCACGCGGGTCTGGAGCGACGCCAATCAGGCGAAAACAACCAAATACGTACGACACAAAACCAAACTCACCCGATGACAACTGAGATGCGTTTCTTCTCACTGCGATTCTGCTCACGGATACAAAACTCAATCTTACACTACTCATGATAATTTCCTCGATGACTATCCAGATATAGCATAGGCCCTCGACCGAACGAAGAAACGATACACGATTGCACGAGTGAGATATTACAAAGTTGCCGTAACACCAGTCGCAATTTTTATTGTATTTGTTTGTCAGTGAGAGGTCTCTGTCATGACGCAACACTTTTAGTCAACATCAACACTACTTGTATTAAAAACAATTTGAATGTAAGTACGAAAACTGCACTTTGCTATTTTTATGTTGGGATTTAGCAAAACAAATTTTATTTTTCGGTCAATGGAGCGGCCATACTGAATTACTGATGTTCACAGCTGATTTTGATTTGATGTGAAAGAAAGAAAAGAAAATGAAATGTACCCCGTTGTTTCGACACTACCGCAACCTTACGGAAACTGATTAAACTAAAGAACTGTTTTACCGACGTGGGGCCCACGTCGTGGCTATTTTAATACTAGAAATTGTGGATAGATGTCGCTTGTGTCACCACACAAGCGACATCTATCCACAATTTTGCTCTTTGTTTGCTTGCTATAAATAGCAAGCAAACAAAGAGCAAAATTGTGGAACAAATTGCAAATTTGCAATTTGTTTTCGTTGAGTATGCCTGCCAAAGAGCATGGTATAGTACAAGCAATGAGTTGGACCATACAATAGTACTCTGTGGTTGGACCCATAGAGAAAAGATCAGAAACACAAACACAACCTTTCTCAGTCACACAAAAACAAAGAAGAATTATTATTATACAAAATTCTTGTGAGAGAAAGAGAGAGAGTGTATCGGATTTTTTGTGCCTTATCATCGCGTGCAGCTATTTTTCTGTTTGGCTAAGTGAATTGCTAAACAAACATTTTAACATTTGGAAAAAATACATGACGCCAGTAATAGGCTAGTTGCCAATTTCTCAAAAAGTTGTTAAAAGTATGTCTCGCAGTCGAATTTACCCTATTTATTAATATTTCAGTAAAAATCGAACGTTTAAATGGTTTATTTTGCATTTTTGTGAACCAATTTGAATTTCGCACCAAAACGCTAGCAACTGTCATGGCGTCTTCTTTGACGTCACGGCCTGCCAAATAGACAAAACTGAGTGCACAGAACTATTGAAACTAATAAGTTTAAAAACAAAAAATTTCAAAAACCGTGAAAATGATGAAATCAAAGTTTTACAAGTGCTGTGCTGTGCCACTATGTGAAAGTACAACAATTAAAACACCAAATAAACTATTTATATCCGTACCAATAGATAAAAATACAAGAAAAAAGTGGCTACTTCTCGCAAAACGGAACCGCTTGACTGCGCTTGACCTACACAAGTCGCAAATTGTATGCTATAATTTGCTCACTGCATATAATTTTGCTCACACTTTATGCTCTGGGCATATTTTACATTTCACTGTGCAAATTTTTCCCTCGCGCTTCAGCTGGACGTAACTTATCGCATCGTGACCGTACGACGCCCGCGATGACCTGAACTGAACCAAACTGTGGTTAGTTTGATTTTAGCATTTTGTTATGACTTATCCTAAAAAACGTATGTTCTGTGTTTAATTTTATTGTGTTAGAGTAGAGTACTTACATAGAAGTTTTGATATTTCGAAACTCTGCTGAGCAGAAATCAGTGTTCGATGCGAAAAACATTCAAAGCATTAGCGCGTCAATTTTAGGCAAATTGTTGCTATTTGCTTTATGAAAGCCTTCCTCCATCTTCAAATTAATGAAGTTGATGATAGCTTTAAACTCAAAAAACTTTATTTACGAACGAAAAATCGAAAAAAACACCTCGCACATATAACAACAACAACAGACTTAGGCAAAGACATAGGATCAATGTAACATTGCTGTCAATATCAAAATTCACTTCACTTCATCAGAATGTGTGATGGTAAAATAAAGTCGTACTACTAGCAGCAATGTTTGGCAGGGCATGACGTCACTCGTCTCTGATAGGTGTTTGATGTCACGTGGTTTATGTGAATAATTTTACGTATTTATTTTACGAAAATATTAATGAATCCAATATATTTGACTGTTTTTAAATGTTTAAATGATTATTTGGACCTATATTAACCATACAAAACCGAAATATATGAAGATTGTTGATAGTGGCAACTACCCTATTGTGTTTTTTCCGTGAAATATATCGAGAAATTAGTGTGTGTTTGCTTAGTTGTAAGAAGAATAAAAAATGGTCAGATGCAGCATACTCGGCTGTAAAAGCGACCAAGAGGCGAATATTGTTAAACTATCCTATCATTCGTAAGTAACAAAATATTTCAAAGTTATTTTACATTTTTATATATTTATGGTAGGTATGAAATACCTTCATAGAAGCAACTCTCAGGGGTTCATTTCCACATTGTATTATTAGGCTATAGTTAGGTAGGATTGTTTTTCATTCTAACCAAAGAGATTATAACCAAATATAACCTCTCTCTTTCTTCAATCTTCATCAGTGATACCAGCTTTTACCCAAAAAAAAAATTTTTTTTTTGTGGGGTAAATTTTGGGCCCTAAAATAAAAAATAATAAATAACTTCGAAAATAAAATAAACACACATAAGTAGTACCCGTAATAAAAACTCTAAAGGAGATTATGTTCATTCATTTTCATTAGCACTTAATTAATTTTTAGATTTCCCTCCGAACCATCGTTGCTTCAAAAATGGATTGCTGCGACTGGGCGTGCTAACTGGATCCCAAAAAAAGGATCTAAAATATGTAGCCTACATTTTCATAGTAGACATATAATAAAAAAAAAAGTCAAAACATTATTATACCCGGATGCAATTCCAAATGTGGTAAGAAAATAACTTTTATTTAATTGATTAGGTATTGTTATACCTACACCTACAGCCCCTACAGTACAGGGTATCATCGAGTCGTAGAGTGCTAAAAAATTAATCTGCGTTGTATTCAGGGTGCCCCAGACGTGTTAAGCCGAAGTCAGACGAAAAAACGTATGTAGTTGGCTAAACGTCGGCTAGTTATGTGTCATAGAAATCAGAAGAAAAATCTAAGCCATTTTTAAAGGCATTTTGTCATGCATGACAACGCATGCAGGAACGCTTTTAGCTTGGCCAAAAGACATTGACTAACTACTGTGTACCAAACATTTTAGTTTAGCTAACTAAAATGAGATCTATTTTCTTATAGCTGGGGTAGCTATTACCTTTTAAGTGGTACCAAGCTAAAAGCGTTCCTGGCGAGAGGGCTGGTTGTGTCATTGTGTGTCCTTGTCGGATGTCTTGCCAGCACAACTAAAAAAGCTTTAAAATTTAGTTTTTTTATGAATTACCAAAACGAACGGTTTATAAATTACCTATTTTAAGTTTTTTATGTGACAAGAAATAAACGCTTTTATTATTATTATTATGTTTGTCAACTTTCGTATCTCGGAACTATGGAGTCCCGGACCTTATAAACTTATATATAATTATAAACTTATTAAAATATTTCTAGAGTTCATAAAATTAATAATCAATTCGTTACATTTTAAAAACAGTTCATAAACAATAAAACGATCTATCTATCTATACTATAACAAAGACCTATTGAGTACAGGCGTCTTTGATCTATAACGAGTACGATGTTGGGGCCTGGTAATACTAAATGCAAGATGGTGGTTTCAAAGAGAATGAATTAAACGTAGTGTTTACTTTCTCTGTGGATAATAAAACCACTTGTGTTTTTCAGTGTTTTTTTATTCTCTTTGCTCACTACTGTAGTGAGCTAACCATTATGCAATAGTACTCTGTGGAGCTAACGCTACGCTAACGCATGTAACATGCGTTAGCATCATAAATTAGTTAGGTACCTACCTACACTGTTTTAGTACTTATCTACATTAATTAATGTTCCTGTATATTAGTAGTTTTTTATGTTATTTTTAAGTTTTTTGATCTCACTACCTAGCTAGATTATCGCTTTGGATGTACTATATCTGTAATGATAATTTATTGAAATAAATAATTGAGTAATTGAGTAATTGAGTAATAGTCTGTGCTCACTACTAAACTGCTCTTTGCTTGCTCTTTGCTCACTACGTTTAGCAAAGAGCATGTAATTAGTTTAGTTTAGTTGGTTTGCTTACATCAGCATCATCAGCCTACATCTCTGTCTGCCACCCACATCCTAGTAGTCTGTGATCTCCTTTGGTGATCTCTACATGGTTGTTTGATTGATTCTCGCGCTTTGTGTTATATATTGTTTGTTTTTCATGAAAAATGGTGGCTTTTTGTTGTGTGAAAGGATGTAAAAATGGTCTTATCCCGGTAGCCGCTTTTCTTTCCACGGGTAAGTAAAAACAACAATACCGTTCTTTAGGGTAACCGTGAATTTTGTTTTTATATAGGTACCTATAAAAACAACATAATAAACCGACTGTCCTTTATTGGGGATGTATCGGTCACCCTCAGAGTGTACAAGGCAAAACTTGCTATTTTTGTTGTGTTTTGGTTTTGTCAAAAAACCCAGAAGTATTTATTTTGTAAAATTTTTTTGCTATAAATTATGTGGCGTGCGTGTCTATCGCTATCGCTATGCACATCCTACTCACGAAAAAAAATATCCCGCTTGTTCTTCGGCGTTATGGCACACACTTATGGTGCCTGTATGGGTGAAACTAGCTCCACGGGCTCCACCGCCTATTTTATTTTATTATTACGTTATTTTATTATTACGTCACAAACTGTAGGTACATTCAGTTTTTAAAAATTCCTTTGTTCAACTTAATATAAAATAAAATCGGCGGTGGCGCTAGTTTCACCCATACTGTATTGTAGATTTCCAAAGAATGAAAACCAGAAGTCGAAATGGGTTAATGCAGTGCCCGGAAAAACCACAAAGTGGTCTGTTGTTTGCAGTGCCCATTTTAAATGTGACGACTATATTCCTGGTTATACTAGGAAAATACTGAAACCTGATGCTGTTCCGTCAATATTTCCTAAGGTAAGAGTAAATAATCCGAGTGTGTCATCACTCTGCTCCTGTCTAGGTACCTACTCGTGTCTAGTCTAACGTGTTCTATTAACTTCATATTTCTTTGCAGGTCGTGCCCAGTGAAAAACAATGTTCTATTTTCAAACAAGTAGGTATTTACTGTGTAAATTTGAGATTGATAACTTGTATTAAATAAACGCATAACAATTCATTTTCTTTTACTTTTCTACTTGTTTGCAGTATTTTTTTATAAGAAGACAGAAGAGCTTTCTGTCTGTATTCTGTGGTTATGCAGCGTCAATATTATCAGATCTGGATAAGCAATCGTTTTTACAAGCAATTTGTCCCGTGTTGTGTTAGTTATTTATGGTCACCTTATTAGAAAGGGAGGGACACACAACCAAAGAGAGAACTCTCGCGCGGACCGGTTTTTGCGCCTTAGTGCAGTCTAGTCTAGGCTAGGAATACATCCATGTGTCTAGTATAGTACAATGTCTTTGGGTATGTTTTAACTTTTGTCCGGATGTCTTGTCACGTGTCTCTTTTGTTCTGATAAGTTTGAAGGGGATGAAAAGTTGCCACAAAGAGGAAGTGAAGTGAAGTGACATTTTCCGGACCGGAAAAAAGCTCAGAAGAAGGAAAGATAATAATTCCTATAGAATGTCAATGGAAAAAAGCCACGGCAGGCAGGAGTCGCAGGTGTCAATGTCAATGTCATGGCGTGTTGGTCATGGTCTGCTAGGGTTGTAACGTCACGCCTATGTAAACTCCTGTCAATCCTGTCGTGTCACATTACGATACGATACGAGTCAACAGTTTTGTGGTGTATGACCTACACAAAGTAAAAGTACACAACAGTAGAAAAGAAATACTTCAGTGTTAGTGAACAGTGAATTATTTTGTTGTTACTAAATATGAATTCAAAGGTGTATAAGTGGTGTATGGTTCGTCAGTGTAAGAACACATCTATAAAGAATCCTAGCAAGTTATTTGTTTACGTTCCAAACAATAAAAAAATGCGACATAAGTGGCTGAGATTCGCACGGCGTGATCCAGCAGCTATCTCTCAAAATTCGCCAGTTTATATCTGTGAAGACCACTTTGATGTATGTCTATATGTAGTCATAATTTGTATAAAATGTGTAGGTACCTACCTACCTACGTACCTACCCAGAATCTTAAATGTTTTCTCAACGACTTTTCTCCAGTCTTCCGTAGTGACTTCTGCACACGCAGTTTGAAGCAGTAAAAATATTTACTTTTTTTTTTTAATCTTACACTTCTACTGTACCTCTCAACTAACCAATTTTGATATGGTGTTTTATTCATTTCAGATGCCTAATGACATGGAGAATTATATGAACTATCATGTGATGGGGTCGGTGTCACAGATCCGCATGTATCCAGGGTGTGTGCCCACTAAATATGAGTGTCAACAAGGAACAGCTAATGCTACAGAAGGACCAATTATTCTCAAAAGAGGAAGAAAAAAATTCGTTGAAGAATATGAGAAACATATAGAAGAACGAGTACCCCCCTATCCGTCTGGGCGAACCGTTGATGTAGGTACATAATTTTATTAATTCTTAACACGCTTTGATTAGCTTGACCTGTATATATATCTAGGCACATTTAAATAGGTCAGTATGGGAAAGTCAGAAACTAATTAAAAGACATACAACAATCTCTTTTTTGGAACCATGTCATCGATTTTAGTTACAAGAAAACTGCATTTATACTTAAAAAACTTGTACTCAGCGCGGGAATTTGAACTACGACGTTTGGAATAAAAAACTAACACTCATTTTATTTCGATAACGATTGTGTAGGTCTTATGCAGTAAAAAATCATCATCAATCAATCAATATTAAAACAATAAGCATTTTTCTGGAATCAACGCACAGACCAAACCGCTGAAGCTATGAAGCTGAAATTTGGAAGGTAGCTTCCTTTTAAAACAAAACTGCGCACTTAGAAGGGATTTTTCGAAATTTCACCCCTAAAGGGTAGAAAAGGGGTGAAAATCGTTGTATGCAACTTTTTAATGCGTGAAGCGATTTTCTTCAAACTCGGTAGGTATAAATATTGTAAACGATAAATAAATTTACACGTTTTTCAGAAATTAAAAAACCCCTAAAGGGGTGAAATGTGGTGTCAAAGTTTGTATGGGAACATTTTAATGGGTAGTTCGATTTGCTTGAAACTTGGTTGTAATACTAACAATGCAAAATAAATATATACGTGTTTAAGGGTTTTTCAAAATAAACCCTTTAAAAGGGTTAAATGCAGTGTCGAAGTTTATGTAGAAAACGCGAGCGAAGCCGCGCGGGGTCTGCTAGTGTTATATGAAACATTTTTTCTGAAATGTACACACTTTGGTACAGCCACAGGTGCAGCCTACTAATACTACAGTAGCCATATAGGTACTACTGTAGTATTAGTAATACTACAGTAGTACCTATATGGCTGTACTACTGTAGTATTAGTAATACTACAGTAGTACCTATATGGCTGTTTTGTATATTTCGCAGGAAAATTACAATATTTTACCAACTAACCAGTTGTATATAAACATTTTATAAGCACCTACATTAGGAAGTACCTACTTAACTTATGTATAAACTGAATTAAAGAAAATATTAACTTTTTATTGTGTAGGTAAATCCAACAACTCGAAAAGACGTTTTGAATAAGATTGCAACCAGTGACGAAGCCTTAGATAATATCGGCTCATCTTCAGTAAGTACCTACCTACCTTTCATTTCAACTTATGTAGGTACCTACTTACCTACATACTTTAAGCTCTAATATTTTTATTAACCTGAAAAATAATATATACATAATATTAATATAATAAACCGCGCGAATAAACGCGTGCAAACAGCTTCAAAAACTTAAGAGGCCGTAGGTAGCAAATATGTGGTTTGAATCGTATTAGATCTCAAAATCCGTGAAAGATACCACCTTATAATGTTTGGAGAAATTAAACTTTGAACTTTTATCTTGCGTTGTGGTTTTTTAGAAACACGATTGGTAAAAGTTTTCTCGATCATATATTTTTTTGAAAAATACATGTTTTTCACACAGTTTGCTATTTATCTCAGGAACAGAACGCTATTTTTGTTGGTTTTATGTTTTGACAAATAGCCTAGAAGTATTCATTTAGTTCTGGTTTTTTAATTTTTCGATTACTTGTTTAATTAACTTGTAATTAAATAAAAACTGTTTTTTCGCTATAAATTATGTTGCGTGTCTATCGTTCTGCGCTTCTCACTCACGAGTAAAAACATTATTCGCTCTCCCGCTCATTCCTCGGCGTTATGGCACACACTTAATCGCGCACGATTGCGTGTGCGGGCTTTCCTGGGGGTCTATCACGAGTTAACCGTAGTATTGGATACTGTCTTCGTTAGCCTGTCGAGCATCACAAATGTATGAAAATCCAGTGCAGCGCCTCCCCCGGTAACTTGCATGAACTAAAAAATCCATACATTTAGAATACTTGACACGTGAGCGAGGATAGTTAACTATACCACACGAAAACTGATGATACGCTCACTGTACGCTCTTGGAACGCGCGATAGAGTGTTCGTTTAAATGAATTTTTAAGTTTGCAACAACGATCTGTGAATAACTTCACATATTTATTTTCAGAAAAATCCTAATAATATCCTACTAATATTATAAAGGTGAAAGTTTGTGTGTGTGCAAGTGTGTTTGTTACTCTTTCACGCTAAAACTACTGAACGGATTTGGCTGAAACTTGGAATATACATAGTTTATGACCGGGAATAACAAATAGGCTACTTTTGATTCCAGTATTCCCACGGGAACGGAAACTACCGCAGGTAACACCGCGAGGCGCAGCTAGTATTAAATAATCCAAAGTATTAAAAGTGTTTTAATGATTATTTTAATCTAATGCAAATAATAGTGGCAATACCTACCCATTGCACACAGAACACAGAACATATAAATGGTCTGTAGTTATAATTTAAGTTAAGTGAGTAGTATATAATGACTGTTTGTTTTCCTAAGAAATAAAAATAAATAAATAAATAAATTGCTGACTATTTAGAAAGTTAACAGGTTCTCAATGTTAGTTAAATCTATAGATGGTTTCTGATTTCCCCTAGAAGCCAATCTTAATAACCTATCTATCTTTGTCAGTAGCTACTCTACTACTGAAGCGCTCGTGGCGAAGCTTGCTAAGACGTTCTTGATAGATCATCGAAGTTAAGCAACGTTCTGAGCGGTCACTACTTGGATGTACGAGTACTACGAGTGGCATTATCAGCTGAGCGCTTCCGTGCTTCGGAGGGTACGTTAAATTGTCGGTTCCTGCTTTTAAAGTCGTTAAGCCATGACGGAGGCCTTTAGGCGGCCTAAAAACTCCGTCAACAGAGTTGGCCACTTGCTCATACGAACGAACGAGTAGCTACTTTACGTTTTCGTATGAAAGAAATATCAAATAGCTACCCACAGTAAGCAAAACTAAAGATAGATAGGTTATTGAGACCAGTAACGGCCGGTTTCAATATGACTTACGAATGATCGTAGATTGATCGCCATAGCAACTTTGTTTAGACAACAAAAAATGTAGGACACTTTGACAGATAACAATATTACTATGGCTACATATCCACGGTTATTATTATTAGTAAGTTGAATATTGCAACCCGGCATTAGTGGCCCTGATAAAACTCACCCTGTGCCTATACCTAGCCTGTTTACTAATTTTATAATACCTACTTTTTATTGTGCAGGAAACTTTATCAATACCTGAAATTGAATTAAAAGAAGAGATAGCAAGTGATGAAGAAGAGGACTTCCACCAGTCTGTATGTATTCATGTTATTTCTTATTATTCTATCATTCATTAGAATCATGCTTACTAGACATTACTAGACATTCTTGATAGATCGTCGAAGTTAAGCAACGTTCTGAGCGGCCACAACATGGATGGGTGACCGCAAGTGGCATTATCAGCTGAGCGCTTCCGTGCTTCGGGGTGCACGTTGAATTATCGGTCCCGGTTTTTAAAGTGGGCGGCCTAAAAACTCCGTCACCAGAGTTGATCTCGATTGATGTATAAAGAAAGTAATTTGAAGACATAGGTAATACTACTAGTATTATTTTATCTGTGGTAATACACATTTTTAATATTGAGAAGAGCTGAGATAGACCTAGTAGGTAAATGTCATGCTACTAAGTAGTAGTATTTGATACATTTTATATCAAAAAATGTATAATAAATGTTTATGAATTTTGCGTCTTTTTATAGTGTTTGTAACAGTCGTGTGTGAATAAAAACCCTCTGTTAGCTAGCCATTAGTCACACCGATGGCTTACTAAAACCAAAGACGATTAATACCTTGGTATTAATCGTCTTTGCTAAAACGTAAACTGTCTAAATAATAAAAAAATATGATCAACACTTTATTCCCGGGGAGCGGTAGCATGGTATCCATCCCCTTATAAGATGGTTGTAGTTCCAAAAACAAATGAATAGATGGCGTTACGTGTTTGCTATTTCGAAATAAAGTCTCTGGAAATTTATGAAAATGAATAAATTTTGCCAGAATCATACATTTTCTGTTTTAAATATATTTTTTTCAATATAACGAAATAAAATATCCCATTATTTTATTTACTAAATCAATTTCTACAAAATAAAATAAAATTACATGACATGAACGCTAGATGGCGCTGATTAAGAAACACAGGTAAAACGGGATAGCCCGACGAATTGCCCGCAAATTCAGGATTATTTTCAATGTTCTACATGAGGCATCTGTACTAGTGTATTATATAATCTGTGGGACTGTGGCGGTAGACATAATTCTTTCAGATCTTTTAGATATTTTTAGATACACTGAAGTTGAAACACTTACCTATAATACTCTTTACTCGCAGGAACATGAAAATGGAACTACATTAATACCTGAAGCCGAAATAAAAGAGGAAATAACAATAGATGATAACTTCACCCCGTGTGTATGTATTCATTTAATTTAATTATTGATTACCATTAAGGTGCCTGTATGGGTGAAACTAGCGCCACCGTCTATTTTATTTTATTATTACGTTGAACAAGGGAATTTTAAAAAACTGAATGTACAGTTGTGAAACCTATCATAAGCTTTATTTTAACACCTCTGTAATAGTTTCATTTTTTATAGTAGAGGAGTTGCAAAAACAAGAGTTTGGTGGCCAACAAGTGCAACTTCGCTACTCCTACTTCTATATTATAAACATTGAGATGTATTTAAGAGTCACAATCTAATAGCAAAAAATGTGCGTGCAAATTCAATGTTCTACAATGACATTTTGACATTTGAATGTAGACGTTAATGTCGTTTGTTTTAATGTTCAATGTCGCTTGTACGCAAAAAAGAAAAACTCTGCGCACTACGTAGCGTGCGCCGAGTTTGGCGTTTACATTTTATTTGTCTGATTAAATAAATAAATAAATATCCTTGGACATTTCACACGGCGTCATCTAGTCCCAAGCTAAGCAATTTAATGCTTGTGTTATGGTAACCAGATGACTGATAAACTACAGAGATACATTTTTTTTTTTGTAAATACATACATATTATACATAGAAAACACCCAGACACGAAACAAATATTTGCAGATCATGCAAACATTTGTCCCGCAGCGGGGATCGAACCCGCAACCTCTGCGTCTCAGGCGGGCTTTCGCCCACTGCGCCACAGAGGTCGCCAAAATTGAGATTGTGGCTCTATAATACATCACAATGATTATAAGCGCTAGTTTGCAGATGTTTGCAGTTTATGATCTGAAATAACACAGGGAGTCATGCAAGGAGTCGCGTTGGAACAGGCATTAGAATCACCTAGCATGTAAGACGAAACTGAAGTGATTATGAGCTCCTACCAGAATAAACGATTTTTCTTTCTTTCAGGTATTTCTTTAATACCAAACAAGCGAAGCGTTCTTTACTAGTTAGTTTATGAGCTGTTCATTTTCCAATTTGCAAGTGGGGTCGTAGAAAGATATTGGTAAATTTATTGTAATTACAATTGCATGTTTTTATGGATTTTATTTAATTAAGTTATTATATTATATTTATTATTTAATTAATTAAGCTTTGAAGATAATTGTGAAAATATGTAAAGTGACTTACCTATGTTATGTAATATAACTCTATGGTGAATAAATGAATACTGAATACTGAAATACTGAAATATAGAAGTGATTATTTGTTTTTCAGATGCAGTTAGTGAAAACAGAGCATGACCCGTTCGAGAGCAAAAAGGACCAGTTAAGTCATCATGTCGTGATAGGACATGATCACAACTACCAGGCTGCTATACCACAACCATTCACTGTAAGATTTGTTAAGCTATTGCATAGCTTCTATTATTCTTCTATTATTCACTTGCGGTCACTACTTGGATGGGTGACCGCAAGTGGCATTTTCATCTGAGCGCTTCCGTGCTTCGGAGGGCACGTTAAATTGTCGGTCCCGGCTTTTAAAGTCGTTAAGCCATGACGGAGGCCTTTAGGCGGCCTAAAAACTCCGTCACCAGAGTTGCCCACTTGCTCATACGAACTTACTTTTATAGCTTCTATCGCGGGCCTTGAGCGTGGAGACCGAATCCAGAAATTCCGTAACAAAAATAACCTAACACCCCCCATGCAATAGCTTTGGTGTAGGGAGTCGCGTTGGAACAGGCATTAGTATCACCTAGCATGTAAAACGAAACTTAAGTGATCCTTGAGGTCCTACAAGAATAAATATTTTTTCTTTCTTTCTTTCTTTACCGCGGCAGTCTCCGAGTGCCACCACACGTCTTTTCTTTTTTTAACCGACTTTGAAAAAGCAAGAGGTTCTGTTTCATGTTTTCTTCACCTCCCTCACCGATTGCTCGGTCAATGGTGGACCATTTTGAAAATTATTTTAGCGTTTGAAAGAATGTAATGTGTCCCATGAAAATGGTTTGAGGATCTGATGAGGTTCTTCAGAGTAATAAACAGAAATTCAATATTTTCTACGTCAAAAGTGAATTAATTTAGAAAATTCTTTTAAAAGAGTATTACTACCGAGGTGGTCCCATGAAGATAGATAGATAGATAGATCATTTTATTGTAATCTGTTGAAATTTTTACAAAGGTGGTAGGTTTGTGTTTAATAACAGTTTGCCCATTTCGGACGTACAACTAAAAACTTAATGACTACTTAGTATAACTCACAATACCTTCAATCACTGAAAAATTCCTGCTGCAAAAAAAAAAGTTTAATTTGAATTTTCCTTATTTTTTTTTTACTTTACTTATTAGTACTTATAGTGTTTTTTTTAATGTTATTTTATTTCAAATTACAGAAACCAATGGTGCCAGCACAGGAATCTCCCCAACCATTAATGTTAATAAGTGGAGTTGCATCCTTTCAGCCGTCTACTACGCCTGTAAGTATTATTTGTAGGTATATTATAATAGCACACGGGAAATTACTCACGTAAAATTATCGTCGATCTAGATACCTCCTCCTTACTCCTCGCGGTCGCGTCTCACACTCACACCCAGATGAAGATTCTCCGGAAGAATCCAAACATTGTCGGTATCTAAATCGACGATAATTTTACGTGAGTAATTTCCCGTGTGCTATTATGTCTAATACAACTCACGATAGTTTTGGAAGTGAAATTATTTGTATAGATTAAACAACGTCGGTAGTAGGGCTTGCTCCAGCAAGGCTAGTGAGTGTCTAACTTGTCGCGACACATAATTCATCGGAAGTACTAATAAACTACAGTAAATCGCGAAAACAAAAACAGATACCGTCAAATCTGACAGTTTTACTGTCATATTAACGACCTCTGTGGCGCAGTGGGCGAAGGCCCGCCTGAGACGCGGAGGTTGCGGGTTCGATCCCCGCCATGGGACAAATGTTTGTATGTTCTACAGATATTTGTTCCAGGTCTGGATGTTTTTCTATCTATAATATGTATTATTTACAAAAAAAATGTATCAAAGTAGTTTATCGGTATCTAACAGTCATCCGGTTACCATAACACAGGCATTAAATTGCTTAGCTTGGGACTAGATGACGCCGTGTGGAATGTCCAAGGATATTTATTTAATATTTGACAGTTTAATCGTGATGGCGACAAATGTCAATTTTGTGACAAGTTAGGCAATAGCCCTGCTTATACCGACTTATCAATTATGGAACATCCTGTATAATGACCAAATCTCATTCCAAATATTTTTTTTTGATTGCAGCAGACATCATTTGAAAATTCTTACAAAATCAACAAAAAAATGGCAATGGAATTACAGCGAGAAAAAGCCCTGAACGCGAAACATAAGAAAACTATCGAGGAACTGAGACTAAAAGTTAAAATGCTGCATAGTCGAATGAGAAGACGGGATTTACTAGTTCATAAATTACAGACTGCATTAAAAATAAAAAAATTCTTAAAATAGTGAACCTGAGTCATTAGTAAACTTGAGGGTCGACATTGATATTGTGATGAAATATTGACTATCTGAAAGAAAACCCTGTGAATAATTACAAGAATTTTTGTTGTTGTCATTATTGTCGTATAAACTATAAAATCGCTATACGTTCATGCCGCGAACCTCGCGAAGCTGTCAACAATCCACACTCACAGAGATTTGACAGTATTGTTCGCGTTCCTTTTTCGGTGGTAAAAAACCGGGAATGAACGCGCGGATCGCGTGCGAACGTGAAGAATAAATGCAATATTACTCCTGCTTTGCGGGTTCGCGATTTCGCGCGCGATCTGCGGCTGAGTTAGGATAGGCTAAAAGACTGTTTATTAATATTATTTAATCTATGATAATAATATGATAGTTCATGAGTTGATATGAAGGATAAATAAATGTTACTAAAGCCACAAAAAACACTCATTAAAATAGGTTGAATTGTAGGTTTAATTTTTAAGTCTTATACATATTTGTATTATAATTACTAGCTGTGCCCCGCGGTGTTACCCGCGGTGAATAAGTTAATAGATTTTTTTAACGACTTTTAAAAAGGATGAGGTTCTAAATACGTCGACTGGGTGAACTTATTTTGATGATTATTTTTTTGATCTGATGAGAATCGTCAGAGATATGAATAAAAATGCAGCTTGAGAGTGCAGAAAATTACTATTTTCTTACTTAATTGATTTTTTTTTTCATAAAATTTTTAATTTTGCTCCTTGGTTATACCAATGCGTCATTGTGTCACTTGATTTTGGTGCTCATAGAACGGGATGACTGCTGGTCGGTTACTATTCTATGGTCTAACACAGTTTATTTTGCTCGCAAAATATTCAAGAAGCTACCATGCGAGCGAAGCGAGCTTCGACCCAAGCGAGCGCAGCGAGCCGAAATTTTTAAGACAAATTCGTTATGTGACACTTGATGTAGCTTATAGTGCTTACAGTAAAGGCTGACTGTTGTTCGGTCCCTATTATATTGTCTGGCATAGATCAATTTGCCAGCAAATATTCAAGAAGCTACCGTGCGAGCGAAGCGAGCTCAGTGAGCGTCTTAAACTCGCGAAGCAAGCCGAAATTTTTAAAAACAAATACTCCTGACGTGACACTTGATTTTGCTTATGGAACTCATAAAAAAGGCTGACTGTTGGTCGGTTCCTATTCTATGGTCTGACATAGTTTATTTTGCTTGCAAAATATTCAAGAAGCTACCATGCGAGCGAAGCGAGACAAAATTTTTAAGAAAAATGCGTCATGTGACACTTGATTTTGCTTATAGTGCTCATAGAAAAGGCTGACTGTTGGTCAGTCCCTATTCTATGCTCTGACATAGATCAATTTGCGAGCAAAATATTCAAGAAACTACCGTGCGAGCGAAGCGAGCTTCGAACTGAGCGAGCGTAGCAAGCTTCAAACTAAGCGAGCGTTGCGAGCCTTTTAAACTCGAGCCGAAATTTTTAAGAAAAATGCGTCGTGTGACACTTGATTTTGCTTATAGTGCTCATAGAAAAGGCTGACTGCTGGTCTGTTCTTATTCTATGGCCAGACATAGTTCAATTTGCTAGCAAAATATTCAAGAAGCTACCGTGCGAGTGTAGCGAGCTTCGAACTAAGCAAGCGCATCGAGTTTCTTAGACTCGAAATTTTTAAGATAAATTCGTCATGACTGACATTTATGTTTGCTCATGGTGCTCAAAGAAAAGGCGCTGGTCGGTTCCTATTCTAAGGTCTGACACAGTTCAATTTGCTTGCAAAAGATTGAAAAAGCTACATGCGAGCAAAGCGAGCGCAGCGAGGTTTTTAGACTCGAAGCGAGCCGAAACTGTGGGAAATTTAATAAAATAGCGATGATGAGGTGCTGTACCGAATTTTAATTGAAGACACAAATATAAACTTTGTCCTAATGGTTTATGTTGAGTCAGAAATCTTTTTATCGGGGATTTATCTGCGTACATAAGTCCCAATTCCGTGAGATTATTGGGACAAAAAAAACAATATTTGAAATTCGTTAAGCCGTTGGAGTTTGAAGAAGCATAATTTAGGTATTTTGATAATCTCACGGGCACAATATGCTTTTAAGGGATTTAAAGTAGCTTATGACATGTTGTTATCCAGGATATCAACTGACCTGGTACCTACCAAATTGTATTCAAATCCGTCCAGCCGTTTCAGCGCGAAGCAGTTATAACATTGCCTGTGCTGCCATCTATTAACATTATTTTGACTAACAGTTACGTTTCACGGCCAAACTATTTTGATGAATAATTTGGTTTAATAATCCCACGGAACCATTCCTTTTTTCAGCAATTTAAGGTAGCCTATTTGTTAATCCAGGGTACTGCTACCAAATTTAATTCAAATTCATCCAGCCGTTTGAGCGTGAAGGAATAATAACCTTACCTGTGCTGCCATCTATTGAAATTATTTTGTTATTTTTTCACAGCCAAACTATTTTGTATTTGTTTAATAATGCACTTTTCAGGAATTTTAAGTAGCGTATATTTTTATCCAGGGAATAAACAATTCTGCTACCAAATTTAATTCAAATTCATCCAGCCGTTTGAGCGTGAAGGCAAATAACTTTGCCTGTGCTGCCATCTATTGAAATTATTATGTTACTTTTTCACGGCCAAACTATTTTGTGTATACTATTTTAATGAATTTGATTAATAATCCCACGGAATCAATGCACTTTTCAGGAATTTTAAGTAACGTATATTTTAATCCAGGGTTTATGCAATCCTGCTACCGAATTTCATTCAAATCCGTCCAGCCGTTCGAGCGTGAAGGAGTTATATTTTTGCCTGTGCTGCCATCTATGAAGTTATTTTGTCTGACAGCTGCCTTTTGCACGGCCAAACTACCGAAACTATTCTAATGAACATTTTGTTTTATAATCCCACGGGAACACTGCACTTTTCAGGAATTTCAAGTAGCCTATTAGTTATTCTAGGGTATAAGCAATCCTGATACAAAATTTCATTCAAATCCGTTCAGCCGTTTGAGCGTGAAAGAGTAACAAACACACTTACATACTTACACACACACAAACTTTCACCTTTATAATATTAGTGGGATTAGTGGGATTACAAGTGGGGCAAAATTGTATTTTCAAACTGTCGCTCATTTTGATTTGCTTATAATGGTTGATTTTTTGACCGAGGATAGTAATTTAGGTATATTAAGAATGATTACTTTTACCTTTGCTAATTTTATCCGACACTCATTTTTGGATTATTTTTATTTTAACTGCATTTATTTACTTTTAAATTTATTTTATTTTCCTGTATTTATATTTACGTATTGTTGTGAGAGAAAATAAATAAATGATTGATGATTGATTATCAAAAAAAATATTATTGAAAACATTTTTTTTATTCTTAGGCTTTAATTTTATGAAGTGGGCATTTTGCAAAGTGGGTATTATGAGCAGTGGAAATAATTATAAGTAGTCATTTTAATTTGTAGTCATAAACAGCCGAAACGCTTTTGTCATGGCCAAGTGACTGTATTTTCCAGGACAAAAATAGAAACGCATAGGTAGTTGTTGATAGATCCATTATACCTTAATAGTAGGTAATAGCAGGTAATTTTGATGTTTATTTTTTATTTTGAATTAAAAAGCTATTTTTAATAATGTATTTGACTTGGAGTTATTCCTCATGGCCGAACAAGAACCTTTTCTGTTATCCCTAATATTTGCAGGAATAGGTATAGGAAAGTAAGTAGCTACTTACGTGAACCTCTAAAGTGTAAGACGAATATTTGAATTAGGCATTCACCAATAATTGGTGAATGCCTGATTTAAATATTATTTTAGCTAATGTAGGTACCAAGGAATTAAAAAAAGTCTGATCTAACAAGCAAGGATCTCTTTTAGGTTCGTATTCAGAGACTGCACTCAGACATGAGTGTTCGCTCAAGTACCTACCTATCGATTTTTTTTGACAGTTCTTTTGAAACTGAGTGATGAATCAAAGCTTGAGTCACGATTCACGCTTGAGTATGGACTCTGAATAGCCTCTGATGATGCCAAAAGTGCTTGTATCTAGGTACTATCTTGTCAGCATTTTGATAATGACAGAGGTAGAAAGGCATAACTACAATAGCCAAAAGAAAGGAAAAAGGTACCAAAACTAGAGATGGCACGTAATCCGGACAAAATGTATTCTGGCTTTTAAAAAATAAAAACAAAGGCCTCAAGTAAAAGTAAGTTCGTATGAGCAAGTGGCCAACTCTGGTAACGGAGTTTTTAGGCCGCCTAAAGGCCTCCATCATGACTTAACGACTTTAAAAGCCGGGACCGACAATTTAACGTGCCCTCCGAAGCACGGAAGCGCTCAGCTGATAATGCCACTAGCGGTCACCCATCCAAGTAGTGACCGCTCAGAACGTTGCTTAACTTCAACGATCTATCAAGAACGTCTTAGCAAGCTTTGCCACGAGCGCTCAAGGCCTCAAGTTATACCTACAGCAGTTTAGATTTTGGAAAAACAAGTTCCACACTTCATCCGTACGATGGATATAGGAATCAGGCATAAAATCAATAATTTTGATTATCCAAAGTTTAGATTAAACTGACCTGACTGACCTGACCTGAATAACTGACTCAATTTCGATTCCACCATAGTGATCTAAGTTAAGTAGGTACCCATCATAATTAAAAAATAGATCTGGGTCTTAATTATTTAGCCTGTGTAGGCTAAGAAGCTACCTACTTCCTCTACATTCACAAATCAATTTTTGGTAATTTCAAGCCAGAAATTACCTCAATCACACATAAAGTTATCACATTCTCAAAATTTCCTATATTTTTATTGTACCTAGGTTCATCAATCAGTCATCCATCACCATAGGTGAATCAAATTCAATACCTACCTAGGTAGGTAGGTACTATTTATCTAGGTACCTTAACGTGAACTTATATTATATTCAATACCTACTCATTCATTACGAATACTTAGTGGCTTATCCCTAAGGCAACGACAAATAAACATAAACACGATTATTACTTGGATTGGTAAGACATATTGAACAATTCCATTCAATTATCCTATCCGGCACACAGTCCGGCCAACGAATGGTCGGCAAAACAGTAGTATGGTAATAGACGAAAACTGGTACGTTACATCTCTAATGCAAAACGTCAAAGTTAATCCAAGTCAAAACAATTTGCCATCTGTGGTGAAATGGAAACTGTCCAAAATGGCCGAGACGGAAACCGATAATAACAGTATTACAAGAACAGAGAAGAATAACAAGATAACAGAGATTGCAAATGGGCCACGCCGTGTTACAATATACAAAACTGATACGGGTTTCGGTTTCAACGTGCGGGGACAAGTGTCTGAGGGAGGGCAGCTGAGATCGATCAATGGGGAGCTTTATGCTCCTCTGCAGCATGTGAGCGCCGTGCTGGAGCAGGGCGCGGCGGAGCAGGCCGGCATCAGGAAGGGCGACAGGATTCTCGAAGTGTAAGTACCCCCCACGCTCAGTTTTCACACGTTCCACTCATCGAACTGTAACTATGGTTCCCATTCAATTTTCCCAGCATTGACTGACTTTTTCAACACTCGAGCCCTTTCTCCGTTTGTATATGATGGTGAATGTGATTTTGGTGATAAGGGCAGACTCTTGAAGTTGTCAGAATTGGTTTGTGTCGGCAATTAGATTTACATAATGTTGTGATGATTCATACATACTCACAAACTTGTTTGTGAATGGATTCATTCAAGTTTGAAATTGTATTCTGATAACAGCCTCATTACATTTTGTAAAATTATTATTTTGACACAAGTTTAGTAGGTAATACCTAGTTTCTAAAACTTATTTATAGTTGAAACAAGCCACTAACTCTCATTTATTATGTAATCTAGGAAGAGGTAGGTACAAAATAATTGATATTATAAAAATGATTATCAACCACAATATTATATATTTGAAGCCTGTAATGTTAGGACATTACAGAACGCTGTAGAGCAAAGACCTTCCTATCCCTGCTTTGGTGGTTATTCATCTATTTATGTACCTGTTAGATGTTTATTTCTAATTTAAATACCTAACATAATAAATAAATACTTAATTAACACAAGTTATAATATTTTGAATAATCTATAATCACATTTGAAATTACCATTACTTAATCACCTGCAAAGATTTTCAAGATTTGTGTTTTTTTTCTGTAATCATAAACTACCTTTGAAATTCATCATTTAGTTTTCTATTCAATCAAGAAATGTTTCCTAGAAACAACTAGTTTGGCTTCTCTGTAATCTTACTGTGACACAGTTTCCTGAACATGAATAATTTACTTTATGAGGTCACAGTCACCTCGTGTTTTGTTCACATATTTTTCACTCACCTACCATTGGCTGAGTGTTTCTCTTCAGAGGGCATATTAGATTCTCTGTCCGGTTTTTACTTTGTTTAGCCACAACGGAGGCCTTCACCAGGCCTAATATCTCTATCACCCGAGCTACATTTACATTTGAATGTTATATAGTTTTGGTTTAATGGACATTATCATTATCAGGCACTTTTAAGGTTGTTGACAGTCATAAATCTGCCTAGCAACCAATTGAAATTGTTATTCAACAGTTTCTCAATGCTGCATTAGCATTTCTATTATGTAGTGTCAATCAGTATCAACACAGTTCAATTGAGACAGTTGTACAGTATTAACAAATACATTGGGTAGCCATTTACAGTGGGTACAGTATCTTCGGGTATAGACTACAGACAGACACCCAATTAAATTATATACCTAAACATTTGATACTGCCGTTGATTGGAGTACCCAGTGTATGTATCTAAACTTCAGCCAAATTCAATGTGCCATGTTTAATTCTGTTTAAATAATAAGTACACAAACGCCCCTCTGACCTCACTCAGCATCTCTTCTCTTATCATAACACTGAGATTAGACAATGCACCAACCTCAACCTACTCCCAACTGATACTAAGCAGCTACATCCAGTTAACACTATGCCCTATAGCCCTATACTAATTACATCACTATATAAATGAACCGAATACTCTATTAACCTATTTAATTATCTAGTACTAGAAATTAAGAATTTGTTAATGTTATTTTGTTTAAGTAGAGCAATATCTGTCCTTCTCTAGTCAGGAATGTTAGTTTGTTTGTTTTAGCTATCATAACAATGTGTTCTGGTTACTTGTGCAACTAGTAAAGTATGATAATTTTATTGACAAATAGCTGACTATGTTGATTAAATTTCGTCCCCAAAATACCTGTAACCTACCGGAAGTCCTGAGCAAATTATGGGCTGTTATAAAATCGATCTAGTCTAATCTTAATAGCCAACTGGATCCCACTTTGTATGGGAGGGTATAAGCAATTCTGGTACCAAATTTCATTCAAATCCGACCAGCCGTTTGAGCGTGAAAGAGTAACAAACACACTTACTTACACACAAAAACTTTCACCTTGTAGGATAGTAGGATATTATATGAAATGGGTGACCTCTCGTGGCAGGGCTCCTCCGTGCGTAGAAGGGGTTACGTTAAATACATTGTCGATCCCGCATAAGATTTCGTTGAGCCATAATGATGACCATAAAAGGAGTAAATAAAGTTGTCCACTACCTCATACAAACTTGTTCTTTACTTTATATTGTTTTATACTTATAAGTACTTAGGTACTTACAAAATTTGTAACAGGACTCCACTGAGAAAGTCACGAGCCGTATTCGTCCCTAACCCTACAATCAGCTTCATAATCAGTTGTCATTTTGAGGTCAATTCTAATCGTCTCATTAGCAGTCATTTGAACGTCGCAATTCCACTATCAATATTTGTTGAGCTGAGCATCTATTGATGCCACAACTTGTGATATACTCTTAAGATGCAGTCGTTTTTCACTTTTTTACGTCTCAGTTTTACCCTAATAAGGTTTAAATTGTGACCATATTGTTTAAATATTACGCCTGTTTTACAAAAGCATCAGTAATCATTAGTTCTGTGTGTCAAGAGATCAGAATATTGTGTTTTGAAAGATCATCCGCCTCTTACTAAATCGGAAAACATTTGCGGATACTTATTACAAGTTGAACTCGTAACATCAGCTGAACTGCGAAAATTGACACATCGTTTTTCAGCTTCAAGAGTAGGGGCCCAGAATCTCAGTGTTATTGTGTTATTCCCAGTGATTTCAGTAACCGTTGTGGTTGATAGCAACCGTGTCAATGCTTGTGAGTGCACGATGTCGCTGCAAAGAGGCGGATCAGGCAGCTTTCGATATTGCTTCTATTACTGCGACGGATTCGAGATTTATGATCTGGAGACTGAGCAGGCGGTAACGGCACCTGGGTAAATCACACTAATATTACTAGCAGACCCGCGCGGCTTCGCTCGCGTGTTGTCATACCTACCTTAACCACTGGTCCTACAGACTTGCTATTTTGAGAGAAGAAAAGGGATTTCTAGATAAAGGTGAAAGTTTGTGTGAAGTGTGAATGTTTGTTAGTCCTTCGCGCTCAAACGGCTGGACGGATTTGAATGAAATTTGGTATCAGGATAGCTGATATCCTGGATAAACACAGGCTACTTTTGGTTTTCCCTCGGGAACGGGAACTATTCACCGCGGGTAACACTGCGGAGCGCAGCTAGTATTCAATATTAAAAATACATGGACACGAGATTTTATTGCGTTATTTACCTCATTAATATCCTGACGTTTTGGTTATGTTACAATGATTGTGATTCTGATCCTTCAGCATTCTTTGTTGTTTTTTAATGCTTATATATTTTATACCTATTTCTATAGCTCAATCACATTATACGTAGCAAAGAGACTTTTGGTGTCCTACGCTCACGCACAGGCGAAATTATTACGTGTGGGTGTACGAATCTACGCGCTTTTCGTAAAGGTCAGCTTTAATAAGATCCTTCCCACCACAAAGCCCGAACACCGAAACTAGTTCCGAGAATATCCCGACTCTTAAGCCTAAGCATTAAGGATTTACGTTGCTGTGAAATGTCGGCAAAATCTGCCATCCCTTCCCTTGCTAGTGTCAAAGACAACAAATCTAGGGCCTCTAAATTATCTGATGAATAGTGTTTTGAAAACGAATGAAAAATTTACGGCAATTTTTGTCCATAGATAAATAACTCAAAATTGTAACTTAACTAAGTACAAAAAATAAAAAAAAAGGTTTATTAAAAAACTAGAAGCGGGAAGCTTTAATATAACCTACCAAATCTGTTAGACTGTTATTAATAACAATGAAATAGCAAAGTCATAGTAAACGTAAGAAAGTGTCAATCTCTGATGATGTTGTGGGTCATACGTTTACTTATGTCTATATTTACTCATAAATATGTTAAAACTATACAATTAAGGATTGTTACAATGTATGATTATGACTGTATCATCCCAATTACTTAAATAAAATAAAAAATCTAAATACCTATCTTGGAGAAACGAACTCCACCTATGACTTTGCAAATTGTTCCTCAAAGTCGTGTCCTGACACATATTCACTTTTCCTGTTGCGATTAATTTCATTAATTAATTATTATCTGTGCAATAAATGCTCAATATTGCTCTAAATTACTTTGTTTTCATTGCATTTCAGTTATCTCTGTGTGTGGTTGGATTTAACCTCGGTTTACACACTTTGCACGTGCTAATCGGTTTTCATGACGAAACATTAACTGTCTCTTTCTATTTCTATTGGTATTATAATATAAGACATATGTACTATCTCAACTAGTAAATAAATGTTTTATGCTAGATGTAATGTAATATAAATGTAATGTAATCGAATGTACTTACTATTCTTAGGTCTGATAAGTGACTCGTTAAAATTGATATCTATTAATCTGAGGATTCAATATTGCGATAAAACACTTACAGATACTATTTCAAACTAGTGAACATTGTAGCCGAGTCGTTTAATGCAAGTCTACATTAATTTTAATTGCTATTTAATATTGTCATATAAGCCGTGTTGGTCAAGTGGATTAGTACCTCGACTTTCGATCCGAAGGTCGTGGGTATCCGGCCGTGCATCAATGAACTTTTCGCATCGAAAAATTTATATGCGCTTTAACACGAGCTTATAACGGTGAAGGAAAACATCGTGAGGAAACAAGTTAGCTCTCTAATAGCGTCGATGGGCTTGCAACCTGTCACGTATGGAAAGTTAACTTCTGCAAAAAGTGGGCATGTACCAAATATGTATTGTATTTGGACATACCTCTGACTACCCCCTTAGACATCTTCAAAAAGATCTAATAATTGCCTAATGATCTGAAAGAAATGTCTACCGCTCCCGGGATACAGTCGTGATCATATTTCATTTCAAATATGGTTATTATTTCCATTATTATTTATTATTCTCGTATTTAATACTATGATTTATGTATATGTAAGTGCATATCAAGATATCTATCGCCCTTGGGGATGCAGTGATATAAATCAAAACAAATCATAATTATATAGAATAGAATAGAAAATAATTTATTTGAACAACACAAAGTACATACGAACATTACAACAACAAGACATAAGGAAGACAGAAATGAAATACTACAGATAAAGGGAATAGGTATGTCTCCGGTCGACATTAGTGGCAATTCTGAGTGTCGCAAAAGCTAAACTAAGCTAACTAAAATTATTTCCATCCTTTTTATTTCCATCGCTATGAAAGGGACGGCAACAATTTTAGTTAGCTTAGTTTAGCTTTTGCGACACTCAGAATTGCCACTTTTGTCGACATAGTAGGTCGACTTAATCGACTTAATAGGTTTATGTTTTCACTTATGGTGTCTGTATGCGTCAAACTAGCGCCGCCTGTTTCATTTTGTATAGTTTAGGAGGAGTAGCGAAGTTGCACTTGGTGGCCACTAAACGTAGTGTTTTTATTCTCTTTGGTGGCCACCAAACTCTGTTTTAGCTACTCTTCCTAAACTATACAAAATTAAACTATTACAGAGGACTTATTTGAAGATCCCACCAAAACTACCTTAAGCATGTAGGTATCTAAATTAAATAAGCGTGGTTAAGGTTTTGCAACTGCTCGTCTAGTCTCAACAGTGGGCGGTGGCCTTTACCCATTTACTTAAAGATTTTATTTATTCAGAGTGTCGCAATACATCGTTCATCCCAAAAGCGTAATCATGTAGGTCGGCAAATTAATATCTCTCAGGTAATTAATCGAAAACTTACTAATTCAATATCGTTTTACCGTTTTTGAATTTTCTTTTGAATTTAATAGTCAATTTGCCTGCTCAGTTGAGCGGCTGAGTAAGGATAGTAGGTACATCGTTTTTCGATCCGGAAATTGTGGGTATGAATCCTGGCCACAGAACACGAGTTCTAATAGACGATGCTTCACTTCACTTCACTACTTCGTTGTGGCTACTGCGACTTTAGATGTCACAATTCTGCCAGTGTCCGTATCGCGCTAGTTTCATAAACTTTGCTGGAGGGTAAATAGACGATGCTGGTCTTCTGTGTGATATCCTAACATCCGCAAATGTTGACGTGACGTGACATCTTCAAAGGGTGTTGATTTTAATCAGAGAGAATACCGTATAATAATACGTGCTTTGGGAATACCAAATTGGGATACGAGTACATACAGGTCATGTTCTTTTCGTTTTCTTGTCGTATAATAAATTCCTTGTTAAAAATTAACCTCGTTATTTTATTAGACTAGTAACATAGTAAGCTTACGATAGCTCAGACGGCAGCTTTATCTGTTGCTATCTCTTTTCATTGACATAAGAGTAACAAGAAAAAACATTACCTTGTGAATTGACAAATCATTATGAATAATGGGGTATGTAAATAAATGTCTCTCACAACATTTATTTGTAATAAGTTAAAACCGACACTCATTTTTGGATTATTTTTATTTTAACTGAATTTATTTATTTTTAAATTTATTTTATAATCCTGTATTTATATTTATGTATTGTTTGTGAGAGAAAATAAATAAATGATTGATTGATTGATTGAATAATAATGATCGTCTCTGATGATGTAGTTTCCAGCCCGACAGTCGGGACCGACAATTCAAAGCGATAAAATTCAAATAGGTACATATCTAACGTTAGTGTTTTTCAAATAAATTATAGAATATAAATATTATTCATAATCCTGCGAGATAACAATGCAGAAACCGTCACTACGACGAGCATGTTATCGAAAATACCTACTGGCCTATTGTATTCAAGCAAAATAACAGGATATTCTATTTGTGTTATTGTTGACAGTGTTCAATAACATGAAAATGCGTGACCCGAAATGAGTTCCCGTTATGTTTATAAATGGACCGCGTCTGGTGATTGTTAGCAGAACTTTACTATTTATTCTGTGGTAGAACATGTAAAACTCTTTTGTTATGTCTTCTTTAGTCATTGTCGTGACGTTCAAAGAACAACATAAAATACGCGTTTTCAAATCAGGCGTTAAGAGCGGTCAACCCGGCTCACTTTTCATACAAACGCTCGTACGTGATTATGCCGTTGTAACAGACCTTTCTTTTAAACTTTTGGACTAAAAGGTATCTTGTGCACTATATCTAGGTTTCTATAGAAACTAAAAATCAAAATTTTGAGAAACAAATTCAGTATAAGCTTCCAAAAACCTGCTTTTAGCATAAATTTTACCTGAACTTTGGCCGTTCATAATGTACTCAAAAATTGTAAAAGTAAAGAAAATATTGTCATAGAAACCTTGCAAATCTTATGGAGATTCTAAATGACTAATATTTATTTTACAAACTTATAAGGCTTACTAAAAAACACGTATTTCCTGGAACACGTTTTATGAAATTTCCGCACACTATTTTTCGAGTGAGCGAGTGAGCGGCGAAAGTACCTACTGAATGCCGAGCGCTGAGGCGCTATCTCTCTTTTTTCGCTTTGCTTCTTTTTCTAGCATTGCGCTGGATGAAACAACAAGTTTTTCAGCTATGCCCGCGTCGATGATAGACGCACCGGGAAGGGCCACCTTAAGAGGGCCATATTTCGTTATGCTTATCCGCTGGCAAGTGACAGCTATACATAAAATCACACACCTGTTCTGTTCCTCATAGGGATAGGCAGAGACAATGATTTCCATTTGCTACGATCTTGACACTTAATCTGTCATTTTATTCATTCTCATCACATTTTTCTTATAAGTTCTCTCAGGCTACTTTTGACTTGGACTTCCTGGTACGAAATAAATATAAAAATATATCTAGCTGTTGTATATAAAAAAATAAATATATCTAGCTGGCAGGGGACCGAGAGGGATGGAAGCAATTGGGTGAGACCTTTGCCCAGCAGTAGGAAATTATAGGTAAAAAAAAAATCTAGCTGTATTTAATTCAAAACTGTCAGCTACTGGCTACTTTTGATGTCTATCTATAGTGTTCCATATTTACTATTTAGGTAATTGAAAACCCTTAGTCAAAAGTTTGAAACCCGTGTTCAATCTAATCTGCCGAACACAAATACATATAATTCGAAACTCGTATGACAAGCAAGACCCTTTCTAAAAGTTTGTTTAGAAGTTGTAAACATTGTTTACGAATAGACGAGTAGGTAGGTACTGCTTAAGTAAACATACATCTATCAAATCGGTGTTAGATGATGTTATACTAAACATCGACAAACACAACTTTTTAAACGGGTAATTAATATTTTATTTAGGCGAAATTTTTATATATTATGAGATCTGTTTTTATTCAGAGAAGTGAAAAAATATTTATATTACTGAACACTAAATCTAAAATGCAAAATTGCAAAATGTAGGGTTTTGCTAAATATTATGTAGGAATACATTCAAAGCCTTCTTGGATTAGTGGTATTCCCGTACCGTGGGTTCATATTCTACACAATGTCATGCAGTTTCGGGATTTTCAAAAATACTAACAACAAAAATACTAAAAATATTGATGTATATGTGTGACAGTGGCCATTGTGTCCTGTGCTGTGACATCTTCTAAGGATCTTCATTGCCTGAAGATCTAATATAATATATATCTGTCTGATCCTGTTTAGTTACAGTTTAGTGAACATCAAACTCTTTTGCATCGTAAAGTAAAGGATTTTGTTTAGATTTCCTCTGCTCATGACCGTTGGCATTGGCCGAAACGCGGCTATTTCGGGAGTCGTAAAGCTAATTGGAACGATGATTGATTGGCTAATACATGCAGATTAAATGTTGATTTATATCGATAAGTGCGTTTACTAGCTGTACTTATTGAATAAGGGAAGGTTCATATCTGACGTAAAATACGCCGAGCGTATCATCATAACTATATCATCGCACTAACGTATCATCGGTTGAGTGTGAAACGGTCAAGTGTATTCTATACATTTGTCTGTTCTGGCGTTACGCGACCGATAATACGCGACGCATGTTCCGTCAGATATGAACCTTCCCTTATAGTGACAAAGCCGTTGTACGAGTTGTACCTGCTTTTTCTAAAGTGAGAAATTTTTTAATGTCGTGGCTCAGCTAATTTTAGTTATTTCTAACAGCAAGAATATCTGCGTAAAAACAAGGCTAGGGGAATTGTCACTCCTCGCGGTCACGTATCATGCCAGCACCACACATTGGTTTCAATATGGTTCCAACATTAGAATGGCCAATGGCTTCATTTGTGTCGAATAACCGTAAACGTAGATTAACGTAAATTGTCGGTCCCGGCTTTTAAAGTCGTTTAGTCATGACGGAGGCCTTTAGGCGGCCTAAAAACTCCGTCACCAGAGTTGACCACTTGCTCATACGAACGAACGAAATTGGCCATTCTAATGTTGGAACCAGTTGAAGCCCAGAAGCCCATGTGTGGTACCGGCATCACACTACAAGCAATGTAACATACCAACGTCGTGCGAACGTATAGTACAATTGTCAGTTTTTTAAGTGAAATACGACTTGTTTCAGGAATGGCGTGAACGTGGAAGGGTCCACCCACAGACAGGTGGTGGACCTCATCAAGTCAGGCGGGGACTGTCTCACACTCACCGTCATATCCGTCACAGCCAGGGTAAGACTTTCTTTTAATAAATTAATATTCTTGGACATTCCACACAGCGTCATCTAGTCCCAAGCTAAGTAATTTAATGCTAGTGTTATGGTAATCAGATAACTAAACTACACCTACATCAACACTAATCTACACTTCTACACTAAAATAATAAAGAGGTAAAGTTGGTTTGTTTGTATGTTTTGGGTAATCTCCGAAACTACTCATCCGATTTCAAAAATTCTTTCACCGATGTGTAGCATGGACTTTCCGAATGAACATAGGCTATATTAATTATTTGGGGTACAAAATTTTATTTTCTTTCTTTCACTTTGTAAAGATGTAAAGGCCTAAGTTTTTTATCTCCCAGGAGGCAGAGAGGTTGGAGCCGTGTGATGACGGCACGGCGCCCGTCGGAGTGATCGGTGGCGCGGCCAACTCCCGCGCTACCGTCTACCAGCGATACGACTACACGGACAAACGATCGCTGCCTGTTTCTATACCAGACTACAGGTGACTGCCTGCCTTAGTCCGTATACAGAAAGAAAGCTGGAAACTTATAAGCGCTTACCAGCTTTGGAAAATATATGAATGCGCGCCGATAAGCACTGAACGATGCCGACAAGTTCCGACAAGCTTCAACACGCGCTGGTCAACGCTGGGCGCTGCCATTTAACAAATGCCAAATCATCGTCCGATGAGTCCGACATTTTGCTTGGTCTTCAACATGCTTCCTTTGTGTAGAACGGACCAGCGTCGACAAGCGCCGGTAAGCGCTTATAAGTTTCAAGCTTTCTTTCTGTATACGGCCTTACTTTTGCTGGAATCTTTACCGTCACTTTATGGAGCCACTACCGAATCGTTCGTTCGTATGAGCAGTGTGTATAAACTCCGTTACCAGAGTTAACGGACTGGTAACGGACCACCACCACCAGGTTCTTGCCTGATTCTCTCCCTAGCATGTGCAACACGAGAAATCATCTCGTCGACAAAATATTCTCTCCTTCTCTAACATAGTACGTTAGAGCAGTTTGATCGAGATATTGAATTTGCCGTCTTGACGAGTTGCACTTAGGCCTACTGGTGTAGGGAGTCGCGTTGGAACAGGCATTAGAATCACCTAGCATAGTCGAAACTGAAATGATCCTTGAGGTCCTACCAGAATAAATGATTTTTCTTTCTTTACGGCGCTACGGAAGACCAGCGCTTTGAGAGGTTCCTTGGTTCCTGCCTAAGCATCATGCTGAGTAGTAGCCATTTTTGTCATTTTTCTTGTTTTACTTTCTCTTTTTATACAGGGTGTTACCAGACCACTACCGAAAACTTTAGGGGGTGAAAGTACCCATCAATATGAACAACTTTTTCTAAGAAACCAACACTGTGAACGCGATAAAAAAACAGCAGTTCCATACATAAGTTCAATACCTACTTGGCTAAAGTGTATGAAACAGCTGTTTTTTTTTTCGCGTTCACAGTGTTGGTTTCTTAGAAAAAGTTGTTCATATTGATGGGTACTTTCATCCCCTTAAGTTTTCGGTAGTGGTCTGGTAACACCCTGTATGTAATGTGTTTTCTTAATTGTAATGACAAAATAAAGATTTTTCTTTCTTTTTCTTTCTTTAACAAAAAAAAGGCTACTTCTGATCCCGGTATTCCCACGGGAACTATTCACCGCGGGTAGGATATAAAATATAGTTTGTGATTGCAGAGTGGTGATGGAGCGCAACACGGGTCGTTCGTTCGTAGTGTTCAACGTACACATGGCGGGGCGCCACCTCTGCAGCCGCCGGTACCGGGAGTTCGCCGCGCTGCATCAACAGCTGAGGAAGGAGTTCCTAGGTAATACCACAGATTATATATTACACTAGTACAGATGCCTCATGTAGAACATTGGAAACAATCCTGAATTTGCGGGCAATTCGTCGGGCTATCCCGTTTTACCTGTGTTTCTGAGTCAGCGCCATCTAGCGTTCATGTCATGTTATTTTATTTTATTTTGTAGAAATTGATCTAGGAAATAAAATAATGGGATATTTTATTTCGTTATATTGAAAAAAATATATTTAAAACGGAAAATGTATGATACTGGCATAATTTTGGTGTTTACATGAATTTCCAGAGACATTATTTCGAAATCGCAACACGTAACGCTATCTATTATTATTTTTTGGAACTGCAAGCGTTTTATAAGGAAATGGTACCCCATGGTAATACTATCATATGAAGCTATGATAAGCTTTCTAGGCTTCCTACTAGCTGCGGCTTGAGGAGCTTGATAATAGCGGGTAGGTAGCAGGCAGGTTGGCGGCGTATATGGAAACAGTAAGATGATTGAAAGAGTTTAATGAGGATAGATGATAGTTAAATAAATAAATAAAATAAATGCGCCGCCCGCGCATCCCGCGCGGTCCCCCGCGAAGGGCAGAAATGTACTTAGTGCAGGGCCGCATTCAGATCTCGATGATGCAGGACGCTACACATATATCTCTACTATATGCACATATGTTTAGGTTTAAAGAATGTTTATTTCCAAAGAAAGACACAAAAGTTACTTATTAATCACCCCGAAGAGACGTGAACATGTTAAGGAGCTAAGCCCTCAGTCGTTAAGCAGTAACATATTGGCCTTAAAGTCCAGTAAAATGAAATTAGCATAAGAAGTTACTGTTTCAGGCTTCAACTTCCCGAAGTTGCCGGGCAAGTGGCCGTTCACGCTGAGCGAGCAACAACTCGACGCCAGGCGGAGAGGGCTAGAACAGTATTTAGAAAAGGTATGATGAGCCTTGTTGGTCAAGATTAATAGGTAACTTGACTTTTGACCTCGACCTTGACCTCGACCTCGACCTCGACCTCGACCTCGACCTCGACCTCGACCTCGACCTCGACCTCGACCTCGACCTCGACCTCGACCTCGACCTCGACCTCGACCTCGACCTCGACCTCGACCTCGACCTCGACCTCGACCTCGACCTCGACCTCGACCTCGACCTCGACCTCGACCTCGACCTTGACCTCGACCTCGACCCAAAATGGAGGGTTCAAATCTGGCTGTAAATTATTGAACTTTTCGTTTTAAAATTGATATACGCATTAACACGAGCTCTAAACGGTGAAGCAAAATGTGGGTTTGTATCAAATATCCAAACCTCTGACTACCCCCTTAGAAATATTGAAAATGACAATAATCTGAAAGCACCTTGAGAATACTATCGTGATCATATTTCATTTTAATTTCATGAACGGAACAGGCAGTAGAATCCCCTAGTTTTAAGAACGTGACATGTCAAAGTGGTCTTAAACGATCGTACTGAATAAATACATTTTGAGTTTGAATTTGTTTAATTAAATGATATCGACTGTATCGACAATATACTTACATATTATTATTGATTGACGACCTCTGTGGCGCAGTGGGCGAAAGCCCGCCTGAGACGCAAAGGTTGCGGGTTCGATCTCCGCTGCGGGACAAATGTTTGCATGATCTGCAAATATTTGTTTCGTGTCTGGGTGTTTTCTATCTATAATATTTATGTATTTACAAAAAAAATGTATCTATGTAGTATATCAGTCATCTGGTTACCATAACACAAGCATTAAATTGCTTAGCTTGGGACTAGATGACGCCGTGTGGAATGCCCAAGGATATTCATATATACCTATTTCAGGCACCAGTCTCTCACAAAACAGGTTCTTACCTCTAACCTACAATTGTTTGATTTTATCATAATTTTTTAACTGTATTTATTTTATTTTTAAAATTATAATATATTTTTGTTTACGTTTGTGAGAGAAACAAATAAACAATTTGAATTTGAATTTTTGAATTTGAATATTTATTTATTTCTCATTGATACTCCAGGTGTGCGCAGTCCGAGTGATAGCCGAAAGTGAAAGCGTACAAGAGTTCCTCACAGAGGGCGAAGCGGGCGGCAACGCGCCCGTCGACCTTAAAGTGGTGTTACCAGACGCAAGAGTGGCCTCGGTCAGCGTGCTGCGGTCAACACACGCGGACGCCGTCTACGCGGCGGTCGCTGACAAGATATCGCTGCCACACCATCTGAGAGCTTACTTCTACCTGTTCGAGATCGTAGAGTACAATTTCGGTGAGTTTATAGCATTGAGATTTATTATAGAGCCACAATCAGACAAATTGTAAACGCCAAAACTCTGCGAACGCTACGTAGTGCACAGTGTTTATCTTTTTTGCGTACAAGCGACATTGAGCGTAAAAACAAACGACATAACGTCTACATTCAAATGTCAAATGTCATTGTAGAACGTTGAATTTGCACGCACATTTTTTGAATGTTGTCAGCTATTAGATTGTGACTCTTTAATACATCTCAAAGGTTTATAGTGACTTTATTGGTCTTAAAGTGGATCTACCTGACTGAATGTGCGAATATTTGTTGTTGAACTGTTCTGTGTGAATATTTGTTACTCCTTCACGCGCAAACGGCTGGACGGATTTGAACGAAACTTGGTACCGGAATTGCTTATACCCTGAATAATATAACAGGCTACTTTTGATCCCGGTATTTCCACGGGAACGGGAACTATTCACCGCGGGTGTATATAATATACTTCAGTAAAACAAATTGCCAAATTATTTAGCAGACAGACTTTGCCGTAGAGCGTTTTCACATTATCCGATCCGATATCGGTGTCGGACGACGATCGCCGACATCCGATAGCCGACACCATGTGCTATTTTCACATAATTTCCGACAAAATCGTTCCGATACGGTCATTTGCTCGACAGCTTAGTGATGAGAGACAATTTAGATGCCCGTATAGCACATATACAAACATTATCGGCCGACGGCTCACGGGCGTCCGATGGTCCCGCCAGCATACCGCCCAAGTAACACATCAAAGCAGTTTATCGGCCACATAACAGCATATCTGTATCGTTTTCGCATTTTAAGTTAGTTCTATAATAGCATTATAAACGTTTATACGGCTTCTGTAAGTCTTATTTGGGCACAAATTATACAGCTTTAGATCCTAAATAGGTTCACAAAACAACATAATAGCATTACAGTGGCATTTTATTAGCATTCTTGTGGTCAATGAAACTGCCAATAGCATTACAGAAGCATTATTATGGTCAATGAAGTTGTTAATAGTATTACAAAAGCATTACAGTAGCATGCCATAGGAGTAAAAGGATTATTGCAGCTTTCTTAATGTTCACTGTTAGAACTTAAATGAATTTAACACCATTGCAAAAACATCTCTAATACCACGGTAAAAGTTATAATACGTTATGAACACTGTAAATTAACTAATTTGTTTCACAATATAAATGGAAGAAGATGGTGAAAACTGATCGATTGAGTGACATCGTAGGTTGCATCAAACACAATTTATAAAGTAACTATTTTTATTCTTGCCATCAAATATTACAACGCAATGTAGTTTACTGTAAATGTCTTTATTAGTTTCATTCAAAATTTTCACGCGCCTTCGATATATTGTGGTTTTAATTAAGAATTGTATAAAAAGATATGTGTAAAATAACCACACCAATTGTGTATTCTTAGTATAAGCCGAATTTTGCCTAACTAACATATAAGTATGGGTTAGGTGGCATTATGTTAAGTTATATTATTATTTATAAAGGTCTATTGATTTTATAAATAGGTCCAAATGATAATATTGTTAGGTTATAAATATTTACAAAATGGTGTCGATTTAAAGCACCCCGGTAAGCCTTTAAAAATCATTATTAATGCTGCAAGCAGAACAAATACTCACACGTGACTATTTGTAAAGCCAGAGGCAATTTAAGCATTACATTGGTTCACGTTTATGCTATTCGTCTATACTATTACTTAAAAGTGCTATTACACAACTATCGGCATTAAAAACAGCTAAAAGCTGTTTAACGGATTTACAGTGCATTATAATGGCACAAATTGATGCTTATAATTAGCATTAAGCATTATCTTACTACTTTAAAATGCTATTGTAATTCCTAAGGCACTAAAAAGAGCTGAAGGCAGTAAAGCAAATTTATGTGGCATTTTAATGATTCACGTATGTGCTAATAAATAGCTTTAAGCATTTATTTACTACTTAATAATGCTATTGTAGATCCAAATGCACTAAAAACAGCTAAAAGCTGTACAGCTGCATTTTGATTTGCTGCACTAAAACTAAAGGCTTTAGAACAGCATTTTGATATGCTATCATCCAACCGTTATACAGTGTCAAGCATCATAATGGTGATAAAATGCCAATATAAAGCGTCAAGATATTTGGTGAACTTTTATAAGAGTTTTTACGGACCTTAAGTTCTACATAAGCTTGCTATTAGTTTGTTATAATGCTCCCTGTGTTACTTGGGCGGTGTCGGCTCCGATATCCGATATCGGGCCGGACAATATGAAAGATAGGTACATATTTCATACATTTTACTTACCCCGATATCGTATCGGCGTCCGTTACCGATATCGGATCGGATAATGTGAAAACGCTCTTACGTCTTCGTTTGAGTGTGGAGGCTTATACCCCGCTGTGGGCTATTATTTGAGCTGCCAATGATGATGATGATGATGATGAAGTGATATATTCCAGAGCGCAAGCTGCAACCGAACGAGTGTCCACACTCGCTGTACATCCAGAACTACTCGACCGCCAGCAGCTCCTGCCTGAGCGTGCGGCGCTGGCTGTTCCACCCCGGCACTGAACGCGTCATCTGCGAGGAGGACCCGCTCGCTGCCTCCTTCGTCTTCCACCAGGTACTACTCCTGCCTGAGCGTGCGGCGCTGGCTGTTCCACCCCGGCACTGAACGCGTCATCTGCGAGGAGGACCCGCTCGCTGCCTCCTTCGTCTTCCACCAGGTACTACTCCTGCCTGAGCGTGCGGCGCTGGCTGTTCCACCCCGGCACTGAACGCGTCATCTGCGAGGAGGACCCGCTCGCTGCCTCCTTCGTCTTCCACCAGGTACTACTCCTGCCTGAGCGTGCGGCGCTGGCTGTTCCACCCCGGCACTGAACGCGTCATCTGCGAGGAGGACCCGCTCGCTGCCTCCTTCGTCTTCCACCAGGTACTACTCCTGCCTGAGCGTGCGGCGCTGGCTGTTCCACCCCGGCACTGAACGCGTCATCTGCGAGGAGGACCCGCTCGCTGCCTCCTTCGTCTTCCACCAGGTACTACTCCTGCCTGAGCGTGCGGCGCTGGCTGTTCCACCCCGGCACTGAACGCGTCATCTGCGAGGAGGACCCGCTCGCTGCCTCCTTCGTCTTCCACCAGGTACTACTCCTGCCTGAGCGTGCGGCGCTGGCTGTTCCACCCCGGCACTGAACGCGTCATCTGCGAGGAGGACCCGCTCGCTGCCTCCTTCGTCTTCCACCAGGTACTACTCCTGCCTGAGCGTGCGGCGCTGGCTGTTCCACCCCGGCACTGAACGCGTCATCTGCGAGGAGGACCCGCTCGCTGCCTCCTTCGTCTTCCACCAGGTACTACTCCTGCCTGAGCGTGCGGCGCTGGCTGTTCCACCCCGGCACTGAACGCGTCATCTGCGAGGAGGACCCGCTCGCTGCCTCCTTCGTCTTCCACCAGGTACTACTCCTGCCTGAGCGTGCGGCGCTGGCTGTTCCACCCCGGCACTGAACGCGTCATCTGCGAGGAGGACCCGCTCGCTGCCTCCTTCGTCTTCCACCAGGTACTACTCCTGCCTGAGCGTGCGGCGCTGGCTGTTCCACCCCGGCACTGAACGCGTCATCTGCGAGGAGGACCCGCTCGCTGCCTCCTTCGTCTTCCACCAGGTACTACTCCTGCCTGAGCGTGCGGCGCTGGCTGTTCCACCCCGGCACTGAACGCGTCATCTGCGAGGAGGACCCGCTCGCTGCCTCCTTCGTCTTCCACCAGGTACTACTCCTGCCTGAGCGTGCGGCGCTGGCTGTTCCACCCCGGCACTGAACGCGTCATCTGCGAGGAGGACCCGCTCGCTGCCTCCTTCGTCTTCCACCAGGTATTATAGCTCGAGTCACGTGAAAAGAGCGCTGGCTGTCAAACTGCTCCGTGGTCGATGATTGGTGGAGAGGTGTTGCGGCGCACTTCATACCGTTGATTTAGCGAGTGCTATTGGTTCGTCAGCGAGTGAACACAGGCGCGAACATACCCCCGCTACTTCCCCGACCGCGCTCATTTTACGTGGCGCGACGATAATAAGCGTGACTTTGCGGAAGTCTCATTATACCTAAATGATAATAATAAATATTCTTGGACATTTTGCACAACGCCACCAGTCCAAGCAATATACGTGTTATGGCAATCAGATAAATAAATATCCTTGGACATTCCACACGGCGTCATCTAGTCCCAAGCTAAGCAATTTCATACTTGTGTTATGGTAACCAGATGACTGATATACTACTTAGAATTTATTTTTTTTGTAAATAAATACATATTATAGATAGAAAAACATCCAGACCCGGAACAAATATCCGTAGAACATACAAACATCTGTCCCGTGGCGGGAATCGAACCCGCAACCTCCGCTTATCATGCGAGCCTTCGCCCACTGCGCCACAGAGGTCGTCAGTTAATTACTAACTAGTGTAATAATTAAAACATTAATCTCCAGGCAGTAGAAGACGTGAACCGCGGAGTTTGCGTGGCCGGGCCTCGACTGTACCAATTGAAAGCGTTGCAAGAAGTGCGTCGCGCGCGCGACTATCTCGCTCTCGCACGCACGCTGCCCGGCTACGGGGATATCGCCTTCCCGCCCGCACGCAGCGACGCCCGCTCCAGCCCCGCCATCGCTATTGTTGTCGGTAAGTAAACGTCTCGCTACTTCTAGAATTTTTTTTTAATTTATTTATTCCAATTTACAATGCCATGACAGTACAAGGCCAAATCGACACTGAAAAGCACCTAAGAATAAATACATTCCAACAATAACTGAAGTTCCTTTCCTACCTAACATTGTTTTGTTCTCATTATACATCTTTTTTTTATTCTTGGACATTCCTCACTGCGTCATCTAGTCCCAAGCTAAGCTTAATGCTTGTGTTATGGTAACCAGATGACTGTTATACTACATAGATACATATATATTTTTTTGTAAATACATACATACTATAGATAGAAATACATCCAGCCAGACCCAGAACAAATATCTGTAGAACATACAAACATTGTCCCGTGGCGGGGATCATCACCGTGTGACATTTAAAAGCTATTTCAGTAAATTTCGTTCAGATGTCCAATCGAAGCTCTAAAAAAGGTATTTACGATTCCATCAGGGCTGTTGAAAAAAAAAAGAATAAGAAGAAATTAGTTTATTTGACACACACCCCACTAAAAAGTCAAAGTAAAAATCAGTTCAAAAATTACAAAATAGATTAAATAAAATCATTGAGGTACAATCTAGATCAGCGGTCGGCCGGCAACCTTTTGGCAGGCACGGGCCACAAGGCGGCAAAATAAACTAAAGGGCCGCACTTGTGATATTAACTCCAGAAGCCCAATATCCCATGCTTACGTATTCATTTTTTATGTTACCCGCGGTGAATAAGTTGTGTAATAAAGCTGATTGCTTATTTTATGGCGATTTGATTGCAAAATGTTTAAGAAGCTACCGTGCGAGCGTAGCGAGCTTCGCACCAAGCGAGAGCAGCGAGCTTCTTATACTTGCGATGCAAGCAGATTAGGAGATGCCCGTTTTTATCGCCGCGTCGGATTTAAACCATTATTCCAGCCTAGAAGTTTGTGTTTCTGTTTTTTTCTTCGACAGTATTCAAGCAGGGTATGTGCTTGTGTAATATTGTTCATAATCGACCTTACTTATACTAAATAATAAATAAATATCCATGGACATTCCACACGGCGTCATCTAGTCCCAAGCTAAGCAATTTAATGCTTGTGTTATGGTAACCAGATGACTGATAAACTACATAGATACTTTTTTTTTTGTAAATACATACATTTAGGTATACATAGAAAACAACCAGACACGAAACAAATATTTGCAGATCATACAAACATTTGTCCCATAGCGGGGATCGAACCCGCAACCTCTGCGTCTCAGGCGGGCTTTCGCCCACTGTGCCACAGAGGTCGTCAAATACTAGCAAAAAAGTGTCATTTTGACGAATTAGTAAATAAATAATGAATTTGATTGCAAAATGTTTAAGAAGCTACCGTGCGAGCGTAGCGAGCTTCGCACCAAGCGAGCGCAGATAGTTTACCGGTGTGGAAATATAATAAATTTTCTTTCACCCAGGTTGGAACGGTCTAAAGCTATCGACATGGAGCTCGGAGGAAACAGCGACGGCGCAGAGCATAGAGGTGCCCTGGAGCAGCATCCGCGCCTGGGCGCGCGACGACGCGGCCGCCGCGCTGCGCCTCACCTACACCTCGGACGAACATACCAGGACTGTAGCCTTCTTCACACCATACGTGAGTATACATACATACATACATACACACATACATACATACATACATACTGAATAAAACCAGATTTACTTTGGGGATTACACGGCGTAATTATTGCAAGCACAATGGTCAAGCAAGAAGTGAATATACATAGATCTGTCACAAGTGATCGATCATTATGATTGACATGTGACAGTAGGACATTGACGTTAGACACAGAGTAAATAATTACAATAGAGAAGGCGTCAAATTTCAAATATTACAACATACATACATGAACGGGAATAACGAAACGGCTGGAGGGATTTAGATAAAACGTACTATCACCAAAAGCGTCGCTTTACCAATTTTGAAACAGTTTAGCTTGCAAGATGTTAGCTAGCTGATCCTGCCCTTTTTATTTTGACCAATCGTAGTCATAAACATCTAAAAGCAATAATTGTTTGATGACTTTTACCATTGTTAAAAACCTGTTATTATTTGTTCTTAACTTTATAACAAAGCACCGAAATACTTTGTTTCTATTGGTGTTCGAATGTTGCAAAGCGGTGTAAACTGCTAGTTGCGTCACAGAAAAAGCACCCTAAAGGTGGTGAAGCGGTGCTTTGGGTGATAGTACACATTCACCGCGGGTAACACCGCGAGTCGCAGCTAGTATAAAATACAGATCTTAGGCTATGGCTGATAATTAAATAAATACCAACATAAATAATTGTATCCTCATTGTTTCAGTATCAGTTCCTAGGCAACTGCATGGACCGAATAGCCGAGGAAGCGAACTGGGCGGACACCGAGGAATAATATCATAACATAAGCGTACAATATACACGAGCGCGCGACAACTGACCATCGGAAACGCTAAACGAAAACAATACTGCAACCTCGGTGACGTCGGTGAGTGTAACAAGATGTCAGATTCTGGCGGAACAAATGTTTACAGGTTTTGTAGATATTTGTTTCGGGTGTTGTGGTAATATCTATCTAATCTAAGGCTCGTATTCAGAGTCCAAACGCAAGCGTGAATCGTGTCTCAAGCAGTGATTCATGACTCTAGAGAACTGTCAAAAATAGATACTTGAGCGAAGATTTATGTCTGTCCAGATTATGAATACGAGCCTTGGTAATGAGTGACTTGTAATAGCGTATTGATTGGCGTTTTCGATAGGTATTTGTTGGACTTGTTATACAATATTCAGGAACATACTATGCAGATTTGTCAAGTTATGACTGTATTAGTATTTAAAACAGAATATTGTATGGCAAGTACGGTAGAAATTATTATTCCTGGCAATTTTGTTGCCAGCTATGAAAATTGCGCAATACTTTAGTCCTCTCTATGTCTAATGTTACTATAATGTTTCGATCTTGTAAGATTCCATTACATTATATAAAGTTATGTTACACATAAGGTGGCAAGTCAATTTAATTAAATAATTTCATTTATTATGTTTATTAGGATAAAATTGTTTATAAAAAATAATATACAAAATGGAGATTGATTAAACAGCGCCATCTTTAGAGATAATTATATAACTTGAGCGCTTTCGTTTATCTTTTCGAAATGCCACTTGTCTAGGTTTAATAATAAATTGTATTGATATTTATTTAGACCTTGAAATTATTTAATTAAACTACAAAAGCCACCTTTGATATCACAATAAAAATATCGGAAAATCGCAACGAAGTAACTTATGATTTACTTACAAAATACTAATTCAACTAAAGCTAGCCTTCATTTAAATATAGACCCTAATGTAAGTGTCGTTTGACTCTCTTTACATAATCATTTATCACGTACTTATTACTATAACGGATCTGCTTTTTGTACTTCGAATAATCCTGATATTTTAAAGTTTAGTTTAAAGTTGGTATAAATTTATAAACTCTTGCCTGTGTCATAAAAAAAAAAGTATTTTCTGGGCACTCCAATATCAATGCTAGAGATAGCAGCAAATTTATTAGCTGTTTAAGCTATAACAAACTTGAAATTCATTGTGAGACAAGCGTTTTCTGAAGCGGTTATTTCTATACTATAATATTATAAAAAGGTAAAGTTGGTTTGTTTGTTTGTATGTTTAGGGTAATCTCCGAAACTACGCATCTGATTTCAAAAATTCTTTCACCGATGTGTAGCATAGACTTTTCGAATGAACATAGGCTATATTTTATCATGGTAGGTACCACGCAAGCGATTCCGCGGGCGATTAAGCTAGTGTTTTATAAACAGGCTGGGTGAAATACCCTTAAAAAAATAATCTCAAAGTCTTTAATTAGTAATCAAAGAAATAAACGAATACCAACTCTAAACGAAACTTATAAATAACGGGATAGTAATCCTCTACGACTCGATATTTATATAATCGCTAAAGCTGGGTACTAACCGACGTTAGGTGTAATGTAACATGTTACACAGCGAGCATTCATGCAGTACGTAGTGTTACGGGGAAACCAGCGAGCAACGAGCGGCTAAAAAGAGCTTGGTCGGGGAAGTAGCGGGGGTATGTTCGCGCCTGTGTTCACTCGCTGACGAACCAATAGCACTCGCTAAATCAATGGTATGAAGTGCGCCGCAACACCTCTCCACCAATCATCGACCACGGAGCAGTTTGACAGCCAGCGCTCTTTTTACGTCTCGCTGGATTTTGGCACAAGGCGTAACGTAACATGCTCGCTGCGAATGTTACATTACAACACCGGTCAGTACCCACCTTAAGGTTCATTTTAGACATTATTTACACAAGTAGCTATGGATTTTGAATAAAGCATTTACCTTAACTATTGTAAATAATAACGTGAAATTCACATGTTCTGATACGATTTTCATAGATATCGGATACATTATAGTATAATGATTATACATTATAGTAGTGGCAATTCGGAGTATCGCAAAAGCTAAACTCAACTAACTAAAAATGTTGCCGTCTCTTTCATAGCGATGGGAATAAAAAGGATGGCATTAATTTTAGTTAGTTTAGTTTAGCTTTTGCGACACTCCGAATTGCCACTATTAACTACAATTGAGTGTGTGTATTATATGTATGTATGAAGTCTTGTCCAGTTGAGTGGTTCTGTAAAGAATCTAACTAGATTCACTCAAGTGATGGCCGGTTTACACGGGCTTAGTGCTTAGTACTAGTCGCTTAGTAAGTAGGATCGATTTCTATTTACTTGCACTATTCGCGAACACTAATACCAAAGACGATTAATATCTAGAAGACAGACAAAGGCCATACACAAAATCGTAACCCTAAAAAATAGCCTGAAAACTCTAAAACATCAATTTTATCCAAGAAATTTCAATTACTTTCTAGTTAAAAATGTTCAAATATTGAATATTGTTGCTACCTACTACTAAGAATTGAAATTTCTTGGATAAAATTGATGTTTTAAAGTTTTCAGGCTATCTGGTACTGCGGGATCGGGTTACGATTTTGTGTATGGCCTTTGTCTGTCTTCTAGATATTAATCGTCTTTGCTAATACTAAGCACTAATCTCACAGTTTACACATTGGGACTTAGTATTAGTGACAAGTACAGTACTTAGCTACTAAGCCCATGTAAACCAGCCATGACAGAGATCACTTAAAAAAACAAAACATATTGTTCTTTTATAATAAAATAGAGGGTAATGTCAAATGTCTGAAGTTCTTGGTTATGTAAATTATATAATCTAACCGCCTTTTACACATTTTACTTAGAAATATTTGTTTCGAGCTTGTATTTGTTGGCGAATGGTAGGAAAATATACTTAAAAGTTATTCGGCTTTCGGTTGCACTACCTATACTAGCGAGACCGAATTTAAGCCGAAAATGCACGAATGTTAATGTTTAAAAGCCACGAGTGTGGCGTCGTTATGTGTTTAATGTATAGTATGTAATTTTAATATTTTAATGTAAGTTCACATTTTACATATCCATTTTGAATATCGCGTTTCTAGATTTTAATGATTGTCTATGTTTCTCGGTAACGGATGATGATTAGTACAAATAGGTGTCTTACTATGAGTTTAGGAATACGACATTTTATATCACTACTTATTTATTTAACTTCCAAAACTATCGTGAGTTGTATTACGACAATGTTTCGATTCTTCCGGAGAATCGAAACATTGTCGGTATCTAAATCGACGATAATTTTACTTGAGTAATTTCCCGTGTGCTATTATAATGTCTACTTATTTAAGAGGCCGTAGGTAGCAAATATGTGGTTTGAATCGTATTAGATCTCAAAATCCGTGAAAGATACCACCTTATAATGTTTGGAGAAATTAAACTTTGAACTTTTATCTTGCGTTGTGGTTTTTTAGAAACACGATTGGTAAAAGTTTTCTCGATCATATATTTTTTTGAAAAATACATGTTTTTCACACAGTTTGCTATTTATCTCAGGAACAGAACGCTATTTTTGTTGGTTTTATGTTTTGACAAATAGCCTAGAAGTATTCATTTAGTTCTGGTTTTTTAATTTTTCGATTGCTTGTTTAATTAACTTGTAATTAAATAAAAACTGTTTTTTCGCTATAAATTATGTTGCGTGTCTATCGTTCTGCGCTTCTCACTCACGAGTAAAAACATTATTCGCTCTCCCGCTCATTCCTCGGCGTTATGGCACACACTTAAATGAGTAATCAGTACTCGAGTAGAAATCGAACCATCGATTGTCAGTAAATAAGTTTTTGTCGGTATTTACAATATTGTATTCGTTTTTTTTTTCTCACAAGTTTGTTCACGACCCGCGTAGAAATTACACATAGCATAGTCAACAATAGATAGATAGATGGATAGCCAACAAGTACGAGATTGTTTTGTTTCATCGAATTTGGTCAATGTCACCGTGTGGCGCTACCATTATTTTGTGAATATAGGTATTTTTATAATACCTAGAAATACACATTAATAGGGAAAGTGTACTTTAATCCTACTTATTATAAATGTGAAAGTTTGTGTGTGTTAGTATGTAAGTGTGAATGTTTGTTATTCCTTCATGCTCAAACGGCTGGACTGATTTGAATGAAATTTGGTACCGGGATTGCTTATACCGTGGATTGAAAAATAGGCTACTTTTGATTCCGGTATTGCCACGGGAAAGGGAACTGTTCACCGCGGGTAAAACCGCAGGGCACAGCTAGTTTTTATATAAAAAAAAAGCACTTTACTCTCATAATTTACAAGTTAATTGATAGTATCCCAAGTTTTTATGGTATTTGTGTACATAATGGTTTGATGTCGTATTCCTAACTTAAGAATCGTGTTACAGTGTGGTCGCCTTGTGTTTTGTGATATATGATGGCAGTATTTTTTGCGAATGGTTAGATTACGCATCGCTATAGCCGATATGTTAGTCCTAGGTACGAAGTAGATTAGAACACAGAGAAGAATTTCAAACCGTTAGCTTAGTTCCATTTAGCTCTAGAATGTCTAACCTTCTTGGTAAAAGTTTTTCTATGGCCAGCATTAAAAAAAATTATATCGAATTTGAAATTTGAATATCGAACAACTCTGTCAAGGATTGAGAAACGAACAATCTATTCTAAATTAGAATAGATTGTTCGTTCGAATTTCTAATCATTTAAATATGATACAGGTTCAAAAATCGACCCCATTCTATAAACTTTTATGATTTATGGTTTTGAGGGCTAAATGGAAATCTTTTTATTAAATCATTACATTCATTACTTAAACTAGACGTAGAATTACTATTAGATTGTAATATTCCGTTTAAATAATACATACATTAGATACTCTTTCACAATCATATTTAGAGATTAAAAATATCAGTCAATTGAGATAATTGTTGCACTAATCTGACTTTACTGTGCTTTAGCTTTCTAGTTCAAATTATCTAACATTTTTTTTATATTGAATATTGTTGCTACCTTAACTACTACTAAGTATTGAAATTTCTTGGATAAAATTGATGTTTTAAAGTTTCCAAGCTATCTGGTACTGCGGGACAGGGTTACGATTTTGTGTATGGCCTTTGTCTGCCTTCTAGATATTAATCGTCTTTACTATTAGTTATTTCAAATCAGATACCATGCAGGTGCCATAGTAATTCATTTCATCTGATTTATCACGGTCCTATTAATAATTAAGAAACTAAGTGGAAATGTCATGGCATTGGGAAATGGAAGGAATAAAAATAATATTTTTCTATACTACAAAGTTTCGGAACAGATGTCGCTTAAAATACTGTTGATTCGTTGGAAATATCATTCTATTGTGATTTTGTTCTGTCTGTAGAAATATTTATAATTACTTAGTAGTAGATTACGTACACTGTCGAGCAAAACTATCAATTGTAGAGTTTTTTTTGATCTCACGGTGTTTTAAAAACATGTTTTATCGCGTTGGTGTTCAATTTGTTTGCACGGCAGTGTACGCTAGGTTAAAGTAAGCTATGTTTAGCTTCTCATGACAACCTTTTAGGGTGACAAGTACTTATTTATTATTTTATATCAATTTATATAATCACTGTTAGCGTATTTTGATGTTATACTATAAAATATTCTATACAGGTAAACACTTATATCTCATAAATGTTATTTAATCCAAATCAGTGCAATTATTAAAATGTTAATGTTCATTGATCGGCAACTATTGTTATACACTTTTATCTTCTGTAGGTGTTTTTTGTACCATTTTATTGCTACTGAGATATTGTTTTTTTAAGTGCTTTAAAAGTTGGGTGCCATTACGTAAATAAATGATAAGTGATGGCGCCACCTTTAGGATTTTGATGTTCGATGTTAAAATGTATTTTTTTTACCGCTATAGAGCGGTATTTTCGTGTTAACCTATTAGAAAATTAATTTAAATTCTAATTTATTGCTTCGTCAGAGCTCTTAATATAATTATACTAAAGCAATAACCTGAATAAAATATTTATATTTATACTTGTAGTCAAATATTGTAGTTGATCATTTTTATTGCTCGTTACTGTACATCCTTAGTCTATAGAGGTATGTTTGTCTATGGAAAGTGGGAGACATTCCAAATAGAGTTAATTCACTTCATTCGGTCACAACTGTGTGATATTCAGTATCTATAGATTTCGCTTCAATAAAAATTGTATTCGTATTTATATTGTTTTATTTAAACCTGATTTTTTTATCAATCGTTATCAATCGTCAGTACCTACTTTCAAAATCACTTTTAATTAACAACTAAGTAATTAAAAGTGATTTTAAAAATTATTTTTTGTTTGAAAGAGTAGGTATACCTACCTCCGGGGTGGTCCATTAAAAAAAAACGGTTTTCGAAGTTTGAACAGAAATGTAACTCGAAAGTGCAGGTTTCTCTCTCACAAAATTGAAGTTTATTTTATAAAAAAAATATTTTTTTCACTTATTAAAGGGATCGAAAGGATCCCGTCACCCATAAAAATCTTCAATTACCGATTTCCGTTCTTGATATAGCCAATCTCAATAACCTATCTATCTTTGGTTTTGCTTACTGTCAGTATCTATTTGACGTTTTTTGTATGGAAGATAATATGTCAAATATCTACAGTATCGCAGTAAGCAAAACCAAAGATAGATAGGTTATTGAGAGAGGTTATTGAGACTAGCCGTAAGTCTGCTTTCTGTAAAAACCAGGGCTATTTCATATACCTAGTGCGAGTTATCGCTAAACAAAGTAGCGGAGAAAACCTCGACCTCTGAGCGCGTGATCGGCCGGTTAGCGCATCACATGAGTGTGTTTGCTCAACCATCATAGCTCGATAATTATTCATTATGAACTGGTAATTTTTGGGAATTAGAAATACATTGTAGGTAGGTATAATAGATACATAAAATAAAATGTTTTATTATGGACCACATAAAATCATATACTTAGGTAGGTACTTACTTATTGATACTAGATAGGTACCTACTCATTAGAGCTCAACTACCATATGTAGGTATTTGTCTCTAACATGACAGTAGCCTACCCCAATATAAGTGTCATGCTCTTCAGCAGGGCAATCTCGGAATTTGGGTTACCTTTTCTTTTGTAAGAAGGTATTAAAAAGTTTTATTGCGAATATTTAGTAATGAGGACTGTTTGCTCTGAAAACTAGCAGCCATTTTAAATTGAGAATGTTTTGATCTCAGAATACAGAATATTCTGAGCTAGGAAGATTGATTAGTGATATAAAATCTAAGATTTTATATTAAGTACCTACAGTCGATGTATACCGACCCACTGTGGTACCCACAATGGGCCCACTGCTGGGCGATGGCCTTCCTTTGCAAACTGATTGCAAATTTGCAATCCGTTCCTGTGCTGTAGGTACCAAGCTAGGAACTGACCGCGACCTTTATTTTGTGACTCACAACTTAAAAGCGTATTTTTATACTTGTGCCTTGCCTGAATTCCTTCAATTGCCAGCAATGTTATCGACAATGTTTCTCAAAAACAGATACTAGGATAAAATTATCAACGGGAATCGAACCCACTCTCATTCCTGAGAATTAGTCAATGCGCCCACGCATGCGATCCAGTTACCACTTTACGCTGCTTCCTGTCCTGTTTCCTCCAGACACGCTCCAGACGACAGATTAGGTTACTACCACTTTATTTACATCAATGAGGATTATCCAAAGATATTATACTCTATAACATAATGCCTTTGGGATTACCCAACAGTTTTTTTTTTAAATTTTTTTTTTAAGGATTCCTAACATAGGGTTACACTGTACCAAAGACGATTAATATCTAGAAGACAGACAATGGCCATACACAAAATCGTAACCCTATCCCGTAGTACCAGATAGCCTGGAAACTTTAAAACATCAATTTTATCCAAGAAATTTCAATACTTAGTAGTAGGTAGCAACAATATTCAATATAAAAAAAAAATTTACTAGAAAGTAATTGAAATTTCTTGGATAAAATTGATGTTTTAAAGTTTCCAGGCTATCTATCTTTTAGGGTTACGATTTTGTGTATGGCCTTTGTCTGTCTTCTAGATATTAATCGTCTTTGACTGTACTGTACATGCATCAGTTTATAGCCAAATATTAGAAATAAACAATTCGATTCCAATCCTAACTTCATCCGTCGTTTGTTGGTCGAATTCTTCGCGGTTTTGGTCGTGAAGACCTACTGCAGTTAACTCCTTTAAAAAAAAGCTAGGCCCACACCACCAGGTTCTTGCCTGATTCTTTCCCTGGTGTAGGGAGTCGCGTTGGAACAGGCAGTAGAATCACCTAGCATGTAAAACGAAACGTGATCCTTGAGGTCCAACAAGAATAAATGATTTTTCCTTCTTTCTTTCTTTCTTTCCGTCACCAGAGTTGGCCACTTGCTTAGGTAGGTATACGATCTTACTTACTTACTTTGTTCGTAGTTAGCTGCAGGATCACATAGTTCTTAGGACGATTCAAAGTGATACGCATGTGATTATTGTTATGATACATTTAAAAAGCCGTGTTGGCCAAGTGGATAAGTACCTACTTCGACTTTCGATACGAAGGTCGTGGGTCCGAATCAGGCCGTGCATCAATGGACTTGTCGTGTCGAAAAATGTGCAATTTGGTGAAGGAAAACTTCGTGAGGAAACCCGCGGCTAGTTAGCCCCACACGTATTGACCATTGTCTTTCCTGTGGATATGGCCGGCTAAGCTGAGAGGATGGATTCCATCTCAACAATGTCCCAGGCATTACAGTGTCCCCTTTAGTGTAGGCAAAAGCTTGCCTCCTGACGCTGTAAGTATATAAATCATCTAGTAAAGATGTAAAGGCCTGAGTTACATCAGTCTGTCTTTGACTTCCGGTCAGGTTTTTGACTACCTACCCATTCCCATTCATGCGCTTAAGGTGGTTGTAGGTAGGTATGCGTCAAACTAGCGTCGCCACCTGTTTTATCATCTAGAACAACATAAAATTAAACTGCTCTCTTACGATGTTGAAGTCGGTTTTATATTTTTTTTTATTTTGCCTCTTGTTAGTAAACCTGACGATAGTGACCTTATTGAATGCCAGTTGAATTTTATCTGCCCATCCTGGGAAACGAACATAACATAATCCACGTGATCTTACCTACATATCGTCATACGGCGACCGCTTCAGATAATGTACCGAGTAGTAACCGTGTGCGCGCTACCTCCGGACCAACTTCGAATTAAAACAGTTCATTTTAAAAAATCTGTGTGATTGTGTAAAGTTTAAATGAAAAGGTGAGAATTGGTAAGTGTATGAAAAATATTATGAATATATTTTGTAAGGCTTAATGGTATCTTTATAAATAGATCTAGTTATGAAAATACGAGAGAAAACGGAAGTAGGTGGTAATCAGAAAAGTTGTACTAAGATAGGTACCTGGGTCTACCTAGGTATGACAATTTTGTTTTACTTACATTTTTAAGGATATAGATGGTTTAATGATAAGTTAGTAATTAATCTTTTTCTCGTTCGTTAACTTAATTTCTGAAAATCGTGCCCTTGAAAGGATTTCGTTGCCTTGTGTATTATTTCCCTCCACCTTGTCCTATTTTCGGCTTCTCTCAGGGCTTTTGTCACAGAGAGCCCAGTTTGAGTGATTACTTGGTCACACCATCAGCTGGGTGATCGGCCGCGAGGTCTTTTTCCTTCCACCTTACCAACGACTAGCTTGTCAAGAGTCTAGTAATTAATAAAGGAATTTAGATCGATATAAATTATTGTCATATTTGAACACAATACTTTATGAACTGCAGAAAAATTTTAATTACTTAATTAAAATTTAAAATCCATGTTTAGTAAGGGGCAATGTAACAAAGCTTATCAAAATCTTGAGTGTCACTTATCGATAACCCTTGGTGTTGGTACCACGACGAATTTCTATGCGAATTGTGATAATTCTGATACCTACCTACTTACCTACCTATATTACAACTAAGTATTTTGTTTATTTTTGTTTAAAATTGTGTTAAAAAATTGTTTAGGTTCATTCGAGATTTTTTCTGAAAAGTTTAGTTCGATCGATCGAACTGCTCTTGACTCTGACTAATGCCTTAGTAATAATTGTCACAGAAATTATAATAAGTACCTACAATATACACTAAAAACTTGCTTTAAATGTAGCGATACAAATGTGAAATTAAATAAAAGCTTCTAAAAAAGTATGGCGGATGTTTTATGTTCTACGAAAACTTTCAAACTTTATGTTCGGAAAATTCTTCGTAGTAGCGCTACGAATTATTGTAGCACTTTCAGGTGGTACGTACGAATTTTAGACCTCATCTAAAATGGTAGTTAGAGGCACGATAATCACAAAGCTGGTACATTTCAAAGAAGTACATAATACATACATACATAAAATCACGCCTCTTTCCCATGGGGGTAAGCAGGGACCACGGAGCTCCATTTGCTACGATCCTGACACACCTCTTCCGCCTCATCATCATCATCATCATCATCATCATTTTCAGCCTGTGTCAACCCACTGCTGGGTGTAGGCCTCCTCCAATGACTGCCACTCGTTTCGGTGTTGAGCCGATCGCATCCAGGTCTTGTTGGCGACCCTAACAATATCATCCACCCATCTAGCAGGTGGTCTGCCAGCACTGCGTGTATTCCCCCTGGGATTCCATTCTGTTAAGGCCCTACTCCACCTGCCGTCACCACGTCTCGCCAAATGTCCCGCCCACCTCCACTTCAGTCTCATGATCCGGATACCAACGTCTTGGACCTTAGTCCGTCTCCGGATTTCGGTGTTCCTGATCCTGTCTATGAGGCGTATGCCTAACATGGAACGCTCCATAGCCCGTTGTGCAACCTGTATGCGTTGTACAGTTTCTTTAGTGAGCGTCCATGTTTCGGCGCCTCATAAATAATATTATTTATTTCAAATACCTACTGCTCTTTACAAATAAGGTGTTAATCATATACTGCCCTTCAAATGCATTGTTTTCTCGTATATTTACATAGCGTAATGCACTTAGGTATTCAATACATCGGTCCGGTGACGTGACTGAGCATAATCATCATTCAATCAGCTGTAATGTACAAGAAAACTGGCACATTATCTGCAATAAGTGGACTACGTACCTACTATAGAGTTCACTTTAGGGTTCTTTAGGCTCAAATCACACCAAAAGAGCATCGAAGAGCAGCGAAGCGGAGCTCAGTTTCAGTGTCATACGAATTTCAACTTTATTTTCATTGCTATAATACTTATTATCGTACTATAATCTCCTAACGTGGTTTATGTAAAGTCTGCCGCGAAAGAGCCTTTATTGAAAACTAACTTCAAAATAATGGTACTTACCTACTTACCTACATAATTCAAAACAATAGGAAATTCTGTCTATTTATTGGCATGTTATAAAAATGATTACAATACTTACATAAATACTGTTTACATTTACAAAATAAGTACCTACTTATACAGGCTGCGAATACCTATATACTTACCTAATTTATATTTAAAAAAAAACGCTCTGCATAGTGCTTACTTTGAGGCTAGATGATGCTTGCGTGTTTTGATTTTTTTATTAATAACAACAAATAATTATTTATTGATTTACTGGACATTAATAAAAGTTTATGTACGGCTTAAAGTGTGTTAATTATCTTGTTAGAACATAAAGTGAGGTACTTAACTGATAACTTGTGGTGCTTAGGTATAAATGCAAAGTACCTACTCTTACATAACACATATAGATAAGATCATCTGCATACTAATTATGTAGTAATTATATTCTTTACAAGTATATAAAATATCGAACTGGCTCATTAGTATGTATTTTAATAAGCCTTTTTTTTAGATGGCTTAACGGCCTCATTTTCATCTCTCTAATATTATTATTTACCGATATTAATCATAATAATTTATTGTTTGAATCATACAGACAGAGATATTGAAGGTACCTACATGTTAGGGTATTATTTGTTTCTTGATATTATGGACTTGATACAAACATTTTTACAATTTATTTGTCAAATACCTATATAATTAAATAAAATTAGTCAATGCAATATAATTTTAAATCAATTTTACAAAAAAATATAAAAATTTTCTTACTTATCGTTATTTGACGCCGTGTGAAATCTTCAAGGATATTTATATAATTTATACACACCTATTTATAATAAATAAATAAATGTAAAAAGAATATGCGCCAAAAGTTGTTGGAACACTTTTGTATAAAATTAAAATAAATGGAAGGTGTTCCAACAACTTTGTTTTTGAATTTCTTTTTTTATGCCAATAAGGCTCAGGTAATCCTTGTAGAAGAACAAACGAAGTCGCAGTTATACGCCTAGTGTAAAGTACCTATGCAAATGATCGAAGGCTATAAAACAATGCAGTTCTTTCTGTGATGTAATGCATTCATTATGCGTGGAAGCGCCTCCGCCGGGAATAATTAGAACCTGATGGTATGCAGCCACAAAGTTTTGAAGGTTTTTCTCTCATTATTACTATTTATTACCATGGACGAAATCTATTACTACTAGGCCATTCTGTCCCATTGTTGGGCAAAGGCCTTACTTTCGCCAGTCTCGCCGATCCATTGCCTTCGTCCGCAATATTCTCTCATAAAAAATTTAAAAATTAAATAGATACACCTACCTTGAAAAAGGAGGAAGTTGTATGTTCTACTGTTTTTTTATAATTTTTTTGCGGAAATTTTCTCTGTTGCTCTTGAAGCCGGTTTTAATAAAATCATCAATAATGCTACAATAAATTAGTAGTAAGCATTTCATGAGAAAAATTGGTTTCAACACAAGTTCGTCTGAGCAAGTGGCCAACTCTGGTGACAGAGTTTTTAGGCCGACTAAAGGGCCCCATGGCTTACCGGCTAAAAGCCGCATGAAATATGAATGATATGAATCTCTTGAAATTGTATTTTAAATTACGTTGAAATACTTAGAGCAAATGCCTCTCAAAGTGCCTCATCTAAGAACAGAGATTAGAACCTCATGACGCTATCATTAGCATTCTCATAAACATTACCACTGTAATGAAGTTTCATTCGACTGGCTTCAGTCATGCTCCTAATTATTGTTTGTTCATCAGTTTGAATTAATTACTGACGTAAAGTTGGCCAAAGTCAACAAAACTAAGTATAGATTAAAAATCCTAGTTTATTTATAGTGAAACAAAATAATTTGGTTAGATGTACTAGGTACCTAAAAGTTATCAAAGAAAGTGATGTGCTATTAACATTGTCTGTTCTCTAGATTTCTGAATTTATTTATAAATAAATTCAATGGGCTTAGGGATTTACAGATTTCTGATGTGATTAAGAATATATATTTTTTAAATAGGTAGGTTCTACTAATTTAGCTGTAAAAGTGATTGTGAAATTCTTTCTGAATGCTAAAGCATGTAATGTAATGGATCTTTTTATGAATCTTGATTAATATTTTGTTAAATCCAGATCAAAATGACCTTCTGTTGACATGCATTGTAATATTACCTCGTTTTCAAATAAGAACATTGTTATCGTAAAACTGGTTTTTTAAGGAAATACCATTCACATTTTTAGTTTGCAAGTCTTAATATAAAATATTTAGTGCCATATACATCCTATTACTGATAGGTCGATTTGTGGAAAGTATATTTTTGTAAAATGGTTAAAAAAGTGTGTGGTAAAGATGGATTGCTGTCGTTCCTGTTCAACTTGGACCTACTTTTGTATGGGGTCGTGGGAGCCATACTAATTGTCATGTTCATCTTCTACGTGGTGATACCGCAGTATCTGCACTAAGGTAAATAATAAGACTATGGGGACAATTCGGAGTGTCGCAAAAGCTAAACTAAACTAACTAAAATTATTGCCATCCTTTTTATTTCCATCGTTATGAAAGGGACGGCAACAATTTTAGTTAGCTTAGTTTAGCTTTTGTGACACTCAGAATTGCCACTTATACCTAACTATGTCTTATCGGTCGTGAGTTCTATTTCCATGCAATAGATTTGAATAGCTACTCTAATAGCTATAATGGATTTCGATACCGTGACTCTACCTTAGCACAAAATTCGCGGCGAAGCTTGCTAAGACGTTCTTGATAGACCGTCGAAGTTAATAGGTAAGCAACGTTCTGAGTGGTCACATCTTAGATGGGTGACCGCAAGTGGCATTATCAGCTTCGAAAAGCACGTTTAATTGTCGGTCCCGGCTTTAAAGTCGTTAAGCGATGACGGATGAGCGGCCTAAAAACTCCGTCACCAGAGTTGGCCCCTTGCTCGTACGAACGAAGGAACAAATACATCAAATTAGAATAAACAAATAAAATATGAAACGATTTTAAAATTCGTTATTCGATATAGCAGTTTTCGATAAGTACATCAGCTTTTCGAAAGGGTGTAGATAGCACTTGTTTTTATTGCAACCGCTTGCGATACAACTTCGGCGAATCTACATAACCAGACCCCGGCCAACTCGGCTGGCGGAGTTTTTAAGCCCTAGAAGAACTAGGTACTTAAAGCCAGGACAATTAAATATGCCTTCCGAAGCACTATTTCACTACGCAATTGTTAATACCACCAAAGTGGTCACACATTCATTTTTAGATGCCGCAGAAGCTCTTTCACGATCACATTATGATGTTACAATATAATAGTAGGTAATCTCTGTAACCAATAGGATTTACAAAAAAACACCGAATAAATTAATGATCATCATTATTATAGAACAGAGCGCTTGCATGTTCTTGCACTTCAAATTTTCTATTGGCTTTAGTCATCAAAGACGCGTTGCCTATCAGAATTCCCATAGAGCTCTTTGGGTTTAGTAACAAATCGTTTTTTTTTTATCTCTGGTCTCAGCATCCATTTAAAATTAGTTTCACCATTATTGCAGGTGGTAGGTAGAAGTTGGTACTCTTTATTTTAAAACAGTAAAAGCCGCTTGAAATAAGTTAATTTTTTAGCTTCAGTAAATGTTTGAAAAAAGTTGTTTATAAAAATGGCCAGCATATTACACCTATAGTTGAAATCCCATGATAAGGGAATAACGTCATAACGTTTTTAAATTTACTAGTATCAGCCCGAGCACGAGCGTAATTTACCAAACAAACAGATTAATTCATATTTATAGTGGATATTCCTTATCTTGTTTGATTATGCGTGGATTAGCAGAAAATATCGTTCTGTTAGATAAGGAAATTAAACTTTACTACACATTGAATATTCAACCTTATGTTTAATAGTGATAGGGTATAAAGTTGCTTGGGAAATAGTGTTGACCGTTAATGAATGTTAAAGTTAATTCAATGTTTCTTTCTAATACCTACTTACTGCTCTAATGAAAAGTAAGAAAAATAAACAAGCGCATTCTTTTTACTAAAATTATGTTTTTCAGTAGTGTTGAACCTTGCGTTTCTTTCTACCCTTTGCCGGTGACCCCCCGAGTAAGGCTAAGCGACGCCCCTAGGGGTCGCGACCCACAGATTGAAAAACACTGCTCTAAATAATGAAGGAAAATTCTAAACGATGTTAGATTTCTAAAGCGGCGGATGGGCTTGCAACCTGTCATGTATGGAATTCTAACTTTTGCGAAATTTGCTCTGTGGCGCAGTGGCCGAGACGCAGGAGGTTGCGGGTTTCGTCCCCGCTGCAGGACAAATGTTTGTATGATCTGCAAATATTTGTAGAGTCATAGACGTCTACTTAATCTCAGTTTTCTATGTAGGTACCTACCTATACTTACCTAAGAAGGTAGGTAGTACCTACCAATGCTAGTCATTCGGTTACCATAACACAAGCAATTAGTTTTTTAGCTTGGGACTGCTAAAAACTTGCCGTGTGAAACGTCCAAGGATATTTATGATTATTTATTAATTTATTATTAGTTCCAAATATGCCCAAGTAACAAAATAGATCCTATAACAGTCTTCAAGACTATCCTATAACTGTCCTGTAGCATACTACAAGCCTCGATTTGGGCGCAGTTACTGGAGTACAAGTTCTAGTAATGCTCCTGCAATGAGCTAACAGAAAAATATTTCAAGTGTACCTACTTAGGCTGTTTTGAAAAACACCGTTTCGAATACCGCTAGGTATTTCGAATACATTTTCGGAATGTACCCACGGAACCCTTCAATAAATTGCTGGTTTCTGATTTTTCAGAACTTGCTTCAGATGATCGCTTTTGTGGTACCAATTCTTCGTGTCTTTTATTTACAGTTCTTCTAAATATGCTCCACTTCTTTTTTCCATACTCGCAAATCCATATTGATAACAACGATACCTAGCTAAATCATAATTTTCAATGTCTCCAAACCTGGCGACGTAAAACTGGTAAACAGACTTCATAGTGTTAGCTTAGCACTTTATAAGATTATTTACTCTCATAAAAATCTTATAAGCGACTTTTTTAAGACTACATCGCCTCACCTACCTATACTGATCTCAGCTAAGTATATTATAAAACTATATTTCTGCATACTTGTAATGATCTCAGACAAGTGTATTATAAATTCTGGGAATCTTACACAATGCCTTTATAGGATTATAATTTTCATAGGACTATTTAGACTTCGTCAATGCACTTATTAGATTATATTATCCTATAATGATCTTAGACAAGTGTATTATAAATTCTGGGAATCTTACACAATGCCTTTATAAGACTACAATTTTCATAGGACTATTTAGACTTCGTCAATGCACTTATAAGATTATATGTCTTGTAACTATCCTATAAAATAGTCTAGTAGTAAACTACAAGGCAATTACATAAGTGAATTTACTCTTGAGAGTATAAATGCTTGCACAATGCTATTATTAGCACAAGAGTCTCCAGAAAAGCCATTATAAGAGCTTTATAAGTCTAATTTTACCTACAGTCATTTATTATAGGATTCCGTTGCTAGTTGGGTGTCCTTAAGTATTATTTAAACGTGCCATTGATCTTTTATTTTAGACATCTTCAAAAGATAAAAGTATAGAAAACATCTCAAATCTTAAATAGGTAAGGTAATTATTCAAATGTATGGGTTGATAGACGAATAGAATTGGTTTAATTTAAACTGACCTTGCTTCTATAAAATTGATATAAAAACTTAATGAGTAAGAAGTTGAACTAAGAATAGGTGACTGACCTTACCATCTCAATCAAATAATCAAATTGACATGAAGTTGCAAAAAGTTATACTTAGTTAAGTAGGTATGTGGATACATTTTGGGGTTCAGCAGAAAATATTAGGGATTTATCATCATCATTAAGTCCACAGTAACAAATGGATGGGCGACCGCTTGTGTCAATACATAAAAACTGAGAGGCAATACTATCTAAATGCCTATTTTATTAGTACCTAAACTAAACGGTGAACCTGTTAGCTTTCTACCAAAGGCAATGGGTTTTTGTATGATATGCGTGTTAATTTCTGCAACATAGGTACTAGCGTATAGTACAAGTGTGTGCCAACTATTAAAATATTATATTTAAAAATATTAACGGGACTTAATCGCGTATTGAAATCAATATTATTTATTTACCTCGACCGTGGTCACGAGTAGACTGTCTACTCGTGACCACGGTGATTGTAATGTCATCGAAACGTCGAGGTAAATAAATAATATTGATTTCAATACGCGATTAAGTCCCGTTAATATTTTTAAATATGTTTTCAAGTCGCGATAGTTTAAAAAGTCATTAAAATATTAGTTGATAATTATATTTAAACAATCTAACTCATGAAAAATTACGAAAAATGTTGACCGACCGTAACGCAAACCCTAGCTTATAAGCAGGTACTTTATACTTATAATAATTAATAAAAGTTCAAATAAGCTTAAGTTTCTTTTTCAAATATCGAACAATTTATGAAATTTTAAGGTGCCTAAATGCATATGCGTGAAACTAGCGCCACCGCCTATTTAATTTGACTTAAGAGCGGTCAACCCGGCTTACTTTTCATACAAACGCTCGTACGTGATTATGCCGTTGTAACAGATCTTTCTTTTAAACTTTTGGACTAATAGGTATCTTGTGCACTATATCTAGGTTTCTATCGAAACTAAAAATCAAAATTTTGAGAAACAAATTCAGTATAAGCTTCCAAAAACCTGCTTTTAGCATAAATTTTACCTGAACTTTGGCCGTTCATAATGTACTCATAAATTGTAAACGTAAAGAAAATATTGTCATAGAAACCTTGCAAATCTTATGGAGATTCTAAATGACTAATATTTATTTTACAAACTTGTTAGGCTTACTGAAAAAAACGTATTTCCTGGAACACTTTTTATGAAATTTTCGCACACTATTTTTCGAGTGAGCGAGTGAGCGGCGAAAGTACCTACTGAATGCCGAGCGCTGAGGCGCTATCTCTCTTTTTTCGCTTTGCTTCTTTTTCTAGCATTGCGCTGGATGAAACAACAAGCTTTTCAGCTATGCCCGCGTCGATGATAGACGCACCGGGAAGGGCCACCTTAAGTATATTATACCAATATTAATTTGTTATGTAAATAAGAAAAAAATCTTGTTACTGCCGATAACTAGCTTAGTACTACGTCATTTAAAGTCAACCATCCGTGCTCCACCCTGTATTTGTTATAAATCGCTCGATTCTACTCACACTTAACTTTTTCGTTCTTGATGATGTAATGTAAACTAAAAAATCCTGTACCGTACGTGAAAAGTTTAATCACTCGATAATCTTAAAGCAAACAGTTGAAAAGCCTTGGCCGGACCAGTGTGTGCTTAGCCTTAGTGAAGTGTAAACCAATTTCTGTGGGTTATATTGAAAATTCTGAGAAAGGTAAGGTAAAGAAAAGTGTACTTTTTTCCTATACCTGGATTGTAATAACTTTTTTAACCGACTTCAAAGTAAGTGGTTCTTTCCACTGTGTAGGTATGTGTTTTTTTTTGTAAGATAAGTTCTGAATGATTACCAATTCACATACAAAGCGAACTATAATACTGTCACATATCTACATCTATTCCTAAATAGAGGTAGGTACATCAAAAAGTACTCTAGTATGAGACTCACTCGATGTCTCTAGCTCCTCGACAGTGCCAATACTTATACAATCGTGATGATTTATTATTTACACGCTGACCCGGCACACTTTGTGTGTTTATTTTAATGCACGAACCATCTACGAACTATTAGAAAAGAAAAAAAAAAAGAATTATCCAAATCGGTCCAGCCATTCTTGAGCTATTGAGTGACAACGAAATAGGATTCATTTTTTTTTTATTTAAATATATTTTGAGTTAAGCCATTTGGTTGATTGTTATTTCTCAATTCTCAAAATTTAACATCGTATTCATAACGTAGGTACTTATCAAGGATCAAATAGAAATAAATATAAAGGCTACCTTATTTACTTATACTTGCTTTGGTTTCGTACTGTTATGGTGTTGTAATTGTTTCTAACAAATAAATAAATTAATTAATTAATTTTCAAATTCTCGATAGGAGAAAGAAGAAGAGGACAGAAAAAAGTTTTATGATTAGAATAAGAATGGCTTTATAAAATTAAAATTCTTATTTCTGACGTTACATTCAGCCTTTATTACTTATTTAAATCTCAAGTAATTTGAAAACTATTTTTTTAAATTTAGAATCTTGGCTATTAAAATACTTATAATATCAAAATCTCCAGTAATTTGTTTTTTTTTTAATTTTAGAATCGTCTTGGCTATTTCAAAATACTTATAAATATCACTCGAGTTCATTGCAGCATTGTTCCATCTAAACCGTCATAAAAGAATAGCTTAATTATTCGTATCCACAGGAAGTGTACATTGAGTGTTCTCACGATTGTTTAAGCGCATAATTGAAAATAGGAAAATCAGAGCCGGGAAACTGCAACTCTAGAGTGCATCTCTTTAAGATCTATAATCTCTCAATAACTTCTACCAATTGGAGCCAGAGACCCCACTTGGATTTCACGAAAACGAAGTTTCGTAACAATTTCCGGGTTCAGCTTATATGTTGGTGAACACTTAATTCGTAACTGTGCACCGACATACCTAAGCTATGTGTGACTGTTCAGAACGTCTCCTAACTTCAACGTTCGTCTAATGCCCGATTCATATAACCAACGAAAGGATGACCGTCGATCTATCTCTATAGAAACGTTGTACAATGTATGACACTTTTTGACAGATAACAACCGTTGCTATGACGATCGATCTACGGTCATCCGTACGTTGGATATAAGAACCGAGCATACGCAAGCTTCGCGACAAGCGCTTCCACGAGCGCAGATAATGTTGGTTCGTTCGTTCGTCGTATGAGCAAGTGGCCAACTCTCGTGACGGAGTTTTTAGGCCGTCTAAAGGCCTCCGTCATGGCTTAACGACTTTAAAAGCCGGGACTGACAATTTAACGTCAAATCAAATCAAAATGTATTTATTCAGTACGATCGTTTATAGACCACTTTGACGTGCCCTCCGAAGCACGGAAGCGCTCAGATGAAAATGCCACTTGCGGTCACCCATCCAAGTAGTGACCGCTCAGAACGTTGCTTAACTTCAACGATCTATCAAGAACGTCTTAGCAAGCTTCGCCACGAGCGCTTCATAATGTTGGTGACTGTACTTGACGTAGACATTTTGTCAGTTGATTCATACATTCATTTAAGGCACGTGTTTATTAGTTAGCGCACTCAAAGGGCATGTCATTGCGTAATAGTAGGTATGCAAAATAAGAACAAAGAACAGTCTTGTTGGAGAGTTTGTGGTATCTGTTACTGTCGATGTAAAGGATAGTCAATTTAATAATACCTACTCGTATGGTCCGAATGTGAAATCCGAATGGAAAATGTTTATTTTTAAACCACAACGAAAAAGACGGGTGTATAGTTTGTGTAGGTACCTACTTGTGTATTTGTGAACTTGTATGTCTGTATCACCGGGAACGGATGAACGGTTTTCTTTTTCTGGTGTCTTCATCCGTATCTTGGGAATACATGGTGATCATATTTTATTTTATTTTTTTTGTTCTTTATTCAGAGATTTCTTAACTAGGTTTCAAGAAAATCTGCTCAGTATCAGTCGTGAATGCAAATGTCGCAGGAAATAATTATCATGATTTAATATTAGTAATTACAATTACTTGATTTAGGTATTCACAGAAAACGATAGGTACCTACTAGTAATTCATTAGAATATGAAAAACAGCTCTCTGTTAGTCCTAGTAACATAAAAATTGTCATCATTTGACGACCTCTGTGGCGCAGTGAGTGATAGCCCGCCTTAGACGCAGACGTTGCGGGTTCGATCCCGCGGGACAAATGTTTGTAGTGTTTAGTAGATGGCGCTGTGTGGTCCAAGGATATTTATTTATAATTTCATTGATATCTTTTTCAGGCGGATGCTATGAAATAACACCGAAACGATGAACCGACAACCCAGCGAAATCAAAGGCCTTACTTCCCCCGAAATTCGAAATGACGACACCATACCATTTTTCGACGATGTGAATTCAACAGAAACTCTAGTACCAACAGATCCACCAATGAAACCGAAGAGGGAGATTGATAAGGATAAAATACATGCGGCTGATTTAGGGGAGGTGCATGCTTCCCCTAATAGCGACACGATAGTAGTTAATACCCCTGAAGGGACGTTGTATATCACTTTAGAGCCAGATCTATCGAAGAAATCTACAAGCCCTAGTACCGGTAAGTGTATTTTATTATATGAAATTAGTGTCGTTTTTATAGGAGTAACCAGATTATTATGAAAATGATTTCTAGTATAGTATTATTTATCTGTGGTATAAGCACCTATTTTATTTAGTTCACTCCTTGATGACCGGTGATAATCTTGTTCTTACACAAAAACAATTTGCTATTTTTTAAAACAATAAATCTGTGCGCATGTTAAAGGTAGCTTTAAATTTGTTACCATAACAATATAGGTACTATCACCCAAAGCACCGCTTCACCACCTTAAGGGTGCTTTTTCTGTGTCGCAACTAGCAGTTTACACCGCTTTGCAACATTCGAACACCAATAGCAACAAAGTATTTCGGTGCTTTGTTATAAAGTTTGAAGAACAAATAATAACAGTAAGTTTTTAACAATGGTAAAAGTCATCAAACAATTATTGCTTTTAGATGTTTGACTGCGATTGGTCAAAATAAAAAGGGCAGGATCAGCTAGCTAACATCTTGCAAGCTAAACTGTTTCAAAATTGGTAAAGCGACGCTTTTGGTGATAGTACATTAGTTTATGTTTATGTTTATGGGTAGAACTACCTACGTTACATTTATATAATTTTGGAGGAACCTTTTGAGTCTTTTGAGTAGTTATTCCTCGAACGCAAATGATTAGTTGAATTAATATACTAAGAAATTCTGACTGCCGCCGCTTCCAACCATAACAACTGGAGATCTACGAGGGAGGCTTATGACCAGCAGTGGATGTTGTACGGCAGAGATGATGACGATGATGATGACTAAGAAATTTTGACTAAACTTAACAAAAAGTAGCTTTTAAAGCAATGGTTAATGATGCAATTATTATTTTAGTACCAGGCAAGCAGGATCGACAAGACAGTGATTATAAAATGTGTTTCCAATTACAGAATCAACTGATATAACCGACTCATTATCATCACCGAGCACGTCTAAAGCCGAGCACAAACCACCAGGCGCTGATGAATCCCAGGGGTTAATCCAGAGCGAGCGAGAGGAGAGGAAGGCGGGACTGAGACGGAACTCTATCTCGATGCCGACGCTCCAGAACCTAGAGTCGGAGGTGCTGAAGCAGTATTTGAATAATCCACAAGAAGGGGTGAGTTTTATTGATTATTAGCATATTCGTTGATGGAGATAACTGTCAGAGCAGGCTTTATGCTCGGGGGGTTGTTGTTAGGTTTAGCGATTGTGGTGAAAGAATTGGCCAGCCTAAAACACTGCGTTACCGTGCTCTAGCTGTTTCCGAGATGCGCCGCGGGGAGGCTTCTTAGAAAAAGAAGAAGCACATTCGTAATTTTAACAGTACAAAGAGTAATTTGACAAAAGCGACGCGACGTTTTGAGCTGTCATGACTGTCATGATGCATGGGTAGTTTGCACATCTCCGCTAGTGACATTAGCAACTGCACGCTTCAAAGCTTCGTGCTTGTCTGAAGTCTTTGATTTAAGCTAAAGCCGATCTCTTACGTTACGTCCATACTCAATAACCTATCTTTGGTTTTGTTTACTGTCGGTAGCTCTTTAACATTTTTTGTATGGAAGTAATAAATAAATAAATAAATATCCTTGGACATTCCACACGGCGTCATCTAGTCCCAAGCTAAGCAATTTAATGCTTGTGTTATGGTAACCAGATGACTGATAAACTACAAAGATACATTTTTTTTTAAATACATACATAATATTATAGGTACATAGAAAACACCCAGACACGAAACAAATATTTGCAGATCATGCAAACATCTACAAGTAATGTCAAATATCTACCCACAGTTAGCAAAACCGAAGGTTATCAAGACTGGTCGTCGGACAATCTTTCAGGACTATTTATTCTTGATCTTTTGAATAGGTGTAAGGGGGCAATCGGAAACAAGTAGGTATAATTAATTAGTATCTAGGTACGTGCCCGATGCTTATATTAAAATAGAAAGACGAATAATAAGAGAGAAAAATAATGATGAGGTCGAGTAAAAAGAGGCTGTCATAGGTACCTACTTCTTCTCACGGTAGACAGAAAATATCTACACAATTGCAAAATATTTAAAGTTGAACAAATCTCTGTATAATTTGGTACGAAAAAAATATTGCGTTCACTCGTTCTTTCTTTTTTTTTGCTAGATACCTAGCTTTAAGGTAAATCAGGTTTTAAGACTGCACAGATCTGGTTTTAGATTAGGTACCTATTCTTTATTTTCCTTAGTCTACTGTGAACATTGGGCCGAGTTAAGTTGATATTTAGGTTTATAATTATATTTAACTTAAAGGCAAAACAATAAACATTTATATTATGAGATAAAATAGAGACTAACAAACCTATTAAGATTGTGAGAAAGCAAAAGTTTATTAATTATATTTCTCTAGGCATTCCACAAGTCGGACGTTTAGTTGTTTAATTGCAGATTACAAGTTTCTTAAATTCCGGAATCGTAAATTCAGTTAAGTTTTTTTTTAAATTGAATCTTAGAAACAAATAGCAGTAATAAAAATATTGTGGCTGACTTTAACGAAGTTTACCTATAATTTGTGTGATTTACCTTATGATTTGCGATAAAATATTATACTTATCAAAAACTGACGAATCTCGTATATCTACATCAATTAACTACTGATTTTTAGTGTCCAAAACATCCATCTACTTTGATAACGTGTTGTAAAATATTGGGTCTTATAACATTTAAAGATTCATGAATAAACATTATAAATATATTATAAAATGTTTATTGATTTTGATAATCCGAATAACACCAATGTAGATAACAAATAGTTGGAGACATTCAAACAATTCGCTATCTTTTGTTATCGACGTGACGGAGTTGCGAATTTGATAAAAAAACTAGGAAAGAAAAGATATGATAAACATTCATTGTTTTCCTAGCCGTTCGAAAGTACCCATGTACAAATAAATTAAATATTTCTAATAAGTGAGCGATTTATCAAGATAAGTGATGTTGAGGAAAGTAACCCTGATAGATAACACCAATCTATAAACTACTCGAGTTCAAGATGAGGCTGCGAAAGAAGACACATCTTCGTTTGGAAATTCCATCATTCCCTGATGACTATGTAGAAATGCCACCAGAAGTAAGAAGACTTACTGCTTCTATAGCGTCTCCGAGCACAAAAACTGACGACCAAGGTAAACTAGATTTTGCAACTAGTAAAGCTGATGAGGAAGACGTTGATGGAAATCAAGCTCAACATAGTTCTAAAACCGAAACACAAGATGAGGATAAAACTGATATTCAAATTGGAAGAGCTTTGCCTAACTATGATATGCCAGAATCGAATACTCAAAATGATGCTCATGCTCTGAATGAAAACTTACAAATCGGGAGACCTCTTCCGAATTACGAAGATGTACCTATACCTATTGTAGTTATTTCAAACGCAGAACCAATAGACGACCAATATACTAAGAAAGCAAGCTTTCAAATCGGCTCACCTCCACCCAATTATGAAGACATGTCCTATAACAATTACAATAATGAAGATAGTTATGAAACAAATCATCAAATTGGTAGGCCGTTACCCAACTACGATGATGCACCACAAAAAATAACCAAAGATACTCACCATGATTATTATCCAAAGACGAATTCCAGAGATGATAAAACGAGAGCTAACTTACACATCGGTAATAGTCTTCCGAACTATGAAGACCGGCCTCACACACCTGAAGTGAAAATCCTAGAATCGAATGAAGATATAGGTCATAAGAAAGATGAGCATCACGTGAATTTCGGGGAAGTGGTTTATAGGAAGATCTCGAGGAGTTCAATGTCAGTTCCTTACGGAATGCAGTACCATGACAGACCGATGAAGCAAAAAGAAATGAGAGTAAGTTTATGTCCGTACCTAAAGTTCTTTCTAGCAAGTCCGCACATTGCATAATAGGTAATTTCACATTCGAATTTTAGGAATAGCAAAAGCACTGATGAATTTAAAAAAAAACTCACCGCATTATTTGAGAAAAGTAAAAAAAAGTGGTTGGTTTGTTTTTTGTATGTATGTTTGGGGTAATCTCTGAAACTACTCATCCGATTTCAAAAATTATTTCACCGATGTGTAGCATGGACTTTCCGAATGAACATAGGCTATATTATATCAAGGTACCACGCGAGCGAAGCCTTAAGTATATAAATAGTAGCACCAGGGTTAGATACCGAATACCGATCATAATATTATTGCCTTACCAATTGAAGCGCTCGTGGCGAAGCTTGCTACGTTACACTACGAAGTGTACGTTCTTTCTAAGGGGTCACTACTTGGATGGGTGACCGCAAGTGGCATTAATATCTGAGCGCTTCCGTGCTTCGGAGGGCAGGTTAAATTGTCGGTCCCGGCTTTAAAAGTCGTTAAGCCATGACGCCTTAAGGCGGCCTAAAAATTCCGCCACCAGAGTTGGCCACTTGCTCATACGAACTAACTATTTGCCTTACCAATACACACAGAAAAAACTAGAACTTTGTAAATGTTACACTTGATCTTAGCCACACAATGGCTTACTGTGATACACTCTAGGGCACTCATGTAGAGATATACATAAATACCTACACGCGAAAGATTTTGATTTGATGCACAATATTTTTTCGAATTCTTCAAAATCAGAGTACTCAATTAAATAATATCGTTGTGTAATGATGATAGGGTCGGGTTTCGCAACGACACTGAAATACCCGGACTGACCGCGACTTACTAAATTGCTTGACATCCTGTAGGGCGTCCTTTAGTTACGTATTCCCATAAAGTTTCTCTCGTGTTGCCTAGCGTGTTTTGAAAGATAAGATAAGAATTAGTGCTTCTAAAGGTACTATTAATCATTATTAATGATTATTAAATAGTGCTGTGAATGCCTGTAATGGGTACACATTATCATAGTATTTTTATATGAATGTTTTTTACAATGTGTAATTATGTGTACTGTTGGCGTTGCCTTAATAAATAAATAAATAAATAAATCATGACTTTGTCAAATACTCGCACGAATATTACAAAAATATTTTTTACATAATATTTTTAGATATCTTCACAAGACAATAGAACCAATGCAAATGGATCCTTACCAATTTTATTTCATAGGAGAATTTTAATTATGTTTTCATTTTAAATGTATTACTGTTAGGAACTCGTAATGTAGTTAAAAAACACTTTATAAACGCTAGAACCAGCCACCAAATGATCAAAAAAGATCCATAGATCCGATCCATGTCACTGCCATCCGGAAGCGTAGTATAAGACACTAGCACGATGGCTAAGTATATTGATCCGTAAAAGTATGTGCCAGGACTCAGACTGACATGTCAAACCAATAAAATTAGAACCAAACCTACCAAGAATATAAACTAGTCGACTTTTCATAAAGATTAAACCAATTTAAGGCATATTATTAAGGTTTATTGCTACCATTGTCTTTCCTCTAAATATGCTTTGAGGATGGTTTAGGTGCTGGGCAAACCTATTCCATTTCAACAATGTCCACGGCACTACCTGTGTCCCGTTAAACGCCTAGGCAAAGCCTGCCTCCTGACGCTGTATAAATCATCTAGCAAAGATGTAAAGGCCTGCGTTTTTTTATTGCATTTCGACTTAAATAATGTAGGAGGATTTCAGCCTCAGTAATTGGTTTTATTGCTTTTACTCAACCTGTGTCTACTGTGTCCCACTGCTGGGCAAAGGTCTCCCCTTTGACTTCCACTCTTTACGCTCCAAGGCAACAGTTTACCAAAAAGGTAATTAATGCCATGAACATTTTCAGTATGCTTCGTAGCTTTCAAAAACATGCGCAGTTGTTAAAATCATCTAGGTCATTTGGATAAAAACAGAATCATATACCTTAATCTATCAGTAAGCAGATTACGAATGTTAGCTTACAGATGATCTAGATAGTTTCAAGGTTATTAAGGCTTTTTTAAGGACTTCCTTAGACGAATCTATCTTAACGGTGTCTTATTTCGCGAATTGGATCTTTGTGATACGGCTGTCGTGTTGTCTTAAAAATATTGCTTAAAATTTACAGTTCATCTGGTTTTTTTTTTCCTTAAACATATTTTTACCCCATGTTGCCTAAACGACTCTCCTTCGACTTTGTGTTCCAAAGAGAATCTTTTTTTAGTCAGTAAAAAAATTTTATTGTAAACTGAGTTTAAAATAATTATGTTCCAAAAGAATAGTTTCAACAGACTACCCATTTTGGGTTTATAATTTATAAATATTGGAATATCTTCTAAGAAGAAAGTGTGTTGAAGAAGTGTGTTTAAAAACTAGAAAATGTGGATACCCTAGCCGTTCCACTAACATGTCCTATTTGCCTACATTCAATCCAGTGCCCGTGATCTTAGATCCTAGTCAGATTTAGCACCTCTTAAATCTTGTGTTGACTCAAACATTAAATAAAAGTTCAGCTAAGTGTTTGGAAGTGATATTGAAATACTTTTTACGTATCAAAAACGACTCTATCAATATCCGTAGGATTAACTAATATAAATAATATGAATGATTGGGTTCTGTAAAATCTTTACTTTGCATTATTTGCATTAATACGAACATCAATTAAAGCAGGATTTTGGGATTTTGAAAACATCCAAACCGACGATATAAGAACTTATAAACGAATTAAAATTTCAAATAGTTAAGTGTACTCCACGAGTAGAAAATTTATTATCTCGGAACTTCTTTCTCGTTTTAACGATGAATAACGATAGGCGCGTGAACATGTTGGCTCACAAGTTCGAATATCGATCGCCGCTCTGGATAGAGTCAGACTCGGACGTCAGCAAGAGTTCTGAGGAGAATCGAGGAGGGTTGTGCAGTAATAGCGACGACAGCATCCAGTCACAGAGCAGCACCGATAGCTCGGCCAGTGTGAATAACTACTTGGACTCTAAGGTAATATACGCCGTAGTATACGCCGAAGACGTTTTGTAGCACAATCTATAATAGACGGATAACTTTTAACATTATAGGCCGATGGCACTATACTATAGAAAGAAAGAAAGAAAGGAAAATAATTTATTCTGGTAGGACCTCAAAGATCACTTCAGTTTCGTCTTACATGCTAGGTGATTCTAGTGCCTGTTCCAACGCGACCTACACCAGCTGCCCTAGCCATGTTACATTTCGACAATCGCTTTCGATTAGAAACTAAAAAAAATGTATAGGAATTGACATTCGATGACGAAAACTCGAGCGATCAGAAATGTCAAATCAAAGGTGTAGCGATGATAGAAATCGAATCGCTTCATAGCGAATGCCGGTTGGCCAGGCCCTCAGGGATAGAGCGCGCACGTAACGCCATCTGTGGCTAGTTTAGTGAACTGCTCTTCTAGTTATGATTGTGTTCAACGATGCGTGTACTCTCAAGATTACCACTTCATATGCTAAGAAAATCTCAAGATTGTGAACTAATCTTGTCGATAGAGGGCGCAACGATCTAAGATAAACATCGATCTAGTTTGTTGGTACTTACATCCAGCTGTATCAGGATAGCTCTAATCCTAAAAATAATTTTCTTTTTGGCAAATATTACGCTAAAATGTCGATTTTGTCCTTTAATCTATCTATAGATAACATCTTAACTATCCGACTATGGCTAAGAAAGAAGGAGGGTTATGATTTTGACCGGTATTACCTATGTATGGGCTTAGTCCAGAAATGCCCTGATATATCTATGTATTTTATAAAGTAGGTAGGTAAGTATTTAGATAACATTGCAGTTTCCTTTCAAAGGTTTTGAAAATAAGCATCTCGAATCTATTAACAAAACAAGAATGAGAGTATTTATGACATTAGTAAATTGTTAAAAAAACTTTTAAATAAGCTTTCTATGCCTCTTTCTGAATTTGGTACAGTCAGTCAGAAAGTTTGAAAACATTTTAAAAATAAAAATTTCTAAGTAGTAACTTTACAACCGGTCAGTCTTAGGCAAATTTAACTTAGCTATATAAAAAATAATTTTAATTTTTTTTCTGATATGGCTGCTCTCGGTGTCTGTACCAACAGAATACTAAAAGGAATTGGCTCAAATCAGACACACGCCAGACGATCCCGACGCCCCCAGCCACTAATTAACTAATTAATTGGTTAATTTAATTCATTGTCAAGTTAACGGGCAATGCAGGCGCACTATGCCACGCAAGGTGGACTTCGAGTGCATTCCTTTGACGCAGGTAAGAGAAAGTTGAAAAATAAGATTTTGGTGAGAAAATCCTTAGAAATAAACTTTTTATAAATTAACGATAAAAATCAAGCATCCTGTATGCCTGTAAGTATTTTATTGAAAGTTCCGATAATTTCGTACTATGTTATAAATATAGTAGTGCGTCGGCCAACCTGACGATCACCAAGAAAGTGGTCTGACAGTTGTGACAAAAGTTTCTGTGAGATAAAAAGAAAGAAAGAAAAATCATTTATTTTAATAGGAACTCAAGGATCACTTCATTTTCGTCTTACATGCTAGGTGATTCTAATGCCTGTTCCAACGCGACTCCCTACACCAGAGAAAGAATCAGATCTATTTACACACCGGAATATTTTTATAAAGATCGAGATGAAGTTTAAAGATATGGTTTTCCCAGTAGGCACACGAAATATTTTGGGGGGTATGTAGGGAATCGGATCATTATGCTTGATGGGTTCCCTACATAGTTAAGTTGTTGCAGGATGATGCACATAAATAAGTTTAGAATTGTATATTACTTTATTTCCACGCTATAACAATACATGTTCGGACCTAGCGAGCGGGGAGAACCGACTGGCGACGCGACTCACACAACCTCCGCGTCAGCCCGTTTATCCCTGTGGCTACCTAGCCGCCACAGTACTCCCCCTCTTACAAAAAATTTTTAAAGAAAATTTAATAAAAGTTACAAATAAATTATCAAGATGCCAATGAACGTTAACACAAACAAAATATACTAGAGTCTATAAACACAACCGAGGCAAAAGTGTAAATTTTTTTTTTTTCGTACGGATTTTTATGTTAAGTGGTCTTCCGGACCTTTATAACTTCACCGGGCTTTGGCGAGTGCAGAAGGCATCTACGCCGTAAAAATGAATTTAAGCTAACCTACTCAAGGTACTGACCTTGGATTGGACTGTTGCCATGAGAGGCAAGGCCTGAAGGGCCTGCCCTGAAGGGGCGACGAGTGCCCCGAAGGCGGGGTCGGCATCGTGCGTTGAGCTGAAAGAAAAGCATGCAGTGCATCATCGCCGCCTTAGCGGCGATGGTGCCATAGCCGCGTTAGCGGTGGTGATGTCATCATCTGAAAAACCAAGAATGTGTCTGGGTCGACGGAGGGAACTGCTGCGTTGCAAGATCGCTACTTTACACTGTATGTGTGCGCTCGTGTCTCACGTTACGCAGTTCGGGCTATCGCCATGTACCTACTATTATTTAATCTACCTATGGGACACATTCCACGAACTTGAACTGACTCTAAAAATAGATGCTAGTATTCTTTTATCTGTGATCACAGATAAAAGAATACTGAAGCTACATTTGATTAAAAAACTTTAGAAAAACTGATTTTACACGTTAATGTTTTCAAAAAAAAATTTACACACGCACGCCTGATGATATGCCTCGTCTGCTCCTTCACCACAGCTGCTTCTCCGAAATAGCCGTCATGTCCAATGTCTTCGGTCTCTATGCAGCGCAGGTAGGTACTCGCATGCCAGCTACTCGTAGCAGTGGGACCGAGCTATCTCCAGATCCAACACTGATCCTCCGGTGAGCAGAACATCTCCAACCGGGAAAACTGTTAATGAGTGAATCTGCAGGTCCAAACTCCATTTTCTGTAACTCAACTGTGCACTCAATCCAGTGCACCTGAGAAATCGCTGGCTCTAAAAAAAATCATCCTCTCTTCTGCAGTAGACCAAGATGTGAGAACTCCGCATATTTCTCGATGATGACCGGCTTTCATAAGAGTATCTGTTGGTGGTCGGGCCAGGATCGGCTAACGTCACCTACTGCGCATTTCGTAGGTACCTCGTGGCGTCGCTGCGTTGACATTGCATCATCCTAGTGATTTTGGGGTCCTTTTTACCTCCCAAGGCGTGGATATCGTCGGGAGGGAGTCGTCTCCGTGGCTGGTCTCCTTGTTCTGCGCGTTCAGCTCGGGTGGCCACCGCATGGTAACGCCACATCCGAGTAGGTGTCAGGGGTCACCAATTTTGGAGTATGTAGGGAATCGGATCGTTGTACTTGGTGGGTTCCCTACATAGTTAAGTTGTTGCAGGATGAGCACATAAATATAACTTTATAATTGTATATTAGGTACTTTATTTCCACGCTATAACAATACATGTTCAGACCTAGCGAGCGGGGAGAACCGACTGGCGACGCGACTAACAAAACATCCGCGTCAGCCCGTTTATCCCTGTGGCTACCTAGCCGCCACAGTATTATCTAATGATTTATGTAATTATTTAAATAACAAACAAACTTTTAGATAAAATAATACAACAAAAGAAATAACAAATAAATTAATAACTGAATAAGCCACCACTAGAAGACAATAAAATGTGAATAAACATTTAGTTTAGGCAACAATTATCATTTGTTTGTATTTCTCGTGTGAACAATGATAATTTTAGTGCTAGGACAGTCGCTTTGTGATACAGACCAAGTGCAATGTGAGTTTTGGTGGTAATTGAGTGATTAAATTAGAAATGCATTCAATAAAGTTAAATGATGACATCCCTGAGGTAGGCTCGTGTTCCAATGTGTAAACTGTGAGATTACTAAGTTTTAGTGTTGAATTGAATTGACATGACAAGTACTAAGCACTTAGCTGCTCAGCGCTTTCGTGTTTCAATTGTTGGACGTTTTTCTATAGTTGATGGATTAGGCTTTAAAGTCGTTAAGCTTTAACGGAGGCTTTCAAGCGGCACACAAACAAGCTCATTTACGGATGTTTATTCTGTGGAAGTGGATTATTCTTTACTATTACTACTATCAAAGTACGATCAGGATGAAAGGTAGCGGAATTCATAACTATAAATAAATATCCCTGGACATTCCACACAGCGTCATCTAGTCCCAAGCTAAGCATTTTAATGCTTGTGTTATGGTAACCAGATGACTGATATACTACATAGATACATTTTTTTTTTGTAAATACATACATATTATACATAGAAAACAACCAGACACGAAACAAATATTTGCAGATCATACAAACATTTGTCCCGTAGCGGGGATCGAACCCGCAACCTCTGCGTCTCTGGCGGGCTTTCGCCCACTGCGCCACAGAGGTCGTCATCTAATCTACTGATCCTAATTTTATGGCTCATATTCAACTTTCACAATATTTAAATGTTAAGCTCGATTGACGCGTGATGTAGTCATAATATACAGGGTGTAAAAAGACTACTACCGAAAACTTAAGGGGATGAAAGTACCCATCAATATGAACAACTTTTTCTAAGAAACCAACACTGTGAACGCGAAAAAAAAAACAGCTGTTCCATACATAAGTTCAATACCTACTTGGCTAAAGTGTATGAAACAGCTGTTTTTTTTTTCGCGTTCACAGTGTTGGTTTCTTAGAAAAAGTTGTTCATATTGATGGGTACTTTCATCCCCTTAAGTTTTCGGTAGTGGTCTGGTAACACCCTGTATATATGCTATTCCGTGCGTCAACAGAGAGTTGCGTCCTTGTGTGGTACGCTCAATGTTAGAAGTCTTTAATTAAATATCAAGAGGCAGACCACCCACCCGGTCTAAGGATAAAATAAACGACGGGGATCAGTGGATGAGACTTGCGGGGGATCGGAGAGAATGTCGTAGTACCTAATGAGGACGCCCATACCCAACAATGGATGAAAATGAGCTGAGGATATGCCAAAGATGATCTTTGAGTTGGTTTTGGTCAAATCATAAGTCAAGATTACAAAATAAAGGCTCTTATAAATAACAAACTTGCACCCGTGGCTTTGCATGCATGGTAGGTATTATTGAAACATATTTAATTTGTATTATTTAATCAGACGAGACAAGACAAATTTAAAGATTGAAATTTTAAAACCATCCTCGTCATACATAGCTTTTGAAAATATCTCAAATACTGCCTTATTGATATGATAAAGGTGAAGAATAAGGCCTCTGGTTGCGTAATCTTGATAAAGGCTTTATCAAGATTACGCAACCAGAGGGCCTTATTCTTCACGACACAAAATAACAAGACTTATCTAAGACATCGCGCGTTATTGATTTTTCGTGTTCATGAAATGGACACTGGTAAAACTGACACAACAAAAGTACCTAGGCATAAAATTGAAGTGATAAACCGTTTAACAGCTTCGGGATAATAATTCAATTTCGATTTCAATTCCATCCATTTTTGTTGCTGATTGTACAAGTTACAATTAGAATCTACCTGACGCATCCTAGCATTAATTATTATTTATTTATTCATGTGCCTAAATCAACTTCATTATTATTACAACTGACGACAGCGATAATTTAAAGTGATTCTCCATTCATCCCAAGATTTTTTATCCCAAAACACTCGAAAAAAAGGAAGAAAGAAAGAAAAATCGTTTATTTTAATAGGACCTCAAGACACACTTCAGTTTCGTCTTACATGCTAAGTGATTCTAATGCCTGTTCCAACGCGACCTACACCAAGGAAAGAATCAGGCAAGAAACTGGTGGTGTGGGCCTGGCTTTTTTTTACAGCGATCCCTTAACAATCTAAATAGTCAAGCTTCAGTGGGAAGCCAGTCAAACAAAGTAAGGCATGTCAAAGTAATCTTGATTAGTACTGCTCGTTAAATCTCAATAAAATACTATTGTTGAGGATTATTTTCTGATTGAGTACGTTTACTTTCAGATTCCGGAGCACCACCAGAGCAGCGGGTCCGGCTTCAGCGACGGTGACCACGACGACCACCATGAAGTGCTCACTGACGACGACAGGGCCAAGTGAGTTTTATTGTTTTATCAAACTCAAAATTTATTTAATAAAATCTTATTATAGACCTCTTTGACACCTCACATCCTTAAAACTATGGGATTTTCAAACTGCCTGTTCCAAACGCGACTCACCAGTCGCATTTAGAACAGGCAGTAGAATCCCCTAGATTTAAGGATGCTTAGTAAAAAAGAATTTAAGTATAAAATGATCACGACTGTATTGCCAGATAGCGGTAAACATTTATTTTCAAATCTATACGCATAAGAGGTATAAAACTGCTCCTGTCTCCCGTCAAGGCAAATATTGCCTCCTGACATAAATCTAGTAAAAATGTAAAGGCCAAAATTCATAATTAACTGGTGTTCTCATGTTTTCGCAAGTGGCACCAATAGTGTCCGAAACATCCCAATTGCCGGACGCAAGTGCAAGGGACGCTAATAAGGAAGCGCATTGACCGTTGACCCGAAGCATTGCGAAATAACACGCACTGTTGCTGTGCGATTGTAGGTTAGGACTCGTTCGTTCGTATGAGCAAGTGGCCAACTCTGGTGACGGAGTTTTTAGGCCGCCTAATGGCCTTCGTCATGGCTTGACGACTTTAAAAGCCGGGACCGACAATTAAACGAGCCCTTCAAAGCACGGAAGGATTCAGCTGATAAGCTGGTTAGGACTATCTGCTACATTTCTACACAATGTGCACCCATTACAGGCATTCACAGCATTTTCAAATATAATTAAACAAACAACTAAAAGCTAAATCTTCTCTAAGTCGTCTTTGAGAGAACAGGCACAGTCACCTGCAGATTTATTCATTACGTTGCAAATGCACTGCGTGGGATAGGTTTAGATACCTACCTACTTGTGTAAATTGCTTCATTCAACTACTAAGTTGTGATGTCACGACCAGGATCACGAGAAAATTTAAGGCCAAGGAGACACTTCTTTTAATCCGAAATTATGTGAACCACACTTGTTCATTATTGCAGTCGATTGCGAGTCGACTCGCGCAATGTAACGCAAATTACGATCAAATCAAATCAAATGTTTTATTTTCTGTAACTTTAAACTTAAATATCGTGGGTTTGATCCCAAAAAGGATCCCAAAAAAGATTTCTGTGTTCCATTGTCTATGTATTTTTTGGTATGTTCCGATTATTTCGTCAATAGAATTCGGAGCACCATACGCCTAGTACCTTATCTACTAACTTGGATCTTTGCATTTTAATCTGAAGGTCGTTAAATTCGAGTCTTGGTTAAGTTTTTTTCTCGGAAAATTTTTGATAAAGGAAAACGTTGGAGGAAATCATAATAGGATATTCTAATGAGCTGCGATGCAACGTAAACTAACTAACATACCTAATACTCTATTATCAAAAATAAATGTTTGTATGTTTGTCTTCTATGCCTACACTGGGTATTCTTATACCATCTTAAATCATTGAATAGAATAGAATAGAATAGAATATTCTTAAACCATCTTAAATCATTGATGGTTTCTAACAATCGTTAGGAACTATTAGATGACTGATTGAACAGATTGTGATGAAATTATGGTAGGGTAATAAGATGACCGTGATTTTCGGACTTTAAAATCTATATTCATATGAAAAATCAGCTTTTACGAAGTTCGCCGGATCAGATATTAGTGGCAATTCTGAGTGTCGCAAAAGCTAAACTAACCTAACTAAAACTATTGCCATCCTTTTTATTCCCATCGCTATGAAAGGGACGGCAACAATTTTAGTTAGCTTAGTTTAGCTTTTGCGACACTCAGAATTGCCACTATTATAATCTTAAAAAGGAATCTTATATTAAAAAATAAAATCTTATCTTATATTTAAAAACGAATCGCTGTAATATTTATGAAAGTTCAGAGAAGGTTTACCTAAACGGTGAGAAAAAGGAAAAAAAAAGATGGCGGTATGAAGTGCGCCGGGTCAGCTTGTAATACATAAATATTATAAAATATATATTATAATTGTATATTATAAAATAAACATCAAACTAGGCAGTGAAAGCACTACTTATTTATGAATTGTTTACTACAAGTCGCACAATAGATAGACAGTGAATATTGAATACTACTCGTAACTCAGAGATAGTCATAACTTCTTAACAACCTAGGAGAGATTTTTTAGAAAGCTCATAGTTTCTTCCTTGTTTACTTGGAAGTTACTGCGTTACTAGTGCCGTGTTGGCCGTGTGGGTTGAACTCTCGACTTTAAATCCAAAGGTCGTGGGCTCAAATCCCGGCCGTGCATCAATGAAAATCAAATTATCAAAAATCGTTTTCAAAAATCAAATTAAACAATTTAGTTTGATTCTATTTCCATGATATTTATAAATAACTAAATTTATTTAAAGAAACTAAACTAGTTTTTTACTGTATGGGAAAAGTGCTCTCAATCCTACGAGAACTTTCCCATAAAAGAAAATCACTCTGGTTTTTACATAACTTTTGAAAATACAATTAAAACTACTTGAGCCACTTAAGAATCGTCATTTAATTATTCAATTAGTAAGAAGCAATTTAAGTAAGTAATACTTATTTGTTTTTTAAATCTGTATATCTTAAGATAAAAATAATTTGTTTTTTTTTAAACTTCATCCCGTTATTCACAAGTAATTATAAGTGTCCAATAGTGGCAATTCTGAGTGTCGCAAAAGCTAAACTAAGCTAACTAAAATTGTTGCCGTCCCTTTCATAGCGATGGGAAGAAAAAGGATGGCAATAATTTTAGTTAGCTTAGTTTAGCTTTTGCGACACTCAGAATCGTCCCCATTACCTCAATTTTAATCTGGTCGCCTTTTAAACTGGCACAATTTACCAACGTCACGCTTTAAAAAGTTTTCTCTTATAATATTTATATTAGACGTCTGTTTATGTTAATCGCTCTTCACCGTGACGTCATCGTTACATAGTTGCTATAGTTTTATATACTTTGGACCAAAACATCGTAAATGGACCAGACGTTTATCGGCATCAACCAAAATACAGGAAAAACTTGAATTGCAAAATCAAAACAGTGCTTGTCCGTTAATTTTGACCAGAGCCGAACTCAGGATATTTTTTGATTTTTTATTTATGGTTTACAAAAACGAACATACACATTTTATAAATCTTTGAAATAATAGGTAGGTACCTACTTCTAAATATCATTACCATTACATTTTGTCTGGTAGAAATCGATAAGCCCGTCGATTGTACCTTTTTATAGTTAAGATAATTATGTATCTGTGTGATATTTTTTTTGTGTTTGGCAATTTCTATAATATTTCCCCTATTTCATATTAAAATTCTTTAAAATTTTCGCCTGGTCGAAGTTACCCGTAATCCGAGTTGTAATTGTATTTTGTACAGTTATGTAAATTATGTATTAGTTTAGTTTCAGTTTCATATTTAAATAAATAAATATCCTTGGACATTCCCCACGGCGTCATCTAGTCCCAAGCTAAGCAACTTAATGCTTGTGTTATGGTAACCAGATGACTGATATATTACATAGATTTTTTTTTTTTTGTAAATACATACATACCTACTATAGATAGAAAAACAGCCAGACCCGGAACAAATATCTGTAGAATATACAAACATTTGTCCCGTGGCGGGGATCGAACCCGCAACCTCCGCGTCTTAGGCGGGCCTTCGTCCACTGCGCCACAGAGGTCGATTTTTTTATTTATTTGATTTATAAAGTTAACATCAACTCCTATGTGAATGAAAGATGATACAAATTTAACAGCCGCTTGATCTTGTCCATAAAATATCTCAAGACATAGGGTTCCAAAAGCCACAATACCTATCATACCCCACTAACAACAAGTTTTTCGCGTCAATAGTCCTCAAAACGAGACTTAAAGCTCCCCCCTTCCTTACTACGGCCCTGCGTCATAACCTGCGCACACGCAACCGGTCAGTAATGCTCAGTATACCCAGACCGGTGCCGTATTTCGCTTGTCTTTGGTGAAAACTATGCTTTCTGAGCTGTCATTTACGTGAAGTGTGTGATTTTTTAAGTAAAAAGTAAGTTGGTCATTTCTGATTATTTATAAATGTGTTGTTTTTTTAAAGGGTGTGTAAATGTATTTTTTTTATTATGTATAAAATAATCATCTTAACGTGAAAATCGTTGAATCAAATCGTTATAAATTTCTTTTTAAACTTATAACTATGCATTTTATTTATTCAATTAAAAGTGAAATATATGATAAACTCATGCATACATTTAAACTTTTTAATTTAAGGTACAATCATAAATTCATGATTATGGTATGATTCTTAACCTACCTACTAAGGAGTGGGTCAAGCTCGTACTCTTAATGCATCATAAAATCACGTCAAATTACTTTTACCTTTTACTTAACTTAAAGGTTTAAGTGGATTTCTTCATTGCAATCCAGTTTTCGCTGGATCTTATCACCATTTCAGCTCGTGCAGATTGAGAATACGCCTAATTAACTGTGCAAACACTAATTAAGTGTGCAGATTAGATTTGAAACCGTGTAATTAGTTTAAAAATATTTTTTTTTTTATCAGTAGAGAGTAAGATTTCAGAATAAAGGCTTTTATATATCTGACTTACTATAAGTTATTGAGTAAGGTAATGATTCTAATAAATTTTTGACTGGTCCTATATCAATTAAAAATACTTGTAATCTGACGGCCTGTCTTATAAAAACTTGAAGTAATCTTTAAGTTTACTCTATAAATCGGTATATATAAATCTTTAAATAACGACCAAGTTAAGATACATTATCTGTCACCAAATAGGTGGGTGACCGCTAATAACATTACAGAGCGCTTTCGCACTTTGCCGCAACGCAAGGTTTATTCGATGTTGAAAACAAATAGAACAAATATTATCTACGAACGAAGTTACTCAATCATAGACTATATTGATAGAATGTCATCAATAGGTCACGTAGACTTTAAGACCTATAGATAACAAACTAAATACTTAATTAATTATTCTAATTATCGTGACTGACGATATAACTAATGCGTTCTACAAAAATCTAGAAATTGACACAACAGTAGGTATGTCTATAATAATCACAATAATATTATAAATGCGATTTGTGTGGATGTTTATTGCTGTTCACACAACTATAGTAATGTCTATAATAATCCCATCCCACATACATATCCATACAAACCACAGTTAATATAATACCATACTAACACATTCATACCGCTTTCGCTTTTTAATAAACGCGAAATACAATTTTCGAAGTTTTTATGGATGTTTGTTACTCTTTTACGCGAAAACTACTGAACAGATTTAGTTGAAACTTGGAATATATAGTTTATGATCTCGAATAATACATAGGCTTTTTATCCAGGTAGGTACAACGCGAGCGAAGACCCGGGCGTAAGCTTGTATTAATTTAAATTAGTTAGGCATAATGATGCCTAAATTCCCTGGCATTGATTATAGGGTTCTGTAGTCAAAAGTCAAAAACAGAACAAAGTTTTGTCTTGTCTGTTGACAATTTGTCTGTCTGTCCGCCTTTCTGTCATTTTGTATGCCACTGTAATTTTGTTTTCGGAGGAAAGTTTTGTTTTTGGAAAGTTAACTTCTGCAAAATAGGCATGCACCAATGTATTTGGACATACCTCTTACTTCCCCCTTAGACATCTTCAAAAAGGATCTAAAATTGCGTAGAGATCTGAAAGAAATGTTTACCGCTGGGATACAGTCGAACATATTTTTATTTTCATTTTGTGATAACAGCTTTGTGTAACTGTACCTCTGAATTCTTTTTCTCAGGAGAGCCTTCTCTTCCACAAAGGCATTTCTATGCGGTAAATGGTATTCCTAGCATTTGCTTCCTCATCTACTTCCCGACCTTCTGTCGGTAGCGGGCTGCAAACGACGTAGATTGGTTTCCTGATTATCCTGATTATCTCACTCGTGTTTACCACATTCTGGACAATTTGTTCGGTTGCAAGGCTGTATGTGCGGAATTCAGTTAACTGATTCTAGTTTTAAAATAACAAAATTAGGAGATGAGGTAAACTTTCAAGAATGCTCACTTTAGCGCGTCCTCAAAATGACGGAAAACATTTTTTAAATCATTCTTTGTAATTTCTAACTTAACATGATAGTTTTAGCAAAGACGATTAATATCTAGAAGACAGACAAAGGCCATACACAAAATTGTAAACCGTACCAGATAGCCTGGAAACTTTAAAACATCAATTTTATCCAAGAAATTTCAATTACTTTCTAGTTAAAATTACCTAAAATTTTTTTTATATTGAATATTGTTGCTACTACTAAGTATTCAAATTTCTTGGATAAAATTGATGTTTTAAAGTTTCCAGGCTATCTGGTACTGCGGGATCAGGGTTACGATTTTGTGTATGGCCTTTGTCTGCCTTCTAGATATTAATCGTCTTTGGTTTTAGTGTAAAATAAAATTCAACGCAGTCAAATCTCTAGGTTGACAATTCGCATTTTGAAGCATAAAGCTAAGCAGAGGCTATACCTGCTGTTTCTATAGTGGTATATCCAAAAGTTTCTCTTGATGTGTCAGTCAACTGTGAACTTTGCAAACTTGATCATGAGTTCTGTGTCTCGCAATCTCAAGTTGAAAGATCATGCCGCAGGGTGCTCAACAGACTTGTGTTTGCAAAAGACTAACCCCCTTATGCATATTGTTTTAGTAAACGTATTTTAGCTATGTTGCTTTCTTTTTTCATTGACATAGGAGTAACAAGAAAAAAGCATTCTTTAAACCTACCTATATTAAATTGATATAAGTTGTTGTGATATTGTCAGAGCCCCTCTCCGCTCGTCGCGGCGCAAGTCGGCCGCGCCGCGTCGTCTCCGCTCGGAGTTCAGCATGGATGAGGAGTACTCGCCCAGCAACTCCGTCACCTCCGTCAACTCGCTCGCCAGCCTGCTCAAGGAGAAACTGCAGGTAACAGTCTAATTCATACAATATTATTGCTCTTAAGTTAAGGTGTAAAAATAGTAGAATGATAATCTACTAATAATAATCTGTGTGGAATGTCCAAGGATATTTATTTATTATTTATTTATAATAAAGTAAAGGTCTTCAGTTACTTCCATCTCTTTCGGACTTTAGAGCTCACAAGTCTTTTTGAAGAAACCGACTATTGTTGTTCTGAAAAGTTCTAATCACAATTCAGATCGTGGCTTAGATGAGACGATAGTCTTATCTCGTGTTGTTTTAACTTATCTCGTCTCATCTCATCTTAAATCTTATTTTATTATGTCTCTGTTCCCTCATCCTAATTATCATTAGACCGCACCAACCGACGCCAGCTATCCTATCCCCCTATTCACAACCCACAATCTCTTTTTCCAATCTACCCTTCTTTTGTTTCAGTCAGCCAAGACAGTGAATCTCATTGCTCACATCCTCTTTCCAGAGTATACCTCAAAAAATGCGTAAGAAGCCTACAGACTACAAGCTCCGTGCCTTCGTCGGCCTCATGTTCCTCGCCATCGTGTTCTTCGTCAGCTTTGCATACGTACTCTACCATCAACAGGCGCTGACTAAGGACTACTTCGAGACGGTGCAGTTCAATGAACCCAAACGACTGATCAGAATCTTTGGGAAGGATGATGTGGAGATTCTAAGGGCTAGTTTAGGTCAGTCCAAATTATTGATGATCATTATCTATTATAGACAATTTATTTATTTATTTATTTATTAAGGCAACACCAACAGTACACATAATTACACATTGTAAAAAACATTCATATGTACTAAATACTATGATATGTGTACCCATTACAGGCATGCACAGCACTATTTAATAATCATTAATAATAATTTATAATAATATGAATCTATGTAGTAATCAAAAATAAATAATTAATTTATTACATTGACAATTGTTTTACATTGATATCAAATAGAGGATAGTAAATTAGTGGACGGACGGAATAATGACGCGGAAAAACATTAGGTTGTATTATGACGATGAATACGTAGTGCTTCTAGCTAGACCCTTTGATGACGATTGATCAATTTTGACAGTTCAATGAGTACCTATTGTTGAGTGATGACATGGTGACGACCGAGGTGACGACGAATCAAAGACTTTGTTATAAAGTACAAAGTCTTTGCGACGAATTGATGTCTTTGATGATTGACAATTTGATGTTACACACACACACACACAGTGTTCCACGTCATGTCATGACAATTGTAGACTGATGATTAACAGTGCATGTTTGTGCAATATTTAATCTTAGGCCACCGCGCGCTCTCGTACCTAAATATCAAAATCATAATAAAAATGCTCCAACCGCGCGGCTTCGCGCGTTCTCATAATCTTAGCCTTATTATCATTTGTTTTCAGGTATGGGTCTTGGAAAAGTTAAAGCGTTCCCTTGTCTCCCCGAGCACAGACACAACGATGGCTCCGAATGTCTGGAGTGGCTGCACAACCTCAGGTTTTACCTGAAGATGATCCCGCACGACCCTGGAGTAGACAACACGACTTGCTATGCTGTGCATTGGAAGGCGTTGCGTCCAAGTAAGTTCAATTTGATTGGTAGAAGCATAAAATATTTTGGTCTTTGAAGAAAGTTGCAGACGAGTCTTTAGATATTAAAATAAAGGTATAGAAAACCAAGCCGACGATTGTATTGTTCGTAAATAGGTATTCTTAGGCGTATTGGCATAATTTTATTTGATTTATGTAAATATGATGTAGAGTCTTCATCGCTCAGTATAGGTAAAGTCTACAAGAGCAATAGTAATTTAAAAATCTATTAGGTAGTCTTCGTAAAGTTTGCCTGGATTTGCAAATATTAAGTTGAAAATAATTTCAGATGTTTACCCTAACGACTGCTTTGACTGGGGTGAGACGAGGGTCCACTGGTATGGAGGTGGCCAATCCATCAATCTCACCTGGCCTCTCGACACCGGCTCCATCGAATACACTCCCTTCATCACAGGAGATATCCAGAAATCGCAATTTGGCAACGTCTTGACACGATACCTGATCAATTCCAAAGGGGCAGCCATTATTATAAATGAAGAAACTCCGCTTCATATCTCAGTCAATAAAGGAGGCAAACAGATCTGCCTTAAATCACAATACGATGAATTCGCGTATGCTAATCGACTTACAGAGTTCCCTGAAATGAAATATAATATATGCACGTCTAATGACATGAAATCCTTGCATTCTTCAATCCATAGTCACAGGAGAGCTCCTCTATGGGATGGTTTGAAACCCGCTGACATCCAAACTCTTGATTCTCTGATATCCGAGCCAGTTTGGCAAATCGCTCCTAGATTCAAGCACGAACTCCAAGCCGAAACGATCTCAAAATACACGGAGGATGTTATAAATCTAGGGTTTCTGAAGCAAGGTCATGTGCTGATCAATGAACATTGGCAGAATGAGATAGGCGATTTAACAGTAGACACGAGTCGATTTGAAACGCTTAATGACACTGTAGATAAGCTACATAGAAGAGGTTTTAAAGTTGCCTTCACTATACAACCATTTATCAGTACAGAAAGTAAAAACTTCGCTGAATGTGTTCAAAAGAGACTTCTTATCAGTGAGAGAAACGGTGACAGGAGAATTCCAGCTTTAACTAGATTCAAATCTCTTGCTAGCGCTGGGATGTTAGACATAACAAATGACAGATCAATTCCGTGGATACTCGAAAAGCTTCAAACTGTCATCGATCAGTATCACATAGATTCATTCTACTTTGACTTGGGAACAGCTTACGACATGCCACACTACTATCGCTGCGAAAAGTTCCTTATCAACCCTGATCAGTACAAAACTCACTTTACAAAGACATTCGAAAAGACCTTAAACATAATTGGAGTTTCCTCAGCTGTTTCACTACCTAGACCTCCAATATTCGTATCTTTACCTCCCTTTGAGTCTTCGTGGGAGGCTCTTAGAACTGTTATTCCGACAATGCTGACTTATGGAGTTAACGGACTCCCATTTATAATGCCTGGTGCAGTTGGAGGAGACATTTACTGGCCTGGCAGCGAACAATTTCTACCATCTTCTAGAGGGTCAGTAGAATCAGTGAACGCGACACATGAGAATGGAATAGCGTTGCCAGAAAGAGAGTTGTATGTACGTTGGCTGCAAATGGCCACATTCTTGCCAGTTATGAAGTTCACGCATCTCCCGAGTAAATACAACGATGAACGAGTGCTTGAGATGGCGAAGAATTTGACGCTCTTGAGACAGAAATTGGTAAGTTGCACTTGCATTGTATCTGCTAGTTCTAACAAGATAACCTAAATACCTTTGACTACCTAAATCTATAAGAATGTCTACCCATACCTTGAGGAATATTAGTTGTGATCATGTTTCATTTTACCTTAATTACGATGCTGAAGAAAAGGATGCATCTTTAAAGATACTAATACTTTAGTCAGCACGGCGACAATTATTAATTTATGAATATAATTCCCAGGTAGCACCACTTCTTCTAAAATACAAGCGCGAGGCGCTAGAAGAGGGCCTTCCATTGATCCGTCCATTATGGCTGGTGGCCGGTGGAGACGCAGCGTTGCTGGTTCGAGATGAGTTCGCGATTGGTGATGAAATCGTCGTAGCACCAGTATTGGAGCAGGGACAGACTACTAGAGAAGGTTAGTGCTGTTTCGTTACACAACGGGAGAAAGAGATATAGAGTTTGGTGTTGGTACTGATTGAATGGTCATTTAAGAAAAGGTAATATTATTAACCGTCGACACCAAAAAGAGGGGTGTTATAAGTTTGACTGTGTGACACTGTGGCACTGTAGCTCTTAAAGTGTCTTGATTTGAATGCAGTTTTTTTTAATTGTAAAGCAGGTTTTCCTCTTTAGTTTTTATTTTATTTAAAACATTTATCTTAGACCACATTTTTACCCCAAAATGCGTTTTTCAGTATACCTGCCAGCGGGTTTATGGCAAGACGGCATCGACGGATCTCTTCGCAAAGGAAACCGCTGGATGCACGACTACAAGGTACCTCTACATCGAGTCGCGTACTTCATTAGACGACCCGACGATATGAGATTCCGGTGATGCAAATAGCTTGAAAACGAATGAACAATTCGGTTTGAATAAGCCTAGAGAACTGAAAAAAAATAATTTGTTATGACGATTTAATAACAATCTTATCATGAACATTGGATATTGTATAAACGAAACAAGATCACTCCCTATGACACGGTAGACATTCTCTCAAAACTTAAATTCAAGATTCTGTGAAGATGTCGAAGGGGGTAGTCAGAGGTGCGTTCAAATGCACAATTGGAACATGCAGATTTTGCAAAACATTTTATACATGACTTGTTGCAAGCCCCTCACCGTCCTCGTATAAAATGAGGTACCTAATTCTGTATACTAACGTAATTTATTATTGATACTTTTCAACTTTAAAGTATTATTAAAAGTTCTAGTATCCTAGAAATTTCTACCTTTCTTTTGAGATAACTGATATCTCTCAGACTTGCAACTAATTGTAGATATTAGACTATTTGGATTTACTAACAGTAAATGCCTATTTTTATTTTATTTTATGCCATTTGGTCTCTGAAATAATAATAATAATAATAAATATCCTTGGACATTTCACACGGCGTCATCTAGTCCCAAGCTAAGCAATTTAATGCTTGTGTTATGGTAACCAGATGACTGATAAACTACATAGATACATTTTTTTTTGTAAATACATACATATTATACATAGAAAACACCCAGACACGAAACAAATATTTGCAGATCATGCAAACATTTGTCCCGCAGCGGGGATCGAACCCGCAACCTCTGCGTCTCAGGCGGGCTTTCGCCCACTGCGCCACACCTTTGATCAGCATCCTAGTCTGATGACGTATGTATCATGACTCTAAATGAAGATACATAGACTATTTAATGTAGGTATAATTATTAGACATTAAACTGTAAGATACATCTTTACGTAGATCAATATAGTGAGATTATTACAGCTTAGTATTGTTTAGTATTTTAATTGATTTGAACATTCACTTAACAACACACTTTACCAATTTGTTTTGACAATTATTTGACATTTGTATTAAAAATTGACAAAAGTTACCATCAATGGTTTTGATGAAAGGTTTTATAGGTACCTAAGTAGTTATTTTATATGGTCGCAATGTGTGTTGTTTAAATTTGTTTTAATCTAGTCTTCCATTCTATACTATTTATCTAATATTTGTATTGAAATTGCATTGATATTATTATCGTTGAAGAAGCCTAGAAGTTTGATACGAGTAGGTATCTAAAATCAGTGCCATTGTTTTTTCGTATGGGCCAGTTTATAAATTATAGTTTTCCTTTATTTCTAAATTCCTAGTACTATTTCTTTCTCTTTTACTCGTCAAAAAGCTAATTTCAAACGTCACACGTTTAACTTTTCTACGATGGGTGTTACGCAGTAAACGGTGCATTTATCGATATGATACATAGATCTTATGATATCAATGCATATAAAAAGTTTTCAATATTTAAGTACAGATTTGTTCATGTAGCTACATTTTAAGTACGTAAAATTATATTATATTTAGTAGCGATAAAAATGTGATTTCGTGATCATTCCAAAGCTTAGTTTTAAGTTCTATAATTGCTTTTTGATGTTAGAGCTCTTTTAATAAAATGGTTGTAATTAAGGATAAAATGCAGTTAAAAATAGATAAGTATAAAGAAAATGCATTTATATCATAGACTTGTATAAAAATTTATCGACATACACCTATTTTTAGGTGCTCAATCTCAAAATAAAATATTGATGTATAAATTATAAATAAATTAAGATTGGTGTCCATTATTATATTTATTAAAAGTGTTATGATTGATATTGTAGTTTATTTCAGACAATACCTAGAAAGACAGCAGGGGAAGGCTATTAGTTAGTTAACTAAGGGGAAGGCTATTGAAATAATACAACATTAATTAATTTTAATAATGATTTATTCCTCAGAGCTATTGATGTTCACTAAGCTGATACAATTCTTAATGTTAATAACATTTTTATAATTCCTAATAATATGCATTAATTAGAGTTCTAGCTATAAAATACAATAGTAAACAATCTGGGTGTGGCTACGGCCGTTGAAGATGTCCAAACAACGGAAACCGTCGCAGTTGCAACGAAAGCCGTCGTAGATACAACGAAGTTGCATAGTTACAACGAAGTAGTCGTAGCCACAACGAAAGCCACAAGAAATCTCACAATCAAAGCCTGATCTTCACCGATGCACTTCTATATAACTAGGGAAGTCGAGATTTTTATCACTTAAAATGAGCAGGGACTGAGATTCGGGTCAGGCACAACCCGGAGCCCAGTACCCTGGACGATGAGGAGCGGAGGCTGAATAATTATTTAAAAAAATACGCGTGAATATAGCATCATGTCAAGCAACATCGGCTCAGATCCCATTCCAGTAGGTATTACACGATCCCTGTTTAGTCCCCTCCAACACTACCTAAAGCATATCCACGTAAAACATAATTTATTGTGCTCACACCAATACACACGGTAAACACATATCTACTATTACAATAATATAATTATCTATAAAATTAAACTCGTTAGAACATTTACAGAGTATAAATAAAACGTAAGATACAGTACAAATGTTTATATTTTTGTTTAATTTAGTGTTTATTGTGCTGGTGCTTTGAAATACGAATTGATTTTGCTATTCGTTTGAACTATAATAGGATGTTGGCAAAGAAAGCGATGATCGAGTGATGTTAGATCGGCTTAAATCTATGGATGACTTAAAATTAATTGACTCAAAACATTCACCCGGTAGTTTGGCAAAATAACTTCTATCCGGTAGCTTGGCAAAGAAACATCCAACTAGTAGCTGGACACAACTACCCACCGGGGGGTTGGCAAACTTCCACAGGGTAATTTAGCAAACATTCATCCGGTAGGTAGGAAAAAAAAACAAAAACTGCCACTCGGATTGAAGAAAAGCCTTGATCGATAGCATTATGCACTAAGATGTTAAATTACTTGATGATCTTAATTCACTCTATCGCATTCGCTCTCAACACACGAACATAACAATACCAATAAAACAAATCAGTATTCTTCTAATGGAGTACATTATCTATGTTACATAAGGGATTAGTAATAATTCAAAATAAATGTAAGTATAAAAATGCTTATAAAACAATATGAATAGGAACGAATACAAACGACTATAACGTCTTCATAAGTATTTGGGTTGTCTCGACTAGAAATTTCAAAACAAATATTTAACAACGGACCGAAATTCTAAGTGCCAATAAAATTTAATATAAATAAATAGAGATTCATATAGATTTAGTATAATTTGTAAATGAATTGTAATATTTTAACACTTATTAGGTATAACTATGTCATACTAAATCTCAACGCAACAAGCAATATCAACTTAAACGAAGGTAAATAGATCAGTTGATTTGTAATAATTAGATCTACTAAAACATTTTGTTTCCGGTTTAAGCTCTCTATCGTGTTTAGGCTCACTGTTATATCTAGAAAAACAGAGATCACTTCATATTTCCTGTAAGCTGATCGCTGTTCGCTTCAACCCTGACTTGCAACCCATAAAAGAATCATCAAAAGTGCAGGTTTTTCTGAATATTCTCGTATGAGTTCCAATCATCAAACTTTAATATCCACATTTCGATTTGTGCTCGTATCCCCTACAGCGATCGGGCTCTATTGAAGTTGCATGGGAGTAAGCTCAAGTCACAACAAAAATCTAAACTCATTTCACCATTCCTTACATCTAATTGATTACTTAACATTATCACACGTAAGGTAGAGATAGATGAGAAGTCATCTTTGTCGTTCTAGAGTCGAATAATAACAAAGTAGGTAATTATGTCACTTCGAACAACATTCATAATAAGAACTAGCGCAAGCGGCACTAGCTTGTCGAGGGACATTATAATCTTTAAAAATGTCTTCTTAAGACAAATTTTGTTAGTAAGTATATATAATTTTATTAAACTTTTATCATAAAAAAGTACATCAGGTCTTTCTTCAACATTAATGTCATAGATATCGTCAGACAATCGTCTATCCACGTCCAAGCGTATACGCTAAACAAAAAGTGGCCGTGCACGCTACAATTTGTACAATCACTAGTAAAAAAATTCACAAATGCGTTAGCAAAATAATTTTTCCAAAAATTTTGATATACGCACAAGCGGTGTTTTGGCTAAACAAAATGGACTGGTTACGCTAAATATCCGTGTATAAAAGCACTACTTGTTTTGTATAAGACCAAACCTCAAAACATCATCAGAAATATACTCTTAAATGGCATGTTCTATTTTAATGAAGCTACTAGAAAAACAGTTTAGAAAAAAATGGACGTTTTTGTTCTTAGGTCGAGAAATTGGATATTGACTTATTGGATGCGGTCGAGGACTTGTCAGTTCGGGATTCATCGCGCGTCGCCACGCTTGCGTACAGCACACTTTACAACACTTCGTATATCTTCGGATTACGTTTACACGACTATTAACTACGATTTTATCAAACTCTCTAGCAGTCTGTTGTTTGCAATCATATATCACAAATTTTATCTATTTGCGAACCGTCTCACCTCAGCAGGGGCCTCTTAGTACATCGCTTTAGAATGTTTTCTTTCATTTATCACAGCCTTATTTTCCTACGCAAATCCTTTGGTTCCTACATTCTGAAGCGGTGTTGTGAGGCTCACTTCTTGGATGAGAAGGCTACAAATAGACCCGACACCTAGAACTCGAGTCGGTAGGCCGCGCACGAGGTCTCGTGGTCCTGCAGGTTGATGGTGCAGCGCGAGGCCGACGGGGACAGGTCAATCTTGTACTTCTCCAGCGCCTCCTCGTTCTCCGTCACCCAGTAGCCCAGCACGTCGGTGTCATAAGTGGGGATGATGGTTACTTCTGCAATAACAATAGGACGTTATTAACCATATTCTTGTTAACATTCACCTTTAATATGATTATATTATGGCATATTTATAAGACTAGACATCGATGTAGTCTTGATAAATTTTAGATTTATTTAAGTCATGAAAATTAAAATAAAGCATGGAGAAGAGAAACCATCACTTTTAATAAGTTAACTTACCCAAATCCTTATCTTCCCAGGTCTTCTTTGCATCGAGTAGGGCGTTGTAAATTTCTTTGGAGGGCTCAGTGCCGGAGAACACGTAGTAGCGTGCGCGGACTCGCTTGAAGAACTCCACTGCGGAGTAGTAGGAGTTACCGTGATGAGGCACGTATGTAAGCTCCATGTACACAGGCGTAGGGGCCTTCTTCTTGCTAGGAGATTCAGATACACGACTCTTAGCTTCCTTACTCTTCTCTTGATTCAGTTTATTTTTATTTAATACAGCAGAAGCAGCTGTTTTCTTAGGAGTGCTCTTTCCATCCTGAGGTGGCGCTCCAATTGGACTAGGCAGACCGAGCGGTTTACCCCAGGACTCAATAGGATCTTTTGTAGAGACAGTCTTCTCTTCTTTCTCAATCTTGGTCTCCTGCTTGCTTGTACTCGAAGTTGAGGAAGATTCCGTCACTTTTTTTGTTTCCGATGTTAGATCTTTCAATGTTATCTTAGTTTCGTCCGACGAAGATGTGTGATGCGAGCTTGTATGTGACATCTTGTCGAATTCGTATTTGGCAGTGATGTTCGAGATAACATCAAAACCGCTAACTTTCTTATGTTCCTCGATAGCCTTTTCAAAATGCGCATCAGCTTCCTTCAAAAACGAGGAGTCAGATTTGCTGCTGCTTGATTTCGTTTCTTCAGACTTCAGCTTCTCATGCGTCATGAAATCGTCAGTTACTTTGCTTATAGACTTTTCCAGAGTGTGAATTTCAGTCTTTACTTCGGAATGTGTTGAGGACGTGCATGAGTCCTCTTCAGGCAGCTGCCCGTAAATGGAGGTTGACATTGGGTCCTTGTCCAGCATTGATCTGCCCAAATCGTGCTCGTCGAAAGGCATCTCGTGAGACATCTCTTGTTGCTTAGTGTCTAGTTCAAAGCTGAGATTAGATCTTGGTGAGTGTGCCACTTGGGATTTGGTGCTGCTAGGACTTCCAGGACCGTCATCATCGCTATAATATAAGCCACTACCGCTTTCGGTGCCCCAAACGTTTGTAGTTGCCCTAGATCCTCTGGAACTGATATCAGATGGAGGTGATGATATTCCAGGATGATCAAATTCTTCGCTAGCTGCAGAGGAGCTGCGCATATCTCCGTTTCTTGATGATAATTTCGAAAATGATTTCTCACTTTCTACGGCATCAGTGGTTTCTTCAAACTCCTCTTTGAACTCGGAGATTGTTGTTTTCGTAGCTTTTGTAGTTTTAGTGATGCCGTCACTGCCTTTGCTAACAGTTGTTGTCTCTACAGTAACCTTTACCTTTTCAGGACTGATGACTTCTTTAGTAGTGACAACAGTTATGGTCTGAGTAATTTCGTTGTTACCTTCTTTAAATACTTTTGTAAACGTTTCAGTCTCAGTAGTTGTTTCACCTACTGGTGATCGCTGCTTCTTAGGTTTGGATTCAGCTTTAGGCTCCTGTTTTGGTTGTATAGGTAAATTTACTGGTACTGGCTTCGTTTCTTCTGCGATTGGCTGTTTTTCAATTTCTTCGAGCTCTTCTGGTGACCAGTCGTCTAGGCCAGTACCTATAGGTAGGTAAGTTATTTGTGTACGTAGGTCTTTTGTTGTCTCTACAGAACCGTCCACTTTAGCATTCTCAGTTACTGTTTCTGTAACAGTTTTGACAGCAATTTCACTTGTTTTATCATTTTTCAGTTCCTCTTTAGTGACGTACGTTGTGATCGTACGTGTAATTTTTTCTCCATTTTCTGTTACTATATCTGTTTTCTTATCTACTGATGTTTTTACTTTTCCAGTAGAGTTGAGACCTTGCAATGCAGCCTGGAGATTGCTATCCGAAGTCTTTTGAAACTCAGAAATAGTAATTTTTACGTCCTTAGTAGTTTCAGTAGAGCCATCAGGATATTCATCAACTGTCGTGGTCTCTACAGTTGTACGAACACGTTTAATATTCTTATCTGTACTTGACAAAGTTTCCCGTTTGGTCTTAGTGGTTACTGTACGTTTGATAGTAATGGAACCTTGTTGAACTATTTCATTTTTTACATCGGAATCTTCTGTGGTGTCTTCAACTGTTTCACTATCATCGATGTAAGATTCCGGTAGTTCAGTTTCGTCTTCAGCTGCGGCAGGAGTTTTTAAGAAAATATCAGCAATTGAAACTTTTTCGCTCTTTTTGGTGATTACAGTTCCATCAGGATATTCATCTTCAATAATGGTTTTTACAACTGTTTTAATTTTTTTGGATCTTATTGAGTTATTTTCATATTCTTGACGTGTAGTAGTTACTGTTGTTTTTCTTATTATTGTAACACCATTTTCCACAAATGTCTCAGAGTCGGATGTAGTATCTACATCCGGTTTTCCGATTTCCGAAAATCCTTTTAAGTTTTCATCAAGTGTTTCAATTCCATAATCAGCTATTGATACTTTAATGTCTTTGGTTACTTCTTTAGCACCATTTGAGAGTAATGTCTCGGTAACAATTTCTACAGTAGTCCTTACTTTTTTCTTAGATCCATCAGCAGAAGACAAAATTTCTTTTGTAGTCGTAGTGGTAATAATTTGTTTCAGATCCGTCCCATCTCTGAATACAGTTTTTTCTTGTTGGTCAACGCTTACAGTTTTGTCTTCTAGTTTAGTAAATTCCCTAGATTCGTCAGGTTTAGCAATGTCTTTAGCATCTATGTCACTTAGTGATGTGTTTGTGTCTATAACTGTACTTATCGAGCCATCAGGATACTGATCTGAAGTTGTTATGGTTGTCACAATCTTTAGTTTTCTAACCAAGCCTTGTTTATCGGAATACTTCGTTTTTTCAATTCGAGTTACAGTAGTTCTCTTTAGTGTGATGCCCTTTTCCTTTATATCCTCGGTCTCAATGGATTCGGTTTCCTCAGGTTCACCAATAGGAATCATATTTTTTAATGCTGTTTCTATTTGTATAATATCAGTTGATATTATATCAGCACTTTGATCAAGAACACCTGTTTGAACTAATTGTAAGACTTCATCGGTTACAGTGATCTTTTCACTTGATTTTGTTACTACGGACCCATCAGGGTGTTCATCTTCAGTGATTGTTTTCACAGCTGTCTTGATGCGCTTAATATTGCTGGCTTTGTTTATGAACTCATGTATAATAGTTCGAATAGTGGTTTTACGTTTGATAGTAATGCCATTTTCTGTTAAAATGGTAAAATCTGTTACAGTCTCCTCCTGTGGTGAGTCAGCTAAATCGAATCCTTCAAATGTCTCTTCCATAGCATCTTCTTCACTAATAATATCAGAAACTGATGTGCTACTTTCTACTTTCGTTTGATTAGATCCATTTGGAAATTTATCAGTAGTCGTCACAGTAGTAACAGTTTTTAGTTTTTGTAGTATACCTTGTGAATCAGCGTATTTAGTCTTAGCAATTCTGGTAACTATTGTACGTTTGATAAGTATTTCATTTTCCGTCACTTCTTTGATTTCAACATTTTCATCTTCCTCGGTTTCACCAAATGAGATTAATTCTGAAAGCATAGCTTCCATTTTAGAGCTTTCTGGATCTGATTTCAACTTTAGGGTGTGTTTCACCTCAGTGTCTGCCATCTTTTCTTCTAGGGGTTTTTGTTGTTTAGCCAGAATTGGTTCATGACTTTCAAGATCTGCTACCGAAATACTGGTATCTACAGTTTTTTGTGAAGAACCATCTGGATATTGGTCAGTAGTAGTGACGGTTGTTACAGTTTTTACTTTTGTGACGACACCAGTCATATTGCAGTATTTTGACTTTCTTGTTTTAGTTACAATAGTTCTGTAGATTATTTTGTCTTTGTCTTTGATTTCTTCTGTTTTACTAGTTTCAGTCTCATCTGGTTCACCCAACTCCGTTAATTCTTTCAAAGCATCTTCGATATCAAAGCGTGTTACAGTAGAATCGTCATCGCTTGTGCTGTCAATACCATTATGTGATCCAACATTTTCGTCAACGTGTGATATTTTTTCGGTAATTTTGGTGATGACTGAACCATCAGGGTATTCGTCTTCAGTTACTGTTTTTACAGTTGTTTCAGTCCTTTGCATGTTTTCAGTGTCATTTAAATATTTTTGCACAGTTGTGGTTACTGTGATCTTTCTTTTGATTGTTACTCCATTTTCAGTAATTATTTCGGTTTTTCTATCAACGTCTTGTTCAATTTCACCCGCTGGTTCAAATCCTTCATCTAAATTTTCAGCTACAATGTCAGTTTTAGAATCCGACACTGAAACTTTTACATCTTTGGTTATCTCAGTCATGCCATCAGGTAATGTAGTTTTTGTTATTGTTTCAACAGTAGTTTTCAACTTTTTCTTAGATTTGTCATTATTTGTCAACAATTCCTTCGTTATAGTTGTTGTTATAACTTGCAATACACTTTTCCCATTAATATTTACTGATTTTTCTTGAGTATCAGTTTCTACAGTTTTACTTTCTACTGCATTCAAACCTTCTAGCTCTGGGGATTCCACGCTTTCAACTTCGATATCCATTATTGCTGTGCTGCTTTCAACTTTGCTACTGGAAGAGCCGTCAGGGAAGCAATCGGTGGTAGTGATTACGGTTACTTTCTTTAATTTTCTTGGTACACCTTCAGCGTCAGCATACTTTGTGCTTACGATTCTAGTCACTATGGTTCGTTTGATGATAATGTTATCTTGTGTCACTTCTTCAGTTTTAGTAGTGACGGTTTCTTCGGGATCACTGAAAACTTTGTAATCACTAAGAATTTTTTCAAGGTTTTCACTGGAATCCATTACTAGTTCCTCAGTTTTCACTTCAACATTCTTGTGAACATCTTTTGAACCATCCGGGTGTTCTTTAGTAATATTAGTTTCAACAGTTGTTCTTATGATTTTTTTGTTTTCATTAATAGAAATGGTCTCCTTTCTAGTTGTTGTAGTTACAGTTTCCACTATATCAACATTGTTTTCTTTCACAATACGTTTGCTGACATCCGTGTCTATAATAGTATCTTCAATGTTTTCATCGGACTCATCACTTTCAACATAGCTATCCGTAATATTTATACTTAAACGAGAAGACTCAAGATCTTGTTGGTTTTCAGACATGTCTTTCAATTGGAAAGTAGATAAAAGTCCTGTTTTTTCACTGGTAGAATCAATACTGTCTTTCTCCAATTTTGATTCTTTGGAATAAAGATCCATATGTGAGGTAGACTTAAGGCTGGAAGAACATTCAGAAAGTAAAGTTTGTGTATCTGTTGTACTTGTTGTCGACCCATCTGAGCCCTTACTAAGGGTCGTTGTTTCAATAGTTGTTTTAACATTTTGTGGAGTACCATCCTCTCGTGAAATAACTTCTTTAGTAGTTACAGTTGTAATGGTTTGTGTTACAACGTTTTCACCTTCTTTAATAATTTTAGTAATTGTGTCTGTCTCAGTCTTAATTTTTCCTACATTTTGCATAAGATTCAACAAGTCTGAATCACTATCTGTTTCAGATGTTGAAGTTTTTGGCAGTTTTGGGACTTTTTCTGTAGACGTGGATATTTTTTGAGTCAGTATATCTTCTCCGACATGCACGACTTTAGTAATAGTTTCCTCATTACCATCAGATTTGTCATAAGTGACTTCACTCTGTAGGCCTTCGCTCATTTTCACATCTTGAAAAATACTCGGTGTTTTTGGAAGTGGACTAACTGGAACAGTAGGAGGAGTAGATGCTCGGTCCATATCACGAACGTAAAGTGATTCAAGACTCTCTGTTTTTATTCCTTGTTGTACCATGTCTTCGCTAAAAGCTTTGTGAATTGATTCTATTAGATGTACTGCACTATAATTTTTCTCATGTGGAGCAGCATGAGCTTTAGATACTAAGTCATCAATAAGTATACTATGAACACCTGAATCGGATGCTTCTGAAAGTGGAATTTCTTCTTTATGAGAAACTAACTCAGGTAGCATCTTTGATTGTTTGTGTTGATCAGAGATTGGTTTAGTTGCAGAAGACTCTTTCAGTGTAAGTGAATCATCTTCACTTTCTAAATCTAGTTTTTGGCTGCTCATTGATTGAAGTGAATCAGGATAGCTGCTAATACAATCAAGCATGGCCTTTTCTTTAGTCATAATTAGGTTCTTATCATATTTTTCATTGCCTTCAAAACTATATTTTTCTTCAATACTTACTTCTTTGGAAACATCTTCTGAACTTCCATCATGAACTAAAGTATGTACTACGCTATCTCTATCTGTGATGCCACTGTCAATAGTAGAAATTGAAGTGGTTTTATCGTCCGTAAATTCCTGATCAAATATAGTTTTTTCGGAAATATCCGATTTTTTATGACTTACAAGTTCTTCTTTACTAGACTGAACTTTAGTAATAAATTCCTTCTCTTGGTGCAACATTTCCTCTGTTTCACGTGCTAATTCTGTAAGAGACTTTATTTTTGTAGAAGTTTTTGCAAGCTCCTGGGCGTCCTTTTTCAAATCATCCATTTTTATCTGTAAGTTTTTATCACTTAAAGTTGTAGTAAGTTTTTCATCACTTAAGGAGTCATCTAAGGGTATTGACTCCTTTTCATCAACGTCTTTTTCATATTTTGAAATTAATGCTTTTTCTTTTCTTATTTCGTCAATTTCAGACGGTGTTAAATATTTTTCTTTAATTATTACTTCTTCGTCCCTTTTGACTTCAATAAATTTTTTGTCAGTTGTTTTAGTTGTTTGAACCTCTAACGAAAGTGGCCGTAAAGCTGAATCGTTCTGGTCGTCTAATTTGGTTACTATCCTTAATTCTGATTTTGCGTCAGCAATTTTCTTTTCGATTGCAGCGACTTCTTTAACAAAATCATGTTCCTCGTCAACTGGGCTGATAGATTTTCCGTTTGTCATAATTAAGCTTTTTTCTTTATCGATCTTGTCAACAGAATGCAAATATGAAATTTCTTTAGCACTTGTAGATGCAGTTTCTACATAAGTAAGACCAGGACTAGGTTCTTTTGCGTCTTTCTGGGCAAGGTTAGAAATTTTAAAGTCTTCTTTAACAGGACTAAGATTTTCAGTGTCTCTCTTAGCACGGCTAGGTCCGTTTCCGTCTTTTTCGATATGACTAGATACCTTAGTTTCATCCTTCACAGGGCCAAGTTCTTTGGATTCTTCTTTGACAGAGCTAGGTTCCTTGGATTCTTCCTGGACTGGACTAGGTATCTTAGCGTCCGCCTTGATAGGGCTAGGTTCCTCAGCGTCCTCCTTGACAGGGCTAGGTTGCTTGGCGTCATCTTTTTCAGGGCTAGGTTCCTTGGCATCATCTTTGACAGGGCTAGGATCTTTAGCATCATCTTTGACAGGGCTGGGTTCCTTGACGTCATCTTTGACAGGGCTAGGATCCCTAGATTTTTCTTTGACAGGACTGGGTTCCTTAGCGTCCTCCTTGATAGGGCTAGGTTTCATGGCGTCTTCTTTGACAGGGCTAGGTTCCTTGATGTCATCTTTGACAGGACTAGGATCCCTAGATTCTTCTTTGACAGGGCTGGGTTCTTTAGCGTCCTCCTTGTCAGGGCTAGGTTTCATGGCATCATCTTTGACAGGGCTAAGTTTCTTGGCGTCATCTTTGACAGGTCTAGGTTCCTTGACGTCATCTTTGACAGGGCTAGGATCTCTAGATTTTTCTTTGACAGGACTGGGTTCCTTAGCGTCCTCCTTGACAGGGCTAGGTTCTTGAGCATCATCTTTGACAGGGCTAGGTTCCTTGACGTCATCTTTGACAGGGCTAGGATCCCTAGATTCTTCTTTGACAGGACTGGGTTCCTTAGCGTCCTCCTTGACAGGGCTAGGTTCTTGAGCATCATCTTTGACAGGGCTAGGTTCCTTGACGTCATCTTTGACAGGGCTAGGATCCCTAGATTCTTCTTTGACAGAACTAGGTTCCTTAGCGTCCTCCTTGACAGGGCTAGGTTTCTTGGCGTCATCTTTGACAGGTCTAGGTTCCTTGACGTCATCTATGACAGGGCTAGGATCCCTAGATTTTTCTTTGACAGGACTGGGTTCCTTAGCGTCCTCTTTGATAGGGCTAGGTTCTTGAGCATCAGCTTTGACAGAACTAGGTTCCTTGACGTCATCTTTGACAGGGCTAGGATCCCTAGATTCTTCTTTGACAGAACTAGGTTCCTTAGCGTCCTCCTTGACAGGGCTAGGTTTCTTGGCGTCATCTTTGACAGGGCTAGGTTCCTTGACGTCACCTTTGACAGGGCTAGGATCCCTAGATTTTTCTTTGACAGGACTGGGTTCCTTTGCGTCCTCCTTGACAGGGCTAGGTTCTTGAGCATCATCTTTGACAGGGCTAGGTTCCTTGACGTCACCTTTGACAGGGCTAGGATCCCTAGATTTTTCTTTGACAGGACTGGGTTCCTTAGCGTCCTCCTTGACAGGGCTAGGTTCTTGAGCATCATCTTTGACAGGGCTAGGTTCCTTGACGTCATCTTTGACAGGGCTAGGATCCCTAGATTCTTCTCTGACAGAACTAGGTTCCTTAGCGTCCTCCTTGACAGGGCTAGGTTTCTTGGCATCATCTTTCACAGGGCTAGGATCTTTAGCATCATCTTTGACAGGGCTGGGTTCCTTGACGTCGTCTTTGACAGGGCTAGGATCCCTAGATTTTTCTTTGACAGGACTGGGTTCCTTAGCGTCCTCCTTGATAAGGCTAGGTTTTATGGCGTCTTCTTTGACAGGGCAAGGTTCCTTGATGTCATCTTTGACAGGACTAGGATCCCTAGATTCTTCTTTGACAGGGCTGGGTTCTTTAGCGTCCTCCTTGTCAGGGCTAGGTTTCATGGCATCATCTTTGACAGGGCTAAGTTTCTTGGCGTCATCTTTGACAGGTCTAGGTTCCTTGACGTCATCTTTGACAGGGCTAGGATCCCTAGATTTTTCTTTGACAGGACGCGGTTCCTTAGCGTCCTCCTTGACAGGGCTAGGTTCTTGAGCATCATCTTTGACAGGGCTAGGTTCCTTGACGTCATCTTTGACAGGGCTAGGATCCCTAGATTCTTTTTTGAGAGGACTGGGTTCCTTAGCGTCCTCCTTGACAGGGCTAGGTTTCATGGCGTCATCTTTTACACGGCTAGGTTCCTTAGCATCATCTTTGACAGGGCTAGGATCCCAAAATTCTTCTTTGACAGAACTAGGTTCCTTAGCGTCCTCCTTGACAGGGCTAGGTTTCTTGGCGTCATCTTTGACAGGTCTAGGTTCCTTGACGTCATCTATGACAGGGCTAGGATCTCTAGATTTTTCTTTGACAGGACTGGGTTCCTTAGCGTCCTCCTTGACAGGGCTAGGTTCTTGAGCATCATCTTTGACAGGGCTAGGTTCCTTGACGTCATCTTTGACAGGGCTAGGATCCCTAGATTCTTCTCTGACAGAACTAGGTTCCTTAGCGTCCTCCTTGACAGGGCTAGGTTTCTTGGCGTCATCTTTGACAGGGCTAGGTTCCTTGACGTCACCTTTGACAGGGCTAGGATCCCTAGATTCTTCTTTGAGAGGACTGGGTTCCTTAGCGTCCTCCTTGACAGGGCTAGGTTTCATGGCGTCATCTTTTACACGGCTAGGTTCTTTAGCATCATCTTTGACAGGGCTAGGATCCCTAGATACTTCTTTGACAGAACTAGGTTCCTTAGCGTCCTCCTTGACAGGGCTAGGTTTCTTGGCGTCATCTTTGACAGGTCTAGGTTCCTTGACGTCATCTTTGACAGGGCTAGAATCCCTAGATTTTTCTTTGACAGGACAGGGTTCCTTAGTGTCCTCTTTGACAGGGCTAGGTTCTTGAGCATCATCATTGACAGGGCTAGGTTCCTTGACGTCATCTTTGACAGGGCTAAGATCCCTAGATTCTTCTTTGACAGAACTAGGTTCCTTAGCGTCCTCCTTGACAGGGCTAGGTTTCTTGGCGTCATCTTTGACAGGCCTTGGTTCCTTGACGTCACCTTTGACAGGGCTAGGATCCCTAGATTCTTCTTTGAGAGGACTGGGTTCCTTAGCGTCCTCCTTGACAGGGCTAGGTTTCATGGCGTCATCTTTTACACGGCTAGGTTCTTTAGCATCATCTTTGACAGGGCTAGGATATCTAGATTCTTCTTTGAAAGGGCTAGGTTTCTTGGTGTCATCTTTGTCAGGGCTAGGATCCCTAGATTCTTCTTTGACAGGGCTAGGTTCCTTGACGTCATCTTTGACAGGGCTAGGATCCCTAGATTTTTCTTTGACAGGACTGGGTTCTTTAGCGTCCTCCTTGATAGGGCTAGGTTTCATGGCGTCATCTTTTACAGAGCTAGGTTCCTTAGCATCATCTTTGCCAGGGCTGGGTTCCTTGACGGCATCTTTGACAGGGCTAGGTTTCTTGGCGTCATCTTTGACAGGGCTAGGTTCCTTGACGTCATCTTTGACAGGGCTAGGATCCCTAGATTTTTCTTTGACAGGACTGGGTTCCTTAGCGTCCTCCTTGACAGGGCTAGGTTTCATGGCGTCATCTTTAACAGGGCTAGGTTCTTTAGCATCATCTTTGACAGGGCTAGGATCCCTAGATTCTTCTTTGAGAGGACTGGGTTCCTTAGCGTCCTCCTTGACAGGGCTCGGTTTCATGGCGTCATCTTTTACACGGCTAGGTTCTTTAGCATCATCTTTGACAGGGCTGGGTTCCTTGACATCATCTTTGACAGGGCTAGGTTCCTTGATGTCCTCTTTGACAGGGCTAGGATCCCTAGATTCTTCTTTGACAGGTCTAGGTTCCTTGACGTCATCTTTGACAGGGCTAGGATCCCTAGATTTTTCTTTGACAGGACTGGGTTCCTTAGCGTCCTCCTTGATAGGGCTAGGTTTAATGGCGCCATGTTCCTTAGCATCATCTTTGACAGGGCTACGTTCCTTGATGTCATCTTTGACAGAGCTGGGTTCCTTGACATCATCTTTCACAGGGCTCGATTTCTTGGCGTCATCTTTGACAGGGCTAGGTTCCTTGATGTCATCTTTGACAGGACTAGGATCTCTAGATTTTTCTTTGACAGGGCTGGGTTTCTTAGCGTCCTCCTTGTCAGGGCTAAGTTTTATGGCGTCATCTTTAACAGGGCTAGGTTCCTTAGCATCATCTTTGACAGGGCTAGGTTTCTTGGCGTCATCTTTGACTGGGCTAGGTTCCGTGACGTCATCTTTGACAGGGCTAGGATCCCTAGATTCTTCTTTGACAGGACTGGGTTTTGTAGCGTCCTCCTTGACAGAGCTAGGTTTTATGGCGTCATATTTAACAGGGCTAGGTTTCTTAGCGTCCTCTTTGATAGGGCTAGTATCCCTAGATTCTTCTTTGACAGGACTGGGTTCCTTAGCGTCCTCCTTGATAGGGCTAGGTTTCTTTACGTTATCTTTGGCAGGACTAGGATCCCTAGATTCTACTTTGATAGGACTGGGTTCCTGAGCTTCCTCCTTGTCAGGGCTAGGTTTCATGGCGTCATCTTTAACAAGGCTAGGTTCTTTAGCATCATCTTTGACAGGGCTAGGTTTCTTGGCGTTATCTTTGACAGGGCTAGGATCCTTCGATTCTTTTTTGACAGAACTGGGTTCCTTAACGTCCTTCTTGACAGGGCTAGGTTTCATGGCGTCATCCTTGACAGGGCTAGGTTCCTTAGTGTCATCCTTGACCGGGCTAGGTTTTATAATATCGTTATCTTCCATTGCTGAACTGGATTTTTTTTCTTCTTCCTCGCTGGTGCTAGGATCCTTTAAGTTTTCTTTAACAGGGCTAGGGTCTTTACCAACCTCCTTGACTGGAATAGGTTCCATAGATCCTTTTTTAACTGAGCTTAGTTCTTTCTCGACGTGTGTACCAGGTGTAAGTATTAATGTGCTATCTTTGACATTAATACGTTCTTCTGAATCTACTTCACTGTGTTTAGTCTCCGTTGTGATTTCTTTAACAAGAGTTGATGGTTTTAGTAAGGGGCTGATAGGTTTGATAGGCAATGAGTCAGGTTTTTGTAATTGGTTGCTATCAATCACCAAGTTAAGTATTTTATCATCTTTCTTATGAGTTAGTTGTTTTTCTTTGTATGCCATTTCTTTGCTTTCGCTTTCACTATGTGGTTCGTCAAGTAACAAGTCAGGGCTTAGTGTTTCCATATATAATTCAGATGAAACCTTTGTATCAATATCTAGGGTTGTAAGCGTGGTATCTTGTTTGCTTAGCTCCCTAACCATGCTTTTGGTGGATTTAAGTTCCTGATCGATTGATAAATTATTATCATCAGAAACTACTTTTGTTACATCAGATTTTTCAATAGGGCTAGACCTTGGAGCTTGTAAATCTTCTTTTACAGGGCTGTGATCCTTGTCGATGAGGCTTGAGGTCTTTAAAACCGTTTCTATAAGACTAAGGTCTTTAGAATCATCTTCAATTGTACTTTTTTCAAGAGATTTTTCAACCAGATCCTGTTTTTTAACACTATCGCTAACCACAATAAAATCAGCCACAGTGATAGTTAAATCTTTGACAAACTTATTTTGTTTCGTGATTTCTTCAACTGCTTTGTAAGAAGATTGCACTAAACTTGGCGATTCATCAGTCATTAAGTCAGGACTGTGTAATTCATCATTTTCGGTTGGTTCCATGTCAATATAACTTGATGCGTTATCAGACACTAGGCTAGTTTTCTTCTTATCTTCGAAGTTTGGACTTGGTTCCTTGTCGACAGGGCTTGGTGCTTTGTCAGACACAACACTTGCCTTCCTGTCATCTTCCTTGATTGGACTTGGTTCTTTACCAACAGGGCTTGGTTCCTTGTCGACAAGGCTTGGTGCTTTATCAGACACAAAACTTGCCTTCCTGTCATCTTCCTTGATTGGTCTTGGTTCTTTACCAACAGGGCTTGGTTCCTTGTCAATAGAACTTGGTTCCATGTCTGACACAACACTTGCCTTCCTGTCACCTTCCTTGATTGGACTTGGTTCTTTACCAACAGGGCTTGGTTCCTTGTCAATAGAACTTGGTTCCATGTCAGACACAACACTTGCCATTATGTCATCGTCCTTGATTAGACTAGTTTCTTTACCAACAGGGCTTGGTTCCTTGTCAACAGGGCTTGGTGCTTTGTCAGACCCAACACTTGCCTTCCTGTCATCTCCCTTGATTGGACTTGGTTCTTTACCAACAGAGCTTGGTTCCTTGTCAATAGAACTTGGTTCGATGTCAAACACAACACTTGCCATTATGTCATCGTCCTTGATTAGACTAAGTTCTTTACCAACAGGACTTGCTTCCTTGTCAACAGGGCTAGGTGCTTTATCAGACACAACACTTGCCTTCCTGTCATCTTCCTTGATTGGACTTGGTTCTTTACCAACAGAGCTTGGTTCCTTGTCAATAGAACTTGGTTCGATGTCAAACACAACACTTGCCATTATGTCATCGTCCTTGATTAGACTAAGTTCTTTACCAACAGGACTTGCTTCCTTGTCAACAGGGCTAGGTGCTTTGTCAGACACAACACTTGCCTTCCTGTCATCTTCCTTGATTGGACTTGGTTCTTTACCAAGAGGGCTTGGTTCCTTGTCAATAGAATTTGTTTCCATGTCAGACACAAAACTTGTCTTCTTGCCACCTTCCTTGATTGGACTTGGTTCTTTACCAACAGGGCTTGGTTCCTTGTCAATAGAACTTAGTTCGATGTCAGACACAACACTTGCCTTCCTGTCATCTTCCTTGATTGGACTTGGTTCCTTGTCAACAGGGCTTGGTTCCTTGTCGACAAGGCTTGGTGCTTTGTCAGACACAAAACTTGCCTTCCTGTCATCTTCCTTGATTGGACTTGGTTCTTTATCAACAGGGCTTAGTTCCTTGTCAATAGAACTTGGTTCCATGTCAGACACAACACTTGTCTTCCTGCCACCTTCCTTGATTAGACTTGGTTCTTTACCAACAGGGCTTGGTTCCTTGTCAATAGAACTTAATTCCATGTCAGACACAACACTTGCCTTCCTGTCATCTTCTTTGATTGGACTTGGTTCTTTACCAACAGGGCTTAGTTCCTTGTCAACAGGGCTTGGTGCTTTGTCAGACACAACACTTGCCTTCCTGTCATCTCCCTTGATTAGACTAGGTTCTTTACCAACAGGGCTTGGTTCCTTGTCAACAGGGCTTGGTGCCTTGTCAGACACAGGGCTTGGCGCTTTGTCAGACACAACACTTGCCTTCCTAACATCATCCTTGATTGGACTTGGTTCTTTACCAACATGGCTTGGCTCCTTGTCAATAGAACTTGGTTCCATGTCAGACACAACACTTGCCATTATGTCATCGTCCTTGATTAGACTAAGTTCTTTACCAACAGGACTTGCTTCCTTGTCAACAGGGCTAGGTGCTTTGTCAGACACAACACTTGCCATCCTGTCATCTTCCTGAATTGGACTAGGTTCTTTACCGACAGAGCTTGGTTCCTTGACAACATAATTTGATGCCATATCAGAAACAACACTAGCCTTTCTGTCATCTTCCTTAATTAGACTAGGTTCTTTATCAACAGAGCTTGGTTCCTTGTCAACAGGGCTTGGTGCCGTGTCAGACACAAAACTATCCTTCTTGTCATCTTCCTGAATTAGACTAGGTTCTTTACTAACAGGGCTTGGTTCCATGTCAACAGGGCTTGGAGCCTTCTCAGACACAAGGCTGACTTTCCTGTCATCTTTTTGGATGATGCTAGATTCTTTGTCAAGAGGGCTCAGTTCCTTGTCAATAGGGCTTAACGCTTTCTCAGACACAAAGCTGGCTTTCCTGCCACCATCCATGATTGGGCTAGGTTCCTTGTCAATAGGGCTTGGCGCCTTCTCCAACTCAAGGCTTATTTTCCTGTCATATTTCTGGATGGTGCTAGGTTCCTTGTCAAGAGGGCTTGGCGCCTTCTCAGACTCAAGGCTTTCTTTCCTGTCATCTTCCTTGTTTGGGCTAGGTTCTCTGTCAATAGGACTTGGCGCCTTCTCCGACTCAAGGCTTATTTTTCTTTCATCTTTCTGGGTGGTGCTAGGTTCTTTGTCAAGAGGGCTCAGTTCCTTGTCAATAGGGCTTAGTGCCTTCTCAGACACAAGGCTGGCTTTCCTGTCATCTTTTTGGATGATGCTAGATTCATTGTCAAGAGGGTTCAGTTCCTTGTCAATAAGGCTTGGCGCCTTATCCGACTCAAGGCTTATTTTCCTTTCATCTTTCTGGGTAGTGCTAGGTTCTTTTTTAACAGGGCTCAGTTCCTTGTCAACAGGGCTTGGCGCCTTCTCAGACACAAAGCTGGCTTTCCTGTCATCTTCCTTGATTGCGCTAGGTTCCTTATCAATAGGGCTTGGCGCCTTCTCCGACTCAAGGCTTATTTTCCTGTCATCTTTCTGGATGGTGCTAGGTTCCTTGTCAAGAGGGCTTGGCGCCTTCTCAGACTCAAGGCTTCCTTTCCTGTCATCTTCCTTGATTGGGCTAGGTTCCCTATCAATAGGGCTTGGCGCCTTCTCAGACACAAGGCTGGCTTTCCTGTCATCTTGCTGGATGGTGCTAGGTTCCTTGTCAAGAGAACTTGGCACCTTCTCTGACTCAAGGCTTCCTTTCCTGTCATCTTCCTTGATTGGGCTAGGTTCTCTGTCAATAGGGCTTGGCGCCTTCTCAGACACAAGGCTGGCTTTCCTGTCATCTTTTTGGATGGTGCTAGGTTCCTTGTCAAAAAGGCTTGGCACCTTCTCAGACTCAAGGCTTGCTTTCCTGTCATCTTTCTGAATGATGCTAGGTTCTTTGTCAACAGGGCTCAGTTCCTTGTCAACAGGGCTTGGTGCCTTCTCAGACACAAGGCTGGCTTTTCTGTCATCTTCCTTGATTGGGCTAGGTTCCTTGTCAATGGGGCTTGGTATCTTGTCGACAGGGCTTATCGCTTTTTCAGACTCAAGGCTTGCTTTCCTGTCATCTTTTTGGATGATGCTAGGTTCTTTGTCAATAGGGCTTGGCGCCTTCTCAGACTCAAGGCTTGCTTTACTGTGATCTTTCTGAATGATGCTAGGTTCTTTGTCAACAGGGCCCAGTTCCTTGTCAACAGGGCTTGGTGCCTTCTCAGACACAAGGCTGGCTTTCCTGTCATCTTTTTGAATGCTAGATTCTTTGTCAAGAGGGCTCATTTCCTTGTCAATAGGGCTTGGCGCCTTCTCAGACTCAAGGCTGGCTTTCCTGTCATCTTTCTGGATGATGATAGGTTCCTTGTCAAGAGGGCTTAGTTCCTTGTCAACAGGGCTTGGCGCCTTTTTAGACACAAGGCTGGCTTTTCTGTCATCTTCCTTGATTGGGCTTGATTCCTTATCAAGGGGGCTTGGTATCTTGTCGACAGAGCTTGGCGCTTTTTCAGATTTAAAGCTTGCTTCCCTGTTATCTTCCTTAATTGGGCTAGGTTCCTTTTCAAGAGGGCTTAGTTCCTTGTCAGCAGGGCTTGGTGCCTTCTCAGACACAAGGCTGGCTTTTCTTTCTTCTTCCTTGATTAGGCTAGGTTCCTTGTCAAGTGGGCTTGGTATCTTGTCAACAGGGCTTGGCGCTTTTTCCGACTCAAGGCTTGCTTTCCTGTCATCTTTCTGGATGGTGCTAGGTTCTTTGTCCAGAGGGCTTGGCTCCTTCTCAGACACAAGGCTGACTTTCCTAACATCTTCCTTGATTGGGCTAGATTCATGGTCAAAAGGGCTTGGCACCTTCTCAGACACAAAGCTGGCTTTTCTGTCATCTTCCTTTATTGGGCTATGTTCCTTGTCAAGAGGGCTTAAATCCTTTTCAACAGGGCTTGGCGCCTTTTTAGACACAAGGCTGGCTTTTTTGTCATCTTCCTTTATTGGGCTAGGTTTCTTGTCATGAGGGCTTAGTTCCTTGTCAACAGGGCTTGGCGCCTTCTCAGACACAAGGCTGACTTTTCTGTCATCTTGCTTGATTGGGCTAGGTTCATTGTCAACAGGGCTTGGCGCTTTTTCCGACTCAAGGCTTGCTTTTCTGTCATCTTTCTGGATAGTGCTAGGTTCCTTGTCAATAGGGCTTGGCGTCTTCTCAGACACAAGGCTGGCTTTTCTGTCATCTTCCTTTATTAGGCTAGGTTCCTTGTCAAGAGGGCTTAGTTCCTTGTCAACAGGGCTTGGCGCCTTTTTAGACACAAGGCTGGCTTTTCTGTCATCTTCCTTGATTAAACTAGGGTCCTTGTCAAGAGGGCTTGGTATCTTGTCGACAAGGCTTGGCGCTTTTTCAGACTCAAGACGTGCTTTTTTGTCATCTCTCATTATAGTGCTAGGTTTTTTGTCCAGAGGGCTTGGAGCCTTCTCAGACACAAGGCTGTCTTTCTTGGCATCTTCCTTGATTGGGCTTGGTTCCTTGTCAACAGGGCTTGGCGCTTTTTCCAACTCAAGGCATGCTTTTCTGTCATCTTTCTGGATGGTGCTAGGTTCCTTGTCAATAGGGCTTGGCGCCTTTTCAGACAAAATGCTGGCTTTTCTGTCATCTTCCTTTATTGGGCTAGGTTCCTTGTCAAGAGGGCTTGGTATCTTTTCGACAGGGCTTGGCACTTTTTCAGACTCAAGGCTTCCTTTCCTGTCATCTTTTTGGATGATGCTAGGTTCTTTGTCCAGTGGGCTTGGCGCCTTCTCAGACACAAGGCTAGCTTTCCTGTCATCTTCCTTGGTTGGGCTAGGTTCCTTGTCAACAGGGCTTGGCGCTTTTTCCGACTCAAGGCTTGCTTTCCTGTCATCTTTCTGAATGATCCTAGGTTCCTTGCCAAGAGAGCTTAGTTCCTTGTCAACAGGGCTTGGCGCCTTTTCAGACACAATGCTGGCTTTTCTGTCATCTTCCTTGATTGGGCTAGGTTCCTTGTCAAGAGGGCTTGGTATCTTTTCGACAGGGCTTGGCACTTTTTCAGACTCAAGGCTTCCTTTCCTGTCATCTTTTTGGATGATGCTAGGTTCTTTGTCCAGAGGGCTTGGCGTTTTCTCAGACACAAGGCTAGCTTTGCTGTCATCTCCCTTGGTTGGGCTAGGTTCCTTGTCAACAGGGCTTGGCGCTTTTTCTGACTCAAGACTTGCTTTTCTGTCATCTTTCTGGATGGTGCTAGGTTCCTTGTCAACAGGGCTTGGTGCCTTCTCAGACACAAGGCTGGCTTTCCTGGCATCTTCTTTGATTGGGCTTGGTTCCTTGTCAACAGGGCTTAGCGCTTTTTCCGACTCAAGGCTTGCTTTTCTGTCATCTTTCTGGATGGTGCTAGGTTCCTTGTCAATAGGGATTGGCGCCTTCTCAGACACAATGCTAGTTTTTCTGTCATTTTCCTTGATTGGGCTAGGTTCCTTGTCAAGAGGGCTTGGTATCTTTTCGACAGGGCTTGGCGCTTTTTCAGACTCAAGGCTTCCTTTCCTGTCATCTTTTTGAAAGATGCTAGGTTCTTTGTCCAGAGGGCTTGGCGCCTTCTCAGACACAAGGCTTGCTTTGCTGTCATCTCCCTTGGTTGGGCTTGGTTCCTTGTTAACAGGGCTTGGCGCTTTTTCCGACTCAAGGCTTGCTTTTCTGTCATCTTTCTGGATGGTGCTAGGTTCCTTGTCAATAGGGCTTGGCGCCTTCTCAGACACAAGGCTGGCTTTTCTGTCATCTTTCTTAATTGGGCTAGGTTCCTTGTCAAGAGGGCTTAGTTCCTTGTCAACAGGGCTTGGCGCCATCTCAGACACAAGGCTGGCTTTCCTGGCATCTTCCTTGATTGGGCTTGGTTCCTTGTCAACAGGGCTTAGCGCTTTCTCCGACTCAAGGCTTGCTTTTCTGTCATCTTTCTGGATGGTACTAGGTTCCTTGTCAATAGGGCTTGGCGCCTTCTCAGACACAATGCTGGCTTTTCTGTCATCTTCCTTGATTGGGCTTGGTTCCTTGTCAAGAGGGCTTGCTATCTTTTCGACAGGGCTTGGCGCTTTTTCAGACTCAAGGCTTCCTTTCCTGTCATCTTTTTGGATGATGCTAGGTTCTTTGTCCAGAGGGCTTGGCGCCTTCTCAAAAACAAGGCTAGCTTTGCTGTCATCTCCCTTGGTTGGGCTAGGTTCCTTGTCAACAGGGCTTTGCGTCTTCTCAGACACAAGGCTGGCTTTTCTGTCAGCTTCCTTGATTGGGCTAGGTTCCTTGTCAAGTGGGCTTGGTATCTTGTCGACAAGGCTTGGCGCTTTTTCAGACTCAAGACTTGCTTTCCTGTCATCTCTCATTATAGTGCTAGGTTTTTTGTCCAGAGGGCTTGGCGCCTTCTCAGACACAAGGCTGTCTTTCTTGGCATTTTCCTTGATTGGGCTTGGTTCCTTGTCAACAGGGCCTAACGCTTTTTCCGACTCAAGGCTGGCTTTCCTGTCATCTTTCTGGATGGTGCTAGGTTCCTTGTCAATAGGGCTTGGCGCCTTCTCAGACACAAGGCTGGCTTTTCTGTCATCTTCCTTGATTGGGCTAGGTTCCTTGTCAATAGGGCTTGGCGCCTTCTCAGACACAAGGCTGGCTTTTCTGTCATCTTCCTTGATTAAGCTAGGTTCCTTGTCAAGAGGGCTTGGTATCTTGTCGACAGGGCTTGGCGCTTTTTCAGACTCAAGGCTTCCTTTTCTGTCATCTTTTTGGATGATGCTAGGTTCTTTGTCCAGAGGGCTTGGCGCCTTCTCAGACACAAGGCTAGCTTTCCTGTCATCTTCCATGGTTGGGCTAGGTTCCTTGTCAACAGGGCTTGGCGCTTTTTCCGACTCAAGGCTTGCTTTCCTGTCATCTTCCTTGATTGGGCTAGGTTCCTTGTCAATGGGGCTTGGTATCTTGTCGACAGGGCTTAGCGCTTTTTCAAAGTCAAGGCTTGCTTTCCTGTCATCTTTTTGGATGATGCTAGGTTCTTTGTCCAGAGGGCTTAGCGCCTTCTCAGACACAAGGCTAGTTTTCCTGTCATCTTCCTTGGTTGGGCTAGTTTCCTTGTCAACAGGGCTTGGCGCTTTTTCCGACTCAAGGCTTGCTTTTCTGTCATCTTTCTGGATGGTGCTAGGTTCCTTGTCAATAGGGCTTGGCGCCTTCTCAGACTCAAGGCTGGCTTTTCTGTCATCTTTCTTAATTGGGCTAGGTTCCTTGTCAAGAGGGCTTAGTTCCTTGTCAACAGGGCTTGGCGCCTTCTCAGACACAAGGCTGGCTTTTCTGTCATCTTCCTTGATTGGGCTAGGTTCCTTGTCAAGAGGGCTTGGTATCTTGTCAACAGGGTTTGGCGCCTTCTCCGACTCAAGGCTTGCTTTCCTGTCATCTTTCTGGATGGTGCTAGGTTCCTTGTCAATAGGGCTTGGCGCCTTCTCAGACTCAAGGCTGGCTTTTCTGTCATCTTCCTTGATTGGGCTAGGTTCCTTGTCAAAAGGGCTTGGTATCTTGTCGACAGGGCTTGGCGCTTTTTCAGACTCAAGGCTTCCTTTTCTGTCATCTTTTTGGATGATGCTAGGTTCATTGTCCAAAGGGCTTGGCGCCTTCTCAGACACAAGGCTGTCTTTCCTGGCATCTTCCTTGATTTGGCTTGGTTCCTTGTCAACAGGGCTTAGCGCTTTTTCCGACTCAAGGCTTGCTTTCCTGTCATCTTTCTGGATAGTGCTAGGTTCCTTGTCAATAGGGCTTGGCGCTTTTTCCGACTCAAGACTGGCTTTTCTGTCATCTTTCTTAATTGGGCTAGGTTCCTTGTCAAGAGGGCTTAGTTCCTTGTCAACAGGGCTTTGCGTCTTCTCAGACACAAGGCTGGCTTTTCTGTCAGCTTCCTTGATTGGGCTAGGTTCCTTGTCAAGTGGGCTTGGTATCTTGTCAACAGGGCTTGGCGCTTTTTCCGACTCAAGGCTTGCTTTCCTGTCATCTTTCTGGATGGTGCTAGGTTCCTTGTCAACAGGGCTTGGCGCCTTCTCAGACACAAGACTGGCTTTTCTGTCATCTTTCTTAATTGGGCTAGGTTCCTTGTCAAGAGGGCTTAGTTCCTTGTCAACAGGGCTTGGCGCCTTCTCAGACACAAGGCTGTCTTTCCTGGCATCTTCCTTGATTGGGCTTGGTTCCTTGTCAACAGGGCTTGGCGCTTTTTCCGACTCAAAGCTTGCTTTCCTGTCATCTTCCATGGTTGGGCTTGGTTCCTTGTCAACAGGGCTTGGCGCTTTTTCCGACTCAAGGCTTGCTTTTCTGTCATCTTCCTTGATTGGGCTAGGTTCCTTGTCAATGGGGCTTGGTATCTTGTCGACAGGGCTTAGCGCTTTTTCAAAGTCAAGGCTTGCTTTCCTGTCATCTTTTTGGATGATGCTAGGTTCTTTGTCCAGAGGGCTTAGCGCCTTCTCAGACACAAGGCTAGCTTTCCTGTCATCTTCCTTGGTTGGGCTAGTTTCCTTGTCAACAGGGCTTGGCGCTTTTTCCGACTCAAGGCTTGCTTTTCTGTCATCTTTCTGGATGGTGCTAGGTTCCTTGTCAATAGGGCTTGGCGCCTTCTCAGACTCAAGGCTGGCTTTTCTGTCATCTTTCTTAATTGGGCTAGGTTCCTTGTCAAGAGGGCTTAGTTCCTTGTCAACAGGGCTTGGCGCCTTCTCAGACACAAGGCTGGCTTTTCTGTCATCTTCCTTGATTGGGCTAGGTTCCTTGTCAAGAGGGCTTGGTATCTTGTCAACAGGGTTTGGCGCCTTCTCCGACTCAAGGCTTGCTTTCCTGTCATCTTTCTGGATGGTGCTAGGTTCCTTGTCAATAGGGCTTGGCGCCTTCTCAGACTCAAGGCTGGCTTTTCTGTCATCTTCCTTGATTGGGCTAGGTTCCTTGTCAAAAGCGCTTGGCGCTTTTTCAGACTCAAGGCTTCCTTTTCTGTCATCTTTTTGGATGATGCTAGGTTCATTGTCCAAAGGGCTTGGCGCCTTCTCAGACACAAGGCTGTCTTTCCTGGCATCTTCCTTGATTTGGCTTGGTTCCTTGTCAACAGGGCTTAGCGCTTTTTCCGACTCAAGGCTTGCTTTCCTGTCATCTTTCTGGATAGTGCTAGGTTCCTTGTCAATAGGGCTTGGCGCTTTTTCCGACTCAAGACTGGCTTTTCTGTCATCTTTCTTAATTGGGCTAGGTTCCTTGTCAAGAGGGCTTAGTTCCTTGTCAACAGGGCTTTGCGTCTTCTCAGACACAAGGCTGGCTTTTCTGTCAGCTTCCTTGATTGGGCTAGGTTCCTTGTCAAGTGGGCTTGGTATCTTGTCAACAGGGCTTGGCGCTTTTTCCGACTCAAGGCTTGCTTTCCTGTCATCTTTCTGGATGGTGCTAGGTTCCTTGTCAACAGGGCTTGGCGCCTTCTCAGACACAAGACTGGCTTTTCTGTCATCTTTCTTAATTGGGCTAGGTTCCTTGTCAAGAGGGCTTAGTTCCTTGTCAACAGGGCTTGGCGCCTTCTCAGACACAAGGCTGTCTTTCCTGGCATCTTCCTTGATTGGGCTTGGTTCCTTGTCAACAGGGCTTGGCGCTTTTTCCGACTCAAAGCTTGCTTTCCTGTCATCTTCCATGGTTGGGCTTGGTTCCTTGTCAACAGGGCTTGGCGCTTTTTCCGACTCAAGGCTTGCTTTTCTGTCATCTTCCTTGATTGGGCTAGGTTCCTTGTCAATGGGGCTTGGTATCTTGTCGACAGGGCTTAGCGCTTTTTCAGAGTCAAGGCTTGCTTTCCTGTCATCTTTTTGGATGATGCTAGGTTCTTTGTCCAGAGGGCTTAGCGCCTTCTCAGACACAAGGCTAGCTTTCCTGTCATCTTCCTTGGTTGGGCTAGTTTCCTTGTCAACAGGGCTTGGCGCTTTTTCTGACTCAAGGCTTGCTTTTCTGTCATCTTTCTGGATGGTGCTAGGTTCCTTGTCAATAGGGCTTGGCGCCTTCTCAGCATCAAGGCTGGCTTTTCTGTCATCTTTCTTAATTGGGCTAGGTTCCTTGTCAAGAGGGCTTAGTTCCTTGTCAACAGGGCTTGGCGCCTTCTCAGACACAAGGCTGGCTTTTCTGTCATCTTCCTTGATTGGGCTAGGTTCCTTGTCAAGAGGGCTTGGTATCTTGTCAACAGGGCTTGGCGCTTTTTCCGACTCAAGGCTTGCTTTCCTGTCATCTTTCTGGATGGTGCTAGGTTCCTTGTCAATAGGGCTTGGCGCCTTCTCAGACTCAAGGCTGGCTTTTCTGTCATCTACCTTGATTGGGCTAGGTTCCTTGTCAAGAGGGCTTGGTATCTTGTCGACAGGGCTTGGCGCTTTTTCAGACTCAAGGCTTTCTTTTCTGTCATCTTTTTGGATGATGCTAGGTTCTTTGTCCAGAGGGCTTGGCGCCTTCTCAGACACAAGGCTGGCTTTTCTGTCATCTTCCTTGATTGGGCTAGGTTCCTTGTCAAGAGGGCTTAGTTCCTTGTCAACAGGGCTTGGCGCCTTCTCAGACACAAGGCTGGCTTTTTTGTCATCTTCCTTGATTGGGCTAGGTTCCTTGTCAAGAGGGCTTGGTATCTTGTCGACAGGGCTTGGCGCTTTTTCAGACTCAAGGCTTGCTTTCCTGTCATCTCTCTTTATGATGCTAGGTTCTTTGTCCAGTGGGCTTGGCGCCTTCTCAGACACAAGGCTGTCTTTCCTGGCATCTTCCTTGATTTGGCTTGGTTCCCTGTCAACAGGGCTCGGCGCTTTTTCCGACTCAAGGCTTGCTTTCCTGTCATCTTTCTGGATAGTGCTAGGTTCCTTGTCAATAGGGCTTGGCGCTTTTTCCGACTCAAGACTGGCTTTTCTGTCATCTTTCTTAATTGGGCTAGGTTCTTTGTCAAGAGGGCTTAGTTCCTTGTCAACAGGGCTTTGCGTCTTCTCAGACACAAGGCTGGCTTTTCTGTCAGCTTCCTTGATTGGGCTAGGTTCCTTGTCAAGTGGGCTTGGTATCTTGTCAACAGGGCTTGGCGCTTTTTCCGACTCAAGGCTTGCTTTCCTGTCATCTTTCTGGATGGTGCTAGGTTCCTTGTCAACAGGGCTTGGCGCCTTCTCAGACACAAGACTGGCTTTTCTGTCATCTCTCTTAATTGGGCTAGGTTCCTTGTCAAGAGGGCTTAGTTCCTTGTCAACAGGGCTTGGCGCCTTCTCAGACACAAGGCTGTCTTTCCTGGCATCTTCCTTGATTGGGCTTGGTTCCTTGTCAACAGGGCTTGGCGCTTTTTCCGACTCAAAGCTTGCTTTCCTGTCATCTTTCTGGATGATGCTAGGTTCTTTGTCCAGAGGGCTTGGCGCCTTCTCAGACACAAGGCTAGCCTTCCTGTCATCTTCCATGGTTGGGCTAGGTTCCTTGTCAACAGGGCTTGGCGCTTTTTCCGACTCAAGGCTTGCTTTTATGTCATCTTTCTTGATTGGGCTAGGTTCCTTGTCAATGGGGCTTGGTATCTTGTCGACAGGGCTTAGCGCTTTTTCAGAGTCAAGGCTTGCTTTCCTGTCATCTTTTTGGATGATGCTAGGTTCTTTGTCAATAGGGCTTGGCGCCTTTTCAGATACAAGGCTGTCTTTCCTAGCATCTTCCTTGATTGGGCTTGGTTCCTTGTCAACAGGGCTTGGCGCTTTTTCCGACTCAAGGCTTGCTTTCCTGTCATCTTTCTGGATGGTGCTAGGTTCCTTTTCAATAGATCTTGGTGCTTTTTCTGACTCAAGGCTTGCTTTCCTGTCATCTTTCTGGATGGTGCTAGGTTCCTTTTCAATAGGGCTTGGCGCCTTCTCAGACACAAGGCTGGCTTTTCTGTCATCTTTCTTGATTGGGCTTGGTTCCTTGTCAAGAGGGCTTGGTATCTTGTCGACAGGGCTTGGCGCTTTTTCAGACTCAAGGCTTCTTTTCCTGTCATCTTTTTGGATGATGCTAGGTTCTTTGTCCAGAGGGCTTGGCGCCTTTTCAGACTCAAGGCTTGCTTTCCTGTCATCTTTTTGGATGATGCTAGGTTCTTTGTCAATGGGGCTTGGTATCTTGTCGACAGGGCTTAGCGCTTTTTCAGACTCAAGGCTTGCTTTCCTGTCATCTTTTTGGATGATGCTAGGTTCTTTGTCAATAGGGCTTGGCGCCTTCTCAGACACAAGGCTGTCTTTCCTGGCATCTTTTTTGATTGGGCTTTGTTCTTTTTCAACAGGGCTTGGCGCTTTTTCAGACTTAAGGCTTCCTTTTCTGTCATCTTTTTGGATGATGCTAGGTTCTTTGTCCAGAGGGCTTGGCGCCTTCTCAGACACAAGGCTAGCTTTCCTATCATCTTCCATGGTTGGGCTAGGTTCCTTGTCAACAGGGCGTGGCGCTTTTTCCGACTCAAGGCTTGCTTTCCTGTCATCTTTCTTGATTGGGCTAGGTTCCTTGTCAATGGGGCTTGGTATCTTGTCGACAGGGCTTAGCGCTTTTTCAGAGTCAAGGCTTGCTTTCCTGTCATCTTTTTGGATGATGCTAGGTTCTTTGTCAATAGGGCTTGGCGCCTTTACAGATACAAGGCTGTCTTTCCTAGCATCTTCCTTGATTGGGCTTGGTTCCTTGTCAACAGGGCTTGGCGCTTTTTCCGACTCAAGGCTTGCTTTCCTGTCATCTTTCTGGATGGTGCTAGGTTCCTTTTCAATAGATCCTGGTGCTTTTTCCGACTCAAGGCTTGCTTTCCTGTCATCTTTCTGGATGGTGCTAGGTTCCTTTTCAATAGGGCTTGGCGCCTTCTCAGACACAAGGCTGGCTTTTCTGTCATCTTCCTTGATTGGGCTTGGTTCCTTGTCAAGAGGGCTTAGTTCCTTGTCAACAGGGCTTTGCGTCTTCTCAGACACAAGGCTGGCTTTTCTGTCATCTTCCTTTATTAGGCTAGGTTCCTTGTCAACAGGGCTTGGCGCTTTTTTCGACTCAAGGCTTGCTTTCCTGTCATCTTTCTGAATGATCCTAGGTTCCTTGTCAAGTGGGCTTAGTTCCTTATCAACAGGGCTTTGCGTCTTCTCAGACACAAGGCTGGCTTTTCTGTCATCTTCCTTGATTGGGCTAGGTTCCTTGTCAATGGGGCTTGGTATCTTGTCGACAGGGCTTAGCGCTTTTTCAGACTCAAGGCTTGCTTTCCTGTCATCTTTTTGGATGATGCTAGGTTCTTTGTCAATAGGGCTTGGCGCCGTCTCATACACAAGGCTGTCTTTTCTGGCATCTTCTTTGATTGGGCTTTGTTCTTTTTCAACAGGGCTTGGCGCTTTTTCAGACTTAAGGCTTCCTTTTCTGTCATCTTTTTGGATGATGCTAGGTTCTTTGTCCAGAGGGCTTGGCGCCTTCTCAGACACAAGGCTAGCTTTCCTATCATCTTCCATGGTTGGGCTAGGTTCCTTGTCAACAGGGCTTGGCGCTTTTTCCGACTCAAGGCTTGCTTTCCTGTCATCTTCCTTGATTGGGCTAGGTTCCTTGTCAAGGGGGCTTGGTATCTTGTCGACAGGGCTTAGCGCTTTTTCAGACTCAAGGCTTGCTTTCCTGTCATCTTTTTGGATGATGCTAGGTTCTTTATCTAGAAGGCTTGGCGCCTTCTCAGACACAAGGCTGACTTTCCTGGCATCTTCCTTGATTGGGCTTGGTTCCTTGTCAACAGGGCTTGGCGCTTTTTTCGACTCAAGGCTTGCTTTTCTGTCATCTTTCTGGATGGTGCTAGGTTCCTTGTCAATAGGGCTTGGCGCCTTCTCAGACACAAGGCTGGCTTTTCTGTCATCTTCCTTAATTGGGCTAGGTTCCTTGTCAATAGGGCTTGGCGCCTTCTTAGACACAAGGCTGGCTTTTCTGTCATCTTCCTTAATTGGGCTAGGTTCTTTGTCAAGAGGGCTTGGTATCTTGTCGACAGGGCTTGGCGCTTTTTCAGACTTAAGGCTTGCTTTCCTGTCATCTTTTTGCATGATGCTAGGTTCTTTGTCCAGAGGGCTTGGCGCCTTCTCAGACACAAGGCTGACTTTCCTGGCATCTTCCTTGATTGGGCTTGGTTCCTTGTCAACAGGGCTTGGCGCTTTTTCCGACTCAAGGCTTGCTTTTCTGTCATCTTTCTGGATGGTGCTAGGTTCCTTGTCAATAGGGCTTGGCGCCTTCTCAGACACAAGGCTGGCTTTTCTGTCATCTTCCTTAATTGGGCTAGGTTCCTTGTCAATAGGGCTTGGCGCCTTCTCAGACACAAGGCTGGCTTTTCTGTGATCTTCCTTAATTGGGCTAGGTTCTTTGTCAAGAGGGCTTGGTATCTTGTCGACAGGGCTTGGCGCTTTTTCAGACTCAAGGCTTCTTTTCCTGTCATCTTTTTGGATGATGCTAGGTTCTTTGTCCAGAGGGCTTGGCGCCTTCTCAGACACAAGGCTTGCTTTCCTGTCATTTTCCTTGGTTGGGCTAGGTTCCTTGTCAACAGGGCTTGGCGCTTTTTCCGACTCAAGGCTTGCTTTCCTGTCATCTTTCTGAATGATCCTAGGTTCCTTGTCAAGTGGGCTTAGTTCCATATCAACAGGGCTTTGCGTCTTCTCAGACACAAGGCTGGCTTTTCTGTCATCTTCCTTGATTGGGCTAGGTTCCTTGTCAATGGGGCTTGGTATCTTGTCGACAGGGCTTAGCGCTTTTTCAGACTCAAGGCTTGCTTTCCTGTCATCTTTTTGGATGATGCTAGGTTCTTTGTCCAGAGGGCTTGGCGCCTTGTCAGACACAAGGCTGACTTTTCTGGCATCTTTCTTGATTGGGCTTGGTTCCTTGTCAACAGGGCTTGGCGCTTTTTCCGACTCAAGGCTTGCTTTCCTGTCATCTTTTTGGATGGTGCTAGGTTCCTTGTCAAGAGGGCTTGGTGACTTATCAGACATAAAACTTGCATTTCTTTTATCTTTCTTTATAGGGCAAGTTATCTCGTCAGCAGGGCTTGGTGCCGTGTCAACTAAGCTTGGTGTTTTTTGATCTGGACTTAGAGCTTTCTTAGATTCTGGACTTGCCTTACTGTGCACTTGACTCAAAACAAGATTTGTCTTTTCTCTGAGTTCGATGCTTGAACTCATTTCATATTTGTTTTCTTGGCTAGATTCATATAATCCATCTACTAGCGAGATGTTTTCTTGGGTTGTTATGATGCGTGTTCCATTTGGATGTATTTCTTCAGTTGTGTGGCTTGTAATACATTTTGTTTTGATAGATTCTTTCAAAATATAGCTGACTGTCATTGTTGATTCCGTAGTTCTCCAAATAATATCTTTTCCTTTGATGGAAACTGTTTCTGTTTTTGTTGTTGAAGTTTGAGTAGGGTCTCCGAATGCTCTATAGCTTTCAAGAATTTTGTCAATAGAATATTTTTCATCGATAATATCAGATATCGTTGTGGTAGAATAAACTGTGTCCTTACATGTTTTGTCTTCGAAACTGTCTGTTGTTGTTCTAAATGTAATGGTTTTAGATTTAACAGTCTGTCCATGTTTGTTTGAAAATACTGTTTTTATAGATTTTGTAATCGTAATACGTTCAATTGTTATCAATCCCTCATTTATAAACTCAATTTGTGATATTTCCGAAATAACAGGTTTTCCAACAGGAGTTAGTCCTTCTAGTGCAGAATCAACTTTAAGAGCTTGTATGTTCATGAAACTGTCATCAAATCGAATACTGCTTATTTCTTCGATTCTGTTTATTATTTGTTGTAAAAGAGTTTTATCCACTGGAACATCAACTGGAATTATTTTAGTTTTATCTGAAACTAGGTTTGGTTTTGTTTCGCCTGAATCAGCAGATTTTTCTGCCAAACTTAGCTCCTTATCGATCGATATAGGTGACATTGCAGCTGGCAGAAGAGTGGTCTTGATGAAAGCAGATTTTTCTATTTCAGCATCGGGACTCTGACTGATTTCGATTGGTTTTGGACTAGTCGTTTTAAGAAGAAGCTCACTAGAAGTATTTTTATGATCAAAAACTTCTATGATACTTGGCCTTTCCTGTATTGAACCTGTTTTTTTAATTTCCAATACATCAGGTACAGTTAGTTCTTCCTGTTCTTTTTCAATAGATTCTTTTATTTCTTCTTTTAGGAGTGATTTATTTAGTTTTTCCAAATGTAGCTCCTCGTCTTTTACTGAAGCTTTTTCTGCAACAGGACTCTCTTTCTTATACACTAAGCTCGGGGTTTGTTCATCAACCGTAATAGGACTAGGAGTTTTTTCATCCTCGTCTTCTGGACTCAATGTTTTTTCAGTAGTGCTTTTTAAGCCTTTTGGAATTGAAGTTACTTCTACTTCATCATGCAGAACAGAACTTAATTGTTTATCGATAATATAGCTAGGTGATTTAGTACTTAAAATTTCTGAACTATCTTTCTTTACTTCTTCTAGGCTTTGTTCTTTATCTATTGAAATTGGTGCCTTCAAATTCAAGATATCAGTAACATAAGCTTTTTCATCTTTTATTAGGCTTTTTTCTATTCCTGATGGACTACCCTTTAGTTCTTTAACACTTACTTCGTCATCCTCTTTGATGAACTGGATAGGACTTGATAATTTTAAGTCCAACGAGTCAGGGCTAAGTGTTTTTTCATCTTTCTGTAACTTATCAAGTTCATCGTGCACATACACCATTTCATCTGCTAAGCTCAAAGGCTCAACATCTCCAAATTTATTTGGGCTTATTGCTTTGTCTTCAACAAGACTTTGTTCTTTTATAGTAGGAGAAAGTTCAGGTGATTTTTTAGATATTTCTTGGAAAGTTATTTGCTTATCGTCATCTTTTACTGAGCTTTCTTTGGTTGTTTTTTTTCCAAAAAATTTTCCACTAAAGAAGTCTTTTGTAGCACTTACCTTTTCATCAAGCTTAGTCATAAACTTGTCAATTTTGTCTTTTTTGCCGTCTTTTGGGCTAGTGGGTTTTTCAGTTGATAATTCCACACCATCGATAGTTTTCAAACGTTTACTGTCATCATCATAAATATCTTTTTCTAAACTGACTTGCTTTATATCAAGTTTGTCAGAAACGATATCCAATTTTATTTTGTCACTTTCCAATTCTTCTACTTCATCGGTGTCCTCTTTTTCAGATATAAGACGCTTTTTGTCTTCTTTGGCTGAAAGAGGGCTATGTTGTCTCTTAATTACAGTTCCATCTACTGAATCAGTATGGGATAAGACTGATTCAGAGATTTCTTTGTTCAAAAGTTGTATAGCTTGTAAATCTTTAGAATCAAGTTTGGATTTTACAGGCTGAGCATCAATCTCAGAACTATATTCTTTTTCAGAATCTTTGTCGAGAATGCTGTCAGGCTTAAAACTAGTTTTGGAAGGTTCTTTATCGATGGTGGATTCACCTTCATCGTGTAGCTTGTTTATTTCAGAATATTGTTCTTTTTCCTTTAAGTCAGTCATTTTTTCTTCTAATTTTTCAAGAGTTTTGGCAGAGGCTTGTGTTGCACTGAGTTTTCTTTGTGGTTCACTTATTTCTTGTGGCCTATCAAGTTTCGCAACAAGTTTTTCTTTATCAGAAAACAAAACCATTTGTTTCTCATTTTCTTTTTCCTCTTTCCTTTGTTTATCTTCTGAAGTATCAACTTCACCAAAATCAAAGTGCATAGCGCTGAATATTGGTTTCTCTTGTTGGTACGTATCTCGTTTAGTTCTCTTGTTTTCACTTAGTACTGTTTTATCTGAAACTTCACTTATGTCTTCAGACGTTATAGATCGAGCTGGAGACATTTCTTTATGAATATCAACTTTAGCAATTTGTCCTTGTTTTATATCTTTACTTTCTTCTTTGGAAATTTCTTGAACATCGTGTCTAACGTCTTGTTCACTTGTTAAAAGCATTTTAGTAGCTTCAATGGCGGTCATGATAGTAGTTTCTGTTTTAGTTGATGTTTCGGGTGACTTTCTTAGCATTATGGGTGATTTTTCAGCCATAATTTCATCTAAGCTTTTATCAGATTTTAAGACCTCAGCAACGTCAGCCACAATTTTTTCAATTTCCTTTGGACTAACCGGAGGCTTATCCAAACCATCTAGTTTTTGAGCTTCTTCTATTTCTTTTTCAACATCTTCTGGTATTGAAGGTATTTTTTCAGGCATGCACGGAACTTCTTCAATTACAATAACATCATCTTTTATTGGTGAATCAAGAGTTGTGATATGGGTTTCACGTAGTCTTTCTGTGTATTGACCATACCCATAGTCTGTGTCATCATATTCTTTAACTGTTTTTAAATCAGGGCCTGGAATACTGGAAACTTTCATCTGATCATGGTACATTGGAGACTCAGGAGCAGAACCAGGAGTAACTGTTACTACTTCTGCGTGTGAGGCGCGTTGTACAGTTTTTAGCACGACATCATCTTCAATGGCTTTTACAAGTTTTAATGATGGTTGTTCGGGAATGGGTAAATCTTTTGGAACTTTAATTTCTTGCACGAAACCAACATCTGGTTTTCGTTTGAATATGTCTTCTTCTGTTGGTGTCTTTTTTTCATCGTATGTTCTGTAATCAACTTCTTCGTGTAGAGGAAGATCAGCAACTTCATCAGGAGTTTTGACAATCTCTCTTATCAATACAGGTAGCGATTCAAGTCTTGTTGTGCTTTTCTCAACCGATACTGGCATGTGCAAGTCAATCAAAGATTTTGGAGGTATTATTTCTTTTGTTTCTTCTTGCACATATTTTTCTTCCACCTGTTGATCTTCTTTAATTTCATCTAGTGTGATTCGTTCATCTTCAGGTAAAGTAGGAGCTGTTGTAGCTCCTGATTCAACAGTAGTAGAAATTTTTTCATCTGGTTGAGACTCTTGTACTAGATTAAGCTCAACTGAGTCTTTTGGTTTGATAACACCACTTTTACTATCTGATGTCTTCTTTTCACTGCTAATGTCTTGTTTTTCTTCTACACTAACGGAATGCTCTTTGGACTCTATTTGATTAGTTTCAATTCCGGTGGCAACAGCGTCAGACTTAAGTGGACTTATTTCTTTTTCCTTGTGGTCCTCTGCTTCTTTTTTCTTTTCAGATTCTTCTTTGTCCTTGATGTGTTTATGGAGTTCATCTTGCTCTTGACTGACTACACGTTCAAGCTCTTCAGTATACTGATCTACTTCTTCTTTTTCAATAATAAGATATTCTTCTTCAAACTCACCGTCAACAGTCGTTTCAGTTTTTACATCGTCTAACATACAGGTAATTTTTTCAATATCTGATCGTCCTATAAATTCTACTTTTTCTTCGGCTTCACTGTCCCTGTTAAATACGGCTTCTATTTCCCTTACAATTTCTTGTTCTTCTCTATCATCAAGTTCTTGTAATTTAATATCATCGAGGGACTTCGAAGTGTCCTCATCGGATTTTTTTGCTTCTTTTAGGATATCTTCATAGTTTACTCTTTGTAATCCTTTTAGTTTAGAGGTATCTGATTTTGTAGATTTAGCCGATTTTGTGGGACTTTTCATGGATTTAAGTCCTTTTACTGGCGATGCTAGTGGTCGCGGTCGTCTAGAAATGGGTTCTCGTTTCTTGGGCTCTTTCTTTTCGGCAGATTTCTGACCAAGTTCTCGCTTAGGTGAGGCTTGTTTATATTTCGATTCAACAACCCTTCGGTTTTGAGCTTCCTTAGCGCTTTTAGCGGGAGTACTACCAGGGCTTAGTCTTCTTGTTTTGGCTTTGACTCTTTCCCTAACCGCGGGTTGTACACCGCTAGGAGCAGTTTTAGTTTCCATAGTTTTTTTGGGTGTCATCGGTGGGGATTTTTTCTCCTCCGAAGGGGCTTTCTTTTCAACAGAACTAGCTGTAACTTTCTTTTCAGTTGATCTTTGTGAGGTGCGATGACTCATTTTGCTTCGAGTCATTGAAGTTTCCATCTTAGTTCGACTTTCAGTCTTTTTCTTTGTTTCCATTTTGGGTTTGATATCAGTATCGGATGATTTCTTGGTATCAGATGATTTAACAACAGCCTCTTTAGAGTCTTCAGTCTTTTCAATACGTTTAATTTTTTTGTCTGCCGACTTTTTCTTTACGTCTCTCTTCTTAGGTAATCCATCTATCACAGTGCTCTCGTACTGAGTAATTTTGTCATCTAAAGTTGTTTCAGCTCTAGCAATGATAACATCGCCTAGAACACTTTCAAGTTTTTTCTCCTCTCCATCTACAAGTTCACTCAGCAGTTTGTTATCGATTATATTTTTAGTGTCTGTTTCGTCTTTAACATCTTTATCCTTTGGAGGGTGATCGGGTTCTGTGATCTTTTCTTCTCTTGTTTTTTCGACGATGCTGGCTTTTTCTTTAGTTGTTCTAGATACAATTTTTGCGGATTTGGTTGATGTAACAGTTGTAGCCGTGGTGGCAGCGACTGGGGTCGGAGTGGGCTGCATCAGCCGGCCAGTGCAGGTAGGATGATTAAGGAACTCCAAATGCTTCAGTCTCTCTAAGCCCTCGAATATTTTATGTTGTGGGGTTGACCCCGGGAACATGATTCTCGTGATGGTGTCGTCGGGGTTGGCCGGCCGCCACACGAGCAGCGCGCAGATCGATACTATGTTGGGGATGGGGAAGGTGAACTGACCGGAGGCACTCGCGCCTTCGAATAGTTTCTGCTCGCTTCCATGCCATCGTTTCAAAAATTCACGCACGTACTTTGAGTCCTTGGACGGATTCAGGACGTACATGTCGAGTGTTCCTGTAACAAGAAAAACACTAGGTGTAACCGCAAGTAAAAAACTACGAAGGCGTTATATGACTATTAACGCGTTTATTGCCCACGACGTAACGTGCTCCAGGAGCGTCTTGCTACCGAGCGTGGAATGTGTTAATATTAAAATTTAGGGACAAGCTAAATTTAATGAAAAACTACTCTTGAACTTATTTTAATTGACGTGGTAAGACATTAAAAGGTACAACTCACCATGGCCAACTTTGTGGTACAAGTTAATGGGATCTGGGCTTCGATAGCAGTGTTGTGGCTTCAGGTTGAGATGACGGAGATCCGTCATCATGTCTGAACCCTCTTGGTGGAGGGAGACCAACAGAGGGTCAGTGTCCTTATCGCCGTCGGGGCTTGCGAGGGCTCTTCGCTCCTGGAATAAAGCAAGGAATATATTCATTGAGATGTATTAAAGAGTCACAATCTAATAGCTGACAACACTCAAAAAATGTGCGAGCAAATTCAATGTTCTACAATGACATTTGACATTTGAATGTAGACGTTATGACGTTTGTTTTAATGTTCAATGTCGTTTGTACGCAAAAAAGAAAAACTCTGGGCACTACGTAGCGTGCGCCGAGTTTTGGCGTTTACATTTTATTTGTCTGATTGTGGCTCTATAATTCATCTCAATGAATATATTAATATTTATTCGGACGCAGACGAACATTACGTCAGGACAAAGAAAGACTCAAAATAAGATAAAGGCCGCCTGTCCATTCACGCGGATCTCTGAGCGAAGATTTTATGCAATCCTATTGATTAAATAGGATTGCACCTATTTATCCGTTTCTCTGCTCCGCCAGCTTGCTTTCAATGAACAAGCAGCCTAATAGAGAACACGTGAAATAGTAGAAGGTAAGTAAACACTATGGTCAGAACAGCAAAAAGGGATAGATGTAATAAGATAGGTATTTTTAGGGGATAATTGACTGATTTACTCACGGCTGCTCTTTTCAATGAATTAAGAGTGTCAAGAAAATACATTATAACTTTTCAATAACATAATCAAAAATATTTATCATAATTATAAATAACTGCTGGTAACATTACTGAGTTGCTTTGAAAGAGTTTACGACAGAATAACTGAAATGAATGACAAAAGTGTCAATAAACGAAACAAACTTCGCCATGAAAATAAGTTTTTATGCGAATACTAAAAAAACCTAAGCCACCCACGGTAAGCGAGATCTCGTTCGGGGCAAACTTCTAACTTTGTACTAATAACTAATTTATTACCAACTAGCTGCGCCCCGCGGTGTTACCCGCGGTGAAAAGTTACCGTTTCCGTGGGAATACCAGGATCATAGGTAGCCTATTTTTTAATCCAGGGTATCAGCTATCCTGGTACCAAATTTCATTCAAATCCTTCCTTCTTACTTACACACACAAACTTTCACCTTTATACTTAATATTAGTGTGATAGTGTGATTTAAAGTAAGTAAAATGAATTAAATTAATTAATTAATAAACATAAAGAAAAAAAACACACTATATTTCCAAATAATTATGAACTACAAAAAAATCCTGATTAAACGTTTTAAATCTTTGATTGCAGTATTACATAAAAATAAAATAATGTTTCCTTTTATCAAAATGTCTCATGTACAATATTTAAGGTACTTCTCCTTCATGTGTTGGGACACCCTGTAGGTACATTGGATAGAAAGATACCTTTTTACTACATAACTGCAATTCCAATGCTGGAAATGGCAATTCCAGCTCACAATCGCAAAACACAAACACAAATCACTCCACAAATAAAACACAAACCGACAGGTCACCAGGACCCAGACGCGACGTAACTACTGCTTCGAATAGCACACTGAAAGTTGATATGCCACACTTGATCGGCCATCATACCCCGTGAAGGAAGGCATAACAAAATGACACAGTAAAGAGTATGTATAATTTTGTGGCCAAGTGGACCTTAGCCAAGCGACAGAAAGGGGCGATAAAGTCGTGGAATATTGGGCAAAAATAGATCCCGGTATTCTTGCGGGAACGAAAACTACCGCGGGTAACACCGCAGGGCGCAGGTAGTCTATATATATAAAGAGGTAATGTTGGTTTGTTTGTTTGTATGTTTGGGGTAATCTCCGAAACTACTCATCCGATTTCAAATTTTTTTTCACCAATTTCTAGCTTAGACTTTCCGAATGAACATAGGCTATATTTTATCAAGGTAGGTACCACGTGAGCGTAGCCACGGGCAAGTTAGCTAGTTTTAATAAAAAAGCTCAAATATTTCGTAAGAATCTAACAAATTGTCCGGCCAAATTGATAGATTAATAGTATTTTTAGTTTTGTAAATATTTAATTTTTTTATTTTTTAGATTATTTTAAATTTGCACGTTTTATTGGTAAAATTAGTTTCTGTTAAACATAATTTACTGTTTTAACTCGCTTTAGCTTTTTATCTCTTTTACATGCTCTCTGTCCTATAATTATTGTGATACTTGGCATGTTTCTTTTGTTTTTTTAATGTTTTGTTGGTGTTTACAATGTTGGAGATTAAATAAGTACCTAGTGCCTGTGCTCACCATGTTTTTAGAACACGCAGGCAATGCGATACAAACGAGTGGCGAACAAAATGCAGTCGGCAAGCTGTGACCGTGCATATTATCCTCGCGTTTGTAAAACGCGCTGCGAACTAGCAGGTGACGCGCTACAAAAAAACGAGCATTGACTACTCGTTCGAAAAACGGTTAGGCTCTAGGCTTTTAAATTGAAATGGCGGATGAAACCAGCCACATTATGTATAATAAAATTAATAAAAATTGATAATAACATATCCATTGAATTAATATCGCACATCCATTCATAGTTTTCCTTCGGTGGTAGCGATTAGTCAGCGGAGCGCGACCAGGGTAGTGTTACACGGCCTTGCGAGGCGTCTTAACGGCGCCGGTAGCGAAGGCTACCTAGGTCATACCTTGGATAACTATTTGTTTATCTAGATGTAAAATATTTATTTAAAGTAAATCAAAGTATTCCTCAGGTCAATAATTCTATGTTTCACAAAAGTGCTTATTATTCTTCTATTAAAATTTACAACAATTTACCTCTGCAGCTCAAACTGCTGAGTGGTGATGCTTTCGGCAATAAACTTAAAACTTGGCTTATTTCAAAAGTTTATTACGATCTGGAAGAATTCTACAGTGATGAATGTACCTAAATGAATGTTAGAATTTTAGTTTGTAAGTATTTTTTAATGTTGTACGTCCGAAAAGGGCAAACTGTTTGTACATCTTAAACAAACCTACCATCCTTGTAACCATTCAACAGTTTTACAATAAAATTTATCTTATCTTATCTTATAAAGGTAAGTAAAGAATAGGTTACTTTTAACCCCGGTATTCCCACGGGAACGAGAACTATTCACTGCGGGTAAAGGAAAAGCCTTACCCAAAACAGAGCTATCTAATGCGGGATTGCTCTGTTTTGGGCATGGCGACTTGCCCGTGATAGAGTAACTGCTGGTAGCCCTTACCTCTAAGTTGCAGAAGAAATGTCCAATCTGTGGGTAGACCGTGGAGGCTGCCTTCCTGCGCAAGACAGACGCCATGCCAGACACGGAGCAGTTGTTCAGGCGGGTGAACAGCACTGCGTCCAGGCGGTCCAGGTGCCGGGCGAAGTCCCACCAGCAAGCCTTGCGGGAGAACCCGCCGTCAACTAGAAATCAGAAGGAAATGTTATTTTATGTCGAGATGTCAAAATTTTGGCTAATATAAGTATTTTTTTTACGTGGAAAGAAAGAAATAAATAAATATTGTTTATTTTGGTAGAACAAGGATCACTTCAGTTACGTCTTACATGCTACACGACTCCCTACACCAGGGAAAGAATCAGGCAAGCACTTTTTTTTGGACTATGTCATCAACTCACTTCGTCGCGGGGTGTTGATGGATGCGGACGTATTGGATGGCACACACTTATGGATTCCTATTCCCTTCTTTAAATTGGTCTGTGAATGTTCACTAAGATATGACTTGAACGCATCATTTTTGTTTTGTAAATACATACTTATATACATAGAAAACACCCTCGAGACAAATATTTGCAGATCATACAAACATTTGTCCCGCAGCGGGGATCGAACCTCTGCGTCTCAGGCGGGCTTTCACCCACTGCGCCACAGAGGTCGCTAATAGATAATCGGATTTAAACACATTCAAAGCGCATTTACAAATAACTCAGGAAGTTTGCCACATAAAACCAAAACAGGTTCAATTTGTATTTGATCGAAGGTTGAATTTATACAAACATTGATCAATAACCACATTGGTTGGAATATCATTCATTATTAACAAGCCAATGGTGCGATGCGCAGTTAAAATCACCGAAACGCATTATTACATCGTCGATTCAATGATTAATGCGATCATATTCAAATGAACGAGCAGGTCATTTTATTACTTAAAATTGGTTTATATTTCATGTCATCACAGAGAGGACGAACGACCCAGGTCGAATAAAACTAATAATGTAACCCATTATTCACAACGCCTCAATTCACCCGCGGTAGTTCCTGTTTCCGTGGAAATATCGTAGTCAAAAGTAGCCTATGTGTTATTCCCGGTCATATACTATGTAGGTCATTGTAGGTATATTCCAAGTTTCAGCTTTCTTTCTTTCTTTCTTTCATCCATCCATACCTACAAACTTTCGCGTTTATAATATTAGTAGGAAGTAGGATGATTTGTCAATTTAACAAGGCTTTAATTAAATAATGTTTTTTTCTTGTTAATCTTACGTCAATGAAAAGAGATAGTAATAGATATAACAGCCGTCTGAGCTATCGTAAACATAAGTCCATTATGAATAACAGGCCTAGTATTTAGCATTTTATACTACACTACCAACACTCCATAAGAATTTGGGCATTACAAATACATGAACACGGGGTTTTTATCACGCTAACCTCATAAAATAAAGTAACTCAAAAACAACCGCCCCAATAAACATTTTAATTCAAACAAATCATTTTAAACATTTTGTTATATCAGGAATATATCTGAGGAAATTCAAAGCATGAATAGCCTTCGGATTAGCCCTTTGATTCCAAATATTTGCGCCTCGCCAACATCGCAGATCGCACCGTAAAATCAATCGCAAACACGATAGAGTTGATTGAAAAATAAATTGGAACGAGACCTCCTCCGCTATGTTGCCGAGGAAATAATGGACACGTAACATTTGTTGGTTTTAAATATTGGAGAATACTTTTCTTGTTAACATTTTGCAATATTTGTATTTTAGATCAGTTAGTTAGTTAGTTCGTATGAGCAAGTGGCCAACTCTGGTGACGGAGATTTTAAGTCGCCTTATGGCCTCCGTCATGGCTTTACGACTTCAAAAGCCGGGACCCACAATTTAACGTGCCCTCCGAAGCACGGAAGCGCTCAGATATTAATGCAACTTGCGAGTTGCCCTTCCAAGTTGTGACCGCTCAGAACGTTGCTCAACTTCGACGATCTATCAAGAACGTCTTAGCAAGCTTCGCAACGAGCGCTTAACAAACTCAGATTCTTTGAAGATGTCTAAACGGGCAGAGATATTTTACTTCTTTATGTTCTTGCCAACTCCACCGTGCCTTACCATGACCGTGCTATGATCGTAATAGGATATGAAAGTGTCGTACAAAAAAGAAAGATGTCGAAACTAAAAAAGATGCACGGCCGGAATTTGAACCTGGAATCCTGGGCTTGTTCAAAAAACGTAGTGTGTCTAGGCTCTAACTTGAACTGAATTTAGCACACCCAATGTCAAAACAATGTGTTCCATTAGCGATACCGGAGAGCTTGTCCAACACGCCTCGGGTTTAGTATCACTCGTGTCTATATTGAAATGGGCAGGGATTTGTACTGACATGGTTTAATACTGAATGAACTAAATGGGATTTCTAAGTTGAATTTTTGGTGGGATTACTTACCTATGCTAATTTTAATAGAAAGGTTGCGTTGACGTTCTTATTAGATCGTTGGGGTTAAGCAACGTTCTGAGCGGTCACAATTTGGAATGGTCACCCATCAAAAAAGTGCAAATGCAATTGGCATAACAACTGCGCGCTTCCGTGCTTCGGAGGGTATGTTAAATTGTCGGTCCAAATATTTCACATGACAGTTTCCTAGCTAATCTCCGTTTTATATAACTCTAACTGGTTTCCTAGATGTTTTTCTAAGAAGTTTTCGATAGCACTCGTAAAAAAATATCTCACACCTCATTATAAAAAATGGTTTTCGAAAACAGTGATACTACGAGTATAAACAAAGTTCAATTGCTTACCATTCAGGTTAAAACACCCCTTACATACTACATTCCATAAAAACAAACGACATACTAACTCTCTTTGTACAAGGAAACATTTTCTTCTACACACGCTACCCACTCCTAGTCGTAAGAACCAGTGAATATGATACCTCACTTATTCCGTGTCAGAGAAACGTCTTTCTTAAGTTTCTTGTGAACCAATATTCTTGTTGGCACAGCACCAAGCACAGAATGGATAATAGTTTGTAGGGGCAAGGCCGGCTATATGTCAAGGAGGTGGTTATTTTTTATTTTTCTTGTTGGAAAGATGTTATAGATAGCGCACACTGTGTTTTAAGTGGACTTAGTTGTAAGAAACTATTTTCTTCAGGAATTTTGCTCAGTTTTTAGTAAGTTTAGAATGTTCTGAGTACAAAGTTTTGGGTGTCGTCGACGTTAAATTACTGACTAAGAAAAGTTAGGTATTTATGTACATAGGTTTTCTTAAAATGTGAAGAAAACATATACTACTTTCCATAGCTGGGCATTAACTCGTTAATCCGTTAATCGTTAATTAACGAAGTTAACATTTTGATTAACGGATTAACTTTTAAGTTAACTTTCAAAAATGTTAACGGACACGTTAACTTCCGTTAATATGCGAGAAGTCCGTTAATCGTTAATCCAATGCCTAATAGTTACGCACGGCACCGACAAGTGCCGGGCGGCGCGTGGCAGCGTGTGAAACAAAAACTAAACTAGATATATTTTGCCGGCGCGTGCGAGTGAGAAAGAAAACTGCGAAGAGATTTGTTTCGTTTGATCATTTCATTACTTAGCGACGGTGCTTAGAGTGACTAGTGTTTTGTTCGTTTGTTTGTTGTTATTATAAATTACTGTCAGTAATCATTTGCGTGTTGATAATTTATAAAGAAGAGTGTAGTGTAATTTAGTTACATAGAAAAAGTGTACTGTGCAGTGTAGTAATTATAATAAATATTAGTAGCAGCTTTTTGTTTTGGCTTAACAATAGCTCGTGATATTATCTACATCCTTTGTCAGTACAGTACCTTACCTACCTAATCATCAGTCAGACCAGAGAGATGAAGCTAAAAATTGTCTTCTTCTTCTTCCTGCCCTTATCCCACTATGTGGGGTCGGCACAACATGTATTCTTCTTCCATTTCCCTCTATCAGACGTCATCTCAGCACTCACTCCTTTCTTACTCATGTCATCCCTCACACAGTCCATCCATCTTTTCTTTGGCCTACCTCTACACCTATATCCATCCACATTCATACCTAACACTCTCCTAGTAACATGACATTCTTCCCTCCTCATAACATGACCATACCAAGCTAACCTATTACTCCTCATCTTTTCATTCACTGGAGCCACTTTCACACTTCCTCTTATGTACTCATTCCTTATCCTGTCCATTCGCGTCACTCCACACATCCATCTTAACATTCGCATCTCAGCCGCATGTATTTTTCGTTCATCCGTCCCTTTCATAGCCCAACATTCAGATCCATACATTACGACAGGTCTAACGATTGATTTGTAAATTTTCCCCTTGAGTTTAAGGGGCATACGTGAATCGCACGTTGTTCCGGAGACCTGTCGCCATTTCATCCATCCCGCATTTATTCTATTTCTTACATCCCTGTCAATCTCACCATCATTCTGTATGACAGAACCGAGGTACCGAAAATTGGAGCAGGCTGGTAGGGATACACCGTTCAAAGCAATATTGACAAAATTGGAGGGACCACCGAAGTCGCAGAACAAGTGTTCAGTTTTCGTTCTACTAATCTTCAATCCGACACTCTCCAATTTGTCCTGCCATTTTCCCAACCTGCTTTGTACCTCTGTTGCGTCTTCACCAACAAGGACAATGTCGTCGGCGAACAGCATGCACCAGGGTGCCTCCTCCTGTATGTTTAACGTCAAGGCATCCATTACCAGGAGGAACAAATACGGGCTTAACGCCGATCCCTGGTGCAGGCCTACAGCCACATTGAACTCGTCGGTGACGCCAGCTTCGGACCGAACACGGGTACAAGCTCGACTGTACATTGCCCGAATAAGCTGTACATACTTCCCAGGCATTCCTTTCTCTCTCATCGCCCACCACAGAACCTTACGGGGTACTCTGTCATACGCTTTCTCCAGGTCAATAAATACCATATGCAAGTTCTTACGTGCACTTCGGTACTTCTCGCACAGTTGGCGCAAGGCAAATATGGCATCAGTTGTTCCGCGTCCAGGCATAAACCCAAATTGGCTCTGTGATACCTCACTCTCATCTCTCAATCTTCTCTCTAACACTTTCTCCCATACTTTCATACTGTGTGACATGAGCTTTATACCTCGGTAGTTGTTACAGACCTGTACATCACCCTTGTTTTTGAAAATGGGCACTAGCGAACTATTGCACCATTCGTCCGGGATCGCCTCTTCTTGCAGCAACTTATTGAAGAATAAAGTCAGCTGAATGAATGAAGCTAAAAATTGTATTTAACTATTTTCTAAACAGGGCATTAGCCTCGAGTCGGGTACCCGCCGTGCCCGGCGTTTTCGATTTTTTTTATAATTTTTAGTCTGTACTTGTTTTTTCATCTATTTCCTTCCGGTTGTCCCGGCTGCTTTGATTGGTGAAGAATGTAGGGATGCTAATTTGATTGATAGTTTCAATTCAGAGTCAAACCGACATTTTCTTTCTATAGTTTATATATTTTATTATAGTCTTAAACCACACTTAAGTTTCGGTTTTAACCGAAATATCATCTTACTGATAGTTTCGTCTTCGGCGTCAAGGGCTTCGTGTTCGAGTGATAAGGCAGCCTGGCTTAAGGGTGATCGCTTGTATCTCGCGGGTTCGAATCCCGTCGAAACCGTAAAACTTTTAGTAAGATTTTTCATTTGTAATTTTCTTTCTATCAAAAATTGTTTGTTTTCCGAATTTAGTGTGCCAGTTGATCGAGAAAATTATTATTTTTTCACGAAATATCACTAACCGGTGAGTTTCTAATACTTAAGGCTCAACTCACACCAAAAGAACGGTGAAGGGCAGCGAAGCGAAGGGTGGTTTCAGTTTCATATGAATTTGACCTTTAGTTTCATTACTATAATACCTACTTATTATCGCAGAGAAGGCGCGCGTATTCGAATTTGCCGGAATTCCCGCGATGCCGCGGGCATCCGCGCGACTCGGTCGAGTTTCTCATGCGATAATAAGTATTATAGTAATGAAAATAAAGTTCAAATTCAAATGACACTGAAACCGCGCTCCGCTTCGCTGAGCTTTGTTGCTCTTTTGATGTGAATTGAGCCTAACGCAACGATATAAAGATGCAATTTTACACATATTAACGGATTAACGATTAACGTTAACTTGCGTTAATTCTTCCGAAATGTAACGCTTTAACGTTTAACGAAGCTAACTTTTTTTGTAACGGATTAACGATTAACGAAGTTAACCATTTGATTAACGGTGCCCAGCTATGCTACTTTCTTAGAGACAGTTAAGTGTCCATTTTAAAAAAGTACAATGGTCTAAGTACTCGATTGTCAATAAGTCATTTCTGTTACCCATGTTTATGTTGATGGAAAACAAAAACTTTTTCTATTATACTCTACGTGTATTCTCAGTGAATTATTTGCAAAATACATTAAAAAAAGTTGAGTCATCTATGTACCTACATACACTTAAGGTACCCAGGCTACTTAGAATTTCTTTAATCTATGATAGAACATGAAAATCTATAAGCATTTAACTATAACGATCATTTCTATTAGATTTTGTAATCAACACGCGATCAAATTTTGTAGTTGAAGTAAGCATAATTTCTTAGGTAATTCTTACTTGGTTTTGGTTTTAACTGCCCCCTTTCTCTTTCTACAAACCTTTTATGCTCTAGAATGTCTGAGGATCGAAACGGATGTTTAATATCGCGAGATCTGTCACTAATATAACCATTCGTTATTATTTCGACGTAAAACTCACGTAGGCATTAAACCCAGCTTAAAAGCCTTTAAAAATGTCCATAAAACATCGAAAAAATGTATGAAACCGCAATAAAGGCGGAATCTCCCAAATCGTACATTGGTAACGCAATATCGTTGAGAGTTTGGAGCAGTGCCAATAAAAATGGAGTCGAAAAGCCTCCAGTATGCATAAAGATCGCAAAGTGGAACATATTTCGGCTACAGGGTGATTTGGAAGGCAAGAGCCTAATTGGAGAGCGAATCTTTTAAATGGGAAAAACTTTCCTAAAAACTCCTTACTTGGCAGTACCACAGATAATATAATACAATACTAGCAATACTACTAAGTAAGGTTAAATTAGAAGTATTATAATTTTGTAAATTTAAATATGTAATCATCCAAGATTACTAATAGATAATAGATTGGTTAATACAATCCCTGTCCTAGCTTCGCGGTGCAAAAGGTAACCAGGAACACAAGCGACATGGGCACTGAATGTGTTTAATTATTCTGACCAACAGTTTATATTATAGTTAATGAGAGATTCACATGCAAAATAAGAATGATTTGAAATAAAGAGGTTATTACCGTTGATCTATGATGTTTCATTTTTTTGAACAGACCCTAAACTACTAGGTACATTATTTACATAACTGTACAAAATACAATTAGAATCAGTTGAGCCATCTATGGATCTTTGTAAACAGCCTATAAGTAGCAGAACTGATCAAAGCCACTGCCAGACGGAAGCGTGTCCCCGTTGTTTTTTATCAAACTAATTTTCAACACGACCACATTACGAACTTTGAAACAGCCTGTATTGTTATTTGAAAATGATGTAGCATACTGTCGCTATTATGCGAACTTGTAAGCGTTCTGAAGATAATGTAATAAAACTTGGGAAGGAAACTGTTATGGCGAGGTTGGGGATCGATTCAGTTCTTTTACATAATCAGATCAGACCCTTACGTCTTAGGAACTCGTTTAAAATAACTTCAAATGTCTTCGTTTTTTGCCCTGCCATACCTTTAATCTTAATGTCTCTCACTCTCTCTCTCTCTCTCTCTCTATCCTAAGGTTGAATGAAAGAGATCGCTTCTAAGCGATAAGACCGCCCCTTGTACAATTATATTAATAGGTTATTTAGTTCTTAAGTTTCTGTAAAGTGTACAGTAAAGCATTTATTCATTTATTTTATTATTTTATTATTTATTTATTTAAAAGCCTGATGTTTCCCACTAAGGAGCAAAGGCTTCCTTTCCTCTTTCTACTGCTCCCTGTTTTGAGCTTCCTGGCGTCAGCTTGCGAATATATTCTGAGAAATTAAATATCTGCTTGGACCTCAAAACATTTAAGTGTGTGCCATAACGCCGAGGAATGAGCGGGAGAGCGAATAATGTTTTTACTCGTGAGTGAGAAGCGCAGAACGATAGACACGCAACATAATTTATAGCGAAAAAACAGTTTTTATTTAATTACAAGTTAATTAAACAAGCAATCGAAAAATTAAAAAAACAGAACTAAATAAATACTTCTAGGCTATTTGTCAAAACATAAAACCAACAAAAATAGCGTTCTGTTCCTGAGATAAATAGCAAACTGTGTGAAAAACATGTATTTTTCAAAAAAATATATGATCGAGAAAACTTTTACCAATCGTGTTTCTAAAAAACCATAACGCAAGATAAAAGTTCAAAGTATCATTTCCCTAAATATGAAGGCCATAGCTTTCACATATACTGAGATAAATAAGGATTTCGACGACTAATTTGCATATGGCGCTCTCTTAAGATTATTTTATGTTTGCAACTTGCGTCTCGAAAAGTAGGTTGTTCCTGTTTCTTCACAGTATTTGCGAATTAACTGTTAGAATCACCAAGCTGTTTGAATCAATGTGATCCCGGTGGTTCTACCAAATAAATTATTTTTGACGCATTCGTAACCGAGACGAAAACTTGCTTCCAAGCAAAAAAGTCTCTAGAATAAGGCTGTATTTCTCCAGCAATTTCATTAGTGGCGGCATTAAGGGTAATTCATTGCCTGCCGCCGGATATTACCTTTCCTGTAGGTACTAATGTCTGTCCGGAATATTTTCAATTTACTTGCTTCTAAAAGTTTTGTATAGAGCGAAAAATATCGCACAGTTGTGTTCTTCATGATTATCTCACTAATAGTAGAGTTATAGAAATGTCTACCGCATCTTGGGAAGTAGTCGTGATCATATTTTTTCATTTAGTAGAATTAATTTAAGTAAATTTTATTTTATCGCTATTTATATTTTCGATAAGTTATTTAACAAAATTCTAATACGATATAATATTTTGTCTGCAGTTAAGATCGCGACAACGGTATATGCACGTCTTCTCTTATAAGAAATCAATATTTCACTACCTCACTCGGATTTCCACTCAATCGTGATGCCTAGTCCCTATACACTAAGCACGTTGAGTGACACTGACACACATGTAGTACTTACTTATATACTTAAGGCGGTCTCTTTGGGCCACAAAACACTAGTAGCTACTACTTGTTAAATACATTACCTTTAAGGCTTTGGCAGTTACCCTAAGGGACTGTCTTCATGGGCGAGTGTATCGCGACGATTCCGTCCTCCTATCATCGGGTAATTAACACGGTAAGGTTATTATCAGAAGAATTAAATTTGCTTGTCAATGTCACCCGTAGTATTGTCGCGGTAAAATCGCCGTGGAGACACGTTTATAGAAAGTATAGAAATACGTGGCGCGACGATAATATCGCCGCGATTCTCACGCTCGTGGAGACGGTCCCTAAGGCGTTGTCTTCGTAAGGCTCACAGTGAGCTGCTGCCTGTTTGCCTCTAGTTTTCCTACCTATATATTTGTTATAGCGTGTCCAGGCAGCGCGTACTGTACGCAGTTTGCGGCATTCGCTTGCACCTCTCAGTCAGTCTCACTTTGTTGAGGTCAGTCTCATCTTGTTAATTTTACTTGCTTTGACATGCCTTACTTTGTTTGACTGGCTTCCCACTGAAGCTTGACTGTTGGGATCGCTTTTAAAAAAAGCTAGGCCCACACCACCAGGTTTTTGCCTGATTTTTTCCCTGGTGTCGTGTTGGAACAGGCATTGGAATCACCTAGCATGTAAGACGAAACTAAAGTGATCCTTAAGGTCCTACCAGAATAAATGATTTTTCATTTTCATTTTAATTCACTGTTAGCCAACATGTAAATCTCGTAACTCACCTAGCATGTTGAATCCATTGATCCCGAAGAGGGCAGCATCGCCCTGACCTCCGGGGAAGACGTACAGCGTTGGGTGGGTGAAGCGGATGTTGCCGACCACGTCGCTGGAGACCAGGAGCTGGTCCAGGCTGGCTGGCACGATGTACGGCTCCAAGTATGCTGGAAAGGATAGTTAAAATGAAATAAAAAATAAATATCCTTGGATATTCCACACACACAGTTGTTTGTTTAGTTAGTGAGTTTTATGCGTATTGTCAAAACAATTTTCGTTGCTGCTGTGGTGCTGCGGTGTTTAATTGAAGAATAATAATCATAAATAAGTATCTGTCCTTGGATATTTGCACAGATAATATAATACACATAAAATTAATTAAGTCTTCTTAGCTTTGTAGAACTTTTTTAATAGCTCCGAGCTATTCAAAGTTGTAAAGTAAATGAAGTTCATTGAACCGTGCTCTAAGGAATTTTATTAAATTAAGGATTCGGACGGAATCTGTTTTATTGTAATATTAAAAATTATATAAACAATTATCGACAATACTGTACGTTAACCTTAAATATCTTTAGGTATTTTAGAATGAGAATAGGCAAATTTGATTTATCGGTGTCTAAACTCCACATAAATATACTCTTTTAAACGTGAATGTTTTTATGGATGTATGGATGTTTGTTACTATTTCACGCAAAAACTACCAAACGAAAAAAAATTTGGAACTTACAAAGCTTATGGTCTAGAACAGCACATAGGGTTCTTTTTATCCGGGTACCACGCGAAAACCATAAACAAAGCCGTAGGCACTAGTTGACTATAATTTTAACCTCGACGAAAAAGAGGGGTGTTTTAAATTTAAATTGTGTGTTGATGACTTGTCTCTGTCTTTGTATTTTTGATTTGTACCATTTTTGTGTGTGTTGTCAATAAACCTTTTCTTTCTTTCTTTCTTTCTTTCTTTCTTTCTTTGTCTGTGTGAGGCAACGTAGCTTTTACAGATGAACCGATTTTGATATATTTTCGTTTGTTTGACGATAGTTTTTAGCTATGTTTCAAGAAAATCTGATCAGCCGTTTGAAGATCATCTCTATTCTAGCTGAAAAGAGATCTATCGGAAAAGAGATCTTTTTAATTGAATTGTTACTGCGATAGTATAATAAATAAATAAATATCCTTGGACATTCCACACGGCGTCATCTAGTCCCAAGCTAAGCAATTTAATGCTTGTGTTATGGTAACCAGGTATACTAACATTTATTGCTGACTGTCGTGGACCCGTTGGAAACTAAAGTATAGACTTACTTTTTTTGAAAACAATGAAGTCGTGGACCTCTAGGAATAAGCCTGATAAACTACATAGATACATTTTTTTTTAAATACATACATAATTATACATAATGAAAGTATTGGTTTGAAACTATTGTGTAAAGTAGGTCAGATTGTATGAAGGCTTTATGCTTGAGTGATCTGAATAATATACTATGAAGGCATTATGAAGGTAATAGTTTCGCTTTGTGCAAGCGCTGTGGACCTACAATGGATGGCTTACAGGAGAAGCTAAATCTTAAATGTCTAGACTATGAATAGCCTTTAGAAATGGTGCCTACTTTGTACTTTTAACTGGGAAGTTATTATTTAATTTTATGTTTAATTATTTTTAATTTTATGGGACTGGGCGGGTCACGTTGGCCGGATGCATCCCGATAATTGGACAAAACCGTTACCATATTGGCAGTCCGTCGGGATGCGAGGTCGTGATCGGCCAAGGAAGCGTTGGAGGGACGATATCGACACCTTCGAGAGAGGTTGGTGGGAAATCTCGAAGGACAAAGATGGTTGAAGGGATATGGGGAGACCTTTGCCCAGCAGTGGGACGATATAGGTTAAAGAAAAAAAAATTAATGTTAGTAAAGTAACAGAAGAGACCTTTACTCAATTAATTTAGCTTAGTGGTCCTATCACCAGTTAACCGTCATAAAGAATGCTATCTTCGATACGAGTCAAGTATTTCAAATGTATAAGAATAGAGTGCAGCGCCGCTCTCGGTAACTTGCATGAACTAATAATTTCATTTTGAAAAACTTGACCCGGTAGCGAGGTTAGATAACTCTTGAAAACTGGTGATACGCCCACAGTTACCTTAATATCTTATTTAAGCATTTAATTTCTAGATATTCAACTCAATTCAGAAATTTGATTTCAAATTCATCTTAGAAAAAAAATATTCCATGTTCTTTTTTGGAATGGTACATTGTTTTATTTTGGGTTTTAAACTTTGCTCTGTACTTCTCTCTTTTATTTTAGTGAGACTAGCAATTTAACTAAAACAATATTTGAATATGCAATAATGCTGTAAAAGTTCAGCAAAGTGTTGTTTTTTTGCAATGAATCAACATTTGTACAAATCACTAGTTTTTCAAAATTCAAATTTCTCAACCCTGTTATCGACAATTAACGGATCCATTCCGTTTATCAGTATTGCAACATTCTGTATAAACCTCAGTTCGATCCGAGTTCGACTTGAAATTGCTCACAGCTTCGCTACCAACTAACTGCATACCGGGATGCTTCATGATTGCTTCCCTCGTTACAGGGAGGTATTTACTATCAAGAATTATTGTCGGGGCCACATAGGTTACTAAGCATAGTGTGGTTTAAATGCCCAATTCGGGCACAAGCAGTCACGTTTCACGACTAGTGATGGATGAATGTCAATAGAAATTTTGGGTGTACGAGAATAAAGTTAAATTAAGAACAGTGTGAGACGCGACCGCGAGGAGTGACCACACTCATACTCAGATGAAGATTCTCCGGAAGAATCGAAACATTGTCGGTATCTAAATCGACGATAATTTTACGTGAGTAATTTCCTGTGTGCTACATAATGTCAAATGAAGATTTGTATAAAGTTGTAGTTTTGCTTTTGTAAGATTGCGTAAGAGTACCTATAATTACGCAACTGCAAGAGGCACACGTTAGCTTTCCTTTAAACCGGAAGAAGGTAAGAGCCCCATTGACCTACCCTGAGTCAGTGCGACCTACATTGCCTAGGAAGTCTGACTCTTGAGTTTTATAACGGACGGCAGACGCAAAATAACAGCCGTAATTTACAAGGTGTTGCAAAAAGTATCAAAAACTATACAAACCGAAAACGATACATCGTGCCATTAATTGCAGGTCAGCTTATGTTAGTAAGTTCGTATTTTTGGGCTACCCAAAAAGTCTCTGTCATGGCTTAACGACTTTAAAAGCCGGGACCGACCATTTGTAGAAATATTACAGATGCTTTGATCGAGTCGTATAACATAGCTAATCTTTTGATGACTGTGTCACTACTTATTGTCAACGACTGCAATTTTTTTTTTAATTCTTAGTTCGGAGTTAAATCGTAGGTAATTCTAGACATAATTATTTTAAACGTTAAATGACGATCACCGCTTTATGAAAACCATAGCTACCTTCATCCGGTACTTAGGCGACCTAATCAATGACCTGAGAGTGATATTTCTGCACTAGATCCCACTGTAGCAAGCCAATTTAAACTTTAACCAACAGGTAATAGAGTTGAGTTGTTGATCATTTGATGAGATGGAGTTATGTTTGACCTAGTAAATAAATCGAATTTGATTACAAGGATAGTTTTTAATTAAAATAAAGCAAATTTTAAGTATCACAAAGTCTACGACGTTGTAGGTAATCTTAATTGTAAGAGCGTTGAACCATTGCGTTCGTATTGCTTGTCCAAACTGAAATTATCTGAACAATTTAATTTGATTGCCAGTTTAAAACAAAAATAAAACGAAGTAATTGAAAATCAAAATGATTAAGTTGAAATTCACTGGATGTTCGAAAAAAGTCTAAAGATGAGAAGTTGTTAATTTAACTTCAATTGTTTATTTAACACTGCAATAAGTTTGCGTTGTAGCCAACTGGTTACCATAACACAAGCATTAAATTGCTTAGCTTGGGACTAGATGGCGCTGTGTGGACTGTCCAAGGATATTTATTTATTTATTTAACTATGATTTGCATGAAGAAGAGCAACCCTATCTATTGGCATTAATTTGTTACTAACGAAAAATATCATGAAATTTTTTGAATGGGTATAAAAACTCGCATTCCGTACCCAGCGGGCCTAGCATGTGCAACATGAGAAATCATCTCGTCGTCGACAAAATATTCTCTCCTTCTCTAATACGTGAGAGCAGTTTGACATTATCGAGATATTGAATTTGTCGTCTCGACGCGTTGCACATGTTAGGCCTACAGGACGTACTTAAGGCGCGGGACAGACAGAAAAGACGTAAGGCGAAGACGGGGCGCGGACATTTGTCTCTTCCGCGTCCCTTTCATACAAATTTCATTTTCATACAACACAACAAGAAGCGTCACGACGCAAAACATATAGAAGAGACGGGGCGCGGGCGCGACGTTTTTACGTCTGCGCCTTTTGTTCAAAACACACAGAAGAGACGGGGCGCGGACGTGGCGGGGGCGAGGACGGAGCGCGGGGTGGCATGCCTGCCGGGCGCGTCACGCACGCTCGCACGCTCGCACTGCGTCGCGTCTGCGCCCCGTCTCTTCTATATAATTTCAAAAGTCGCGTCCGTGTCACGTCTCCGCCCTGTCCGCGCCGCGTCTTCGCCTTACGTCTTTTCTGTCTGTCCCGCGCCTAAGATTTAAATCACTATTAAAAGGTTATTTATCAAGATGATGGCCATGTTGAGGTTTTAATCTGGATGAAGTCAGAGAGGGTCGCTAGTATAGAATCCAGCGTTTAGATCATCACGCAATATAATCTGTTACGCGTCGCTTTCTATTTCAAGCTTTATTCTTCACGAAACTTTTTCCTTTGTTCATAAGAAAAACAGATGGCAGGGCTCTGGAAGTTTTATTTCTAATATTGATAAGTTAAGGGTGATTCAAAGTGAATTGTTGGTTTCTGTTGTTAAGGTTTTACGAAGGCTTTGACTCGACTTAGACTCTCCTTATTATTGGCAAAGTTGTAGCAATATCCGTCACAGAAGGCATAAATCAAAGAAGAAGAAACTTACCATACACTCAACACTTAAAAATACTAAAACACCTTAAAATTTGATAAGAAGTTTATTAGGAGAAAAACCGAAATTAGATAAAAATAGATTACCTACTTAACTACACTTTAGGTACTCCAAGTTTCATACTCAGTACACGCAAACTTGCGAAAGCAATTACCACTTAGACAAGTTCAGGTTGTATTAAGTTGGTAATACCCTAGGCACTACTTGTACTAATAATTCAAGTGGGTTTATTACCTACTAGATTCAGTTTTGATCACACTATGATACTTGAGTAGGTAACATTAATATTCATATGATAGTATAGTGGTTTTATCTATGGCTTGTATTCAGAGTCTCTCAGACTTGAGTCTTCACTTAAGTATCGATTTATTGACAGTTTTCTATGGAAACTTAGTGATGAACCACCTCCTGAGACACGATTTACGCTTGAGAATGGTCTCTGAATACGAGGGTAGGTACTCTGAATACGCTTGAGTATGGTCTCTGAACAGGAATGTTGTGCTTGCTTGTGTACAGGGCAGATTGCTTACATTCGTATCGATATAACGTGCATTTCATCTGCGTTTGTATCGATGCGCGTAGCGAGTGCATCGGACAATGCTGGCGGACTGCCTTGAGAATATTATCGTAATTCTTATTTCAACTTTATAGGGACCAGATAGAGAATACCAGCGCTGCAATAGCACTTATTTTGTGTTTATATTTAGTTATTGTATGTTACATTCTATATTCATTAAGTAACAAAATAAGCTTTATTCTATTTTTTGTTTTTAGAATTTTGGTATTTTTTTTTGGTACATTCGTTTTGGTACGAATTGTGCAGTAGTTCTGCGATCTCTAGCGATATTACGGTTGCAATCATTGACTGTAAAGAGTAGAATTTTTTAAATAAACGAGTCGACAGTACCTATAGCATTTGTACCTCTTAGACATTGCAGCAACTTGAAGCGTGGCCCCACGCCTCTTGACGTATGCTCCAGGGCTTCTCAAACTTTGAACTTATTCGAAACTTAGGAAAATGTTGTGAACAAGTTTTCTCTAAGTGCTTGAAAGTGTATGATGAGTTAAAATTGATCTTGTGAGATAGATTGATTTTAAGTTCTGGGAAAATGGAACGTGCAACAACAAAGTTTGTTAGACTTGAGAAATGTTTGTCTGTGTATCTTGGTTGTTATAATTACATCGGTAGATTGTAATCAGGAGCAACTATTAATAGGGCGAGCGACGCAGCTGGCAAAAGCTAGTACGTAAGCATTATAGTAAGCATTTGGCACATTCCTACATTATGCAGAATTTAGCATTTAGAGAATGCTAATTTAAGGTGATTTAGAATTTAGAATTTAAGGTACTCGTACCTTTGTAATAAATGTTTACTTTTACCGTTAAAGATAACATTGTATTAACAAAAGCTCTAACACGAGCTTTAATTGGTGAAGGAAAACATCGTGAGGAAACTCGCGGCTAGTCAGCCCCACACGTATTGACCATTGCCTGTCCTGTGGATATGGCCGGCTAAGCTGAGAGGATGGTTTAGGTGCTGGGCAAGCCTATTCCATCTCAACAATGTCCTAGGCACTACAGTGTTCCGTTAAGTGTAAGCAAAGCTTCCCTCCTGACTCTGTATAAATCATCTAGTAAAGATGTAAAGGCCTAATTTTAACATTGGTTTTAACCCACCTCGGATCACAACTCAACCATTAACTCACTTAGCCAACAGCGCTCTTTTGCCTAATAGTATGCAAAAGCTCTATGGAGTGTTGGAAAACTGAGTTTAAGGTACCAAATAGAGTTTCAGAGTTTCCACAGAAGCCGGGCTGTGTTTCCAACCGTCAAACTTTGCGAACAACTCACAACTTCGCGCCAAATTAACTGGAAACTCGGCATTTGCTGGCTCCAGCAAAGGGTACTCGAGTTGTTGTGTATAGTTTTTTGTAAAGTGCAAATGACAGGTTTGAGAACATGTAGCAGTGTTTGAATTTTCTTGCGCTCTTTGAAATCTGCAGGACAATATCAGGTTGTTATTTGATCAAAATAATGTAATACCATCCCTTTTTAATATTTGTTAAGACCAAGTGAGAGTAAGTACATACTGATCAAAGTCGGTAAATAATAAAAAGGTAAAATGATAGATAGATATAAAAGATATAAAATTTATTTGAAGAACACTCAGCACAGAGTCTGTCTCCCTTCCTGTTTTTATATTGTAATGTTCCAATATAAAAACAGGAAGGGAGACAGACAGTAGATTTAAAATTGTAGGTAAGTAGGTACAGCTAAATTAGAAACTGTCCCCGTTCAACATTGAGTAGCCACAAGCGTCCGGCGTAGGTGTGGACCAAATAGGATCGGTCTCAGCAAAAATGCTGTTTATCTATTTATAATTCTGTATTGTGTTCGCGAAAGTTTAAGATAAGAGATAGTAGTTAAATATACCCTATGCTTTGCTGTGGTGGTACCTCCAACACTTTAGTGTTTCGGCGAACACGGCGGATGTAATCTAGTTGAAACGTCGGGCTTAAATAAAGGCAATTTTGCGAAAAATATCAGTTTCCATAATGTTTTACATAACATTAAAACATGAATTTCGCGAGCTACTCATTTACATCAACTTGATTTCTCTTTTATAGTTTACTAGCGCCACGACTTTGCTCAAGTGATCAACATATTATTAATGTAAAAATAACGTCACCAGAGTTGGCCACACACATACAAACGAACGAACGAACATATTAATGAGCCCATAATACTTCTCGATCTACGCATATTTAAGTTTTGAACTCATAATTGAATTCTATACAAAACCTTGTATAAAACATGTCTACATTTTCGCCTGTCACGTGATTTTTCGATAAACGATTCCGCTAATCGTTTGCTTTACTAACTATGCTACGCCATGCTATCCCCAAATTCCATTTATTCTATAAACAAAAATATGTTCATAATATTCCATCCGAAGTTTTATTGGTACAGATAAAAAAAACCTCTATTTTCGTGTTCGATGAACAATTCACAAAGGGTTGGTTATTCGATAGGGTTGAAAGCTATTTTGTGTTCGAAAATGAAATGAGAGAGTTTTTCCGATGGAAATGGAATATTTTTTTGCAACAATGTTACGTCTCAATTTAAAGAGTTTTTGTGATCAAATTTTATCTGTGATAAATACTTATGGCAGATAAAAGATTTCTGTTTATGCACTGTTTTTAAAAGTTGATAAACACGTTGAGTGATTGACGCTCATTTTGGACTTGTGCAGACTGTGCTTGGCATCAAACGGGTTAAATTTTTAAAGCCCTTTTAATTTGTAGTTTAGTAATGTAACTGTTTTTTAGACAGGTTTTTGAATTAAATTTTGGATTTTAAATTGGCAATGAATAAGTTTAATTTTGTTCTATACTTTATTTTGATCTGCAACAAATAGTATTTGCGGCAGTAGGCTCATATTCAGCATTTTAATCTCACAATAATGACGTATCACACTGTATCACTAACCATCTCCTACTAACACATAATACGCAATAAATAAATTTGAATTGAATTGAATTTAAATTGAATTGAACTTATTTGAACCTACAATGTGTAATTAGAAACACCGGAAGCTGTGTTAAGTTCCAATGAATAATATCTAACGAGAAACTACCAAATAACTCAGTTATTCAAATCCCAAACACACAAACTTAGTTCTGTGCCAAACAATATCGTAGCAGGCCGTAGCATGTCGTAGCAGGTCGTAGCACTACGAAGCTACGCTTTGCTACGCCACTGATCAACGGAATTGTACCAATATGCGAGTTATGTGGGGTGACTATCCATTTGAGTTACAAAGGAATTTAATAGGTTTAAATTATAATGTTTTAAGTCTTTGTAATAGTATTTTGTAGGTATGTTAATATTTATCTTTCCATTTTGTTATGATTCATAGCAAAATTACATTTTATAAATATTTTTATTATGATTCAATCTTGATTTTAAAATCCGAGTATTCGGTTAGTAGCTCACACTTAGGCATATATTCAGTAGCACACTGCTAAATACTTATAATGATAATAACAAAAAAACCTTAACAACTGTTTACAGAGATAAAAGTTACTCAAACATTGTTAATTTTATTATCTTCTCATTAAAAAGCAATTTAGTTCAATTATCCTTGTATTTAATTCTTAATCCACAATTACAAGGGTCGTTAGCATAATCTGCGTGAAATGCTTTTGGTATTGTTATAAAATATGAAGGATTTTTATACTTTTAGGGATTAATATAAAATTATAACTTTCGTTCATTTAATAATATTAATTATTAGAATTGTTTAATATAAAATTATATATTTAGTCTATAAAATATTTCAATAATTACTATTAGAATTGTATATTTGTTTAATTTTGTTTATAAAGATTCAGATCGCTAACTCTAGTTTTTTATCTAGTTTTTTTGATTGCTAGATCTGCGGCAAGACTATCTCTACCAGGGATCAATAGTTATATAATAATGCCGATGCTTTTACAATAAGTAGGTTTAAATACTTTCACTTTAGCTCTCAGTCTTCTTAAAAAAATAATATAATTATTAATACTATTATTTAAACCTTACGTCTTTTTATCTTGTAAAATGTAAGTTCATGGTCACCCTACTCGCTTTGCAGGCACAAGTGGCATCGTTAGTGAGTTTCTGAGCAACAGTAGGAATTAAGGGCTATTGACGAAGGCTTTCATTAGCCAACAGAATTATACCTAACCGGGTTTGCGGACTTTTTAGTGGTTTTATTACGTGGAAATAGTCATTTTGCGGGATTTTGTAAGTTTCGCTAATTGAAATAGGATTTTTTTAATTTTATTTGTTTAACACTTGCAAAATGGTGGCGTTTAATGTTATGTAATTTGCTCATAATGATTTGTCTATACTAAGATTATAAAGAGGTAAGATTTGTATTTTATATGTAACCACAAAACCCAATCTTACCTCTTTATAATCTTAGTATATCCAAAATCCTCGAGTAAAATATATAATTGTTTTCTTAATCATAAAATACTTACAGACAAAATCTTTGATGGCCGTCGAGCCAGTGTCGAGTATATCAGTGGGGTTAACCCGTATCTTGCAGTACTTCACGAACGGCATCTCGGGCAGCTTAGCCCACTCTCCCCCACCGCTGGTGGAGCAATGCACGTCGATGGAGATGGAGTTTTCGTAGGCGCGGATGACGCGCTGGACCTCATTCTCTTGATAAGCGTCGGTAAAGTCTGAGAGGGAGAATGTCCCGTCCTGTGGAAGAAAATGTACTTTAGGATGATAGGTTGAAACTATTTACATAGCTTTGCATGTATTCATAGAAAATGTATTTAAAGAATCAAGTATTGGTTTGGATAAAGTTTTTTGTGACACTACTAAAACAGCTTTTTTGGAGCTATTTTTAGATGACTATGAATTAGTGTCATGAAAAAGCTTTGCCATTTCGGTAAATTAGCTAATCGAAAATACTAATAACCGCATCAAAATAAGTAATAGTTGTAATTCAAGTGTTGATGTGTTTTTCGTTTGATAGCATCTTTTGTAACTTAATTTTCATTAATAAAACAATGATTGCGACATAAAACTTTTCAAGAGAATATAAATGAGATAAAATTAATTTTGATTTTTCAGAAAACAATTTCACTGTTTCTCGAAAAGGATAAACAAGTGAAACTTTGTTCCAATTACTAACTTCAGTCCGTTCAGTAGAAGTTGTAATAAAAATAAAATACAGTTCGACTCATTACAGAAGTTTCAGAGGTACTTGAAAATGTTCGCATTAGACTCTGATGTTAGATTTTTTAAGGTTTAAAATAACCTAGGTTCACTCTGGCGACGGATTTTTCAAATTATTAAGTCGCAGCGAAAAATCTGCTTTGGTTTATACTAAGACCGTGTCAATGGCGCATTTTTATACTACAATGGAAGTTAGGGTTGTTAAATAAGGTTGCAATCATCTTCCCTTCGATGTCATAATTTAAAATAATTTCTACTTTGCCTGTTTTAAAACTTTTTAAACTATCGCGACTTGAAAACATATTTATAAATATTAACGGGACTTAATCGCGTATTGAAATCAATATTATTTATTTACCTCGACGTTTCGATGACATTACAATCACCGTGGTCACGAGTAGACTGACGGCCGGCATCCGCTCGCATCTTCAACTGACGAGGTTTAAGACTACCCTCAATCAGTCAACACAAACTAAAACTAGGGTTGCGACACACCACACTGACAGTGTCCGGCGATGCGTTAGACGATTTTTTACGATGCGTACACAATTTGATGACTGGATCCCACGTTGATGACAATTTGTAACCACTGTCCCGGTTAAAATTTCTATGCTTCTTAATTTCAACCGCTTCACGCACAATTCGGCTATAATAATGGCGATCATTGGACAGGATTAACGGTTTGTGCAATTCTATCCAGTGGTTTGATCCTAATTCAAGCAAATGCTCCGCTATCGCTGATTTTTCCACCTGGCGGTTTTTGACAGCTGCGATATGTTCTTTGACTCTTTCAGCAATAGTCCGCTTAGTTTGTCCGATATAAGAACTACCGCAACTGCAATCAATCTTATACACCCCCGGTGTTTGATAGGGTATGGTATCTTTGACTGTTCCTACTTGCGCTGCTATCTTGCATAGTGGAGAGAAAACTGTCTTTATTGCATATTTTTTGAGCAAAGAACCGACTTTGTCTGTCACCCCTCTAATGTACGGCAAGTATGCTCTTTCTCTCGGAACATCAACCTTCTTTATCCTATTCATACGTCGAGCACATATATTCCTCATCCTGTAGCCGTTTTTCTTCAGTACACCTTGTACATGTGATAATTCCTCTTGTAAAAATTCTGGGTCACACAATGCATAGGCTCTGTTGACTAATGAAGAAACTACCGATGCTAAATTCGTAGGATGGTGGTGAGACATTGAATCTAGGTATTTGTCAGTGTGAGTAGGTTTTCTGTAGACAGTGTGTGTTAGGGACCCATCAGATCTCGCCATTACTTTAATGTCCAGAAAAGGTAATGTACGGTTACACTGCAACTCAAAAGTAAACCTTATCTTGTGATGGATAGAGTTAAGGTGTTGTAGAAACTGTTCAACTTCCGGCTTGCTACCTTTCATAATGCAAAACACATCGTCTACGTAACGTTTCCATAACTTTAAACTAGATGGAAACTGTATCAGTGACTCAAAATGCTCCATCCAGATGTTAGCCATAACGGGTGCCACAGGACTCCCCATAGCAACGCCATCTATCTGTAGGTAGTGTTGTCCTCTATACAAAAAATAGCTCCCTTCTAAACAGTTTCGTAACAAAGTAATATATCCTTCTGGCATGGTGTTATCTTTAAGTTTTCGCCTAATTAAGTCTACACACTCTTTCAATGGAACATTCGTGAAAAGTGACTCAACGTCAAAACTCACCATGATGTCATCTGGTTCCAGAATTATGTCCTTAATTAGAACGATAAAATGGCGAGAATCCTTTACGAAAGAAGACGTCTTTCCCACCAATGGTTGCAACACTTTTGCAACGTAACCTGCAAGGCTGTATGTAGGTGAGTTTATCTGACTCACAATTGGTCGCAGTGGGACGCTGGGTTTGTGTATCTTGGGCAGCCCATACAATTTTGGTGGTTGAGAAATTTTAGGCTAACGTCGAGGTAAATAAATAATATTGATTTCAATACGCGATTAAGTCCCGTTAATATTTATAAATTTGCCTGTTTTATTATCAATTTCATTCATTTACATTCGATTTGTACATTTTATTATTGGTGTCTATAACAATACAAATAGACTAGCTGACGCGATATGCTTTATCAAACAAACAAAGATGATTACAAACTTTGGTAGGTATATCAAACACATTGACACTATTATTTCTGTAAACTCTTTAGCTCAACTTAAAAACACAGACATTTGTTTTGACTAGTTCCAGTCATGATCACTTAATTTCGTTTCGCAGTAATTTCGGTAATAGTCGTGAAATTGAGTACAGGAAATAATCGAGTTTTCGGTGTCACGTTTATATTGTGTCACACTGCTCCCTGAGTTTTTTCGGAGTTAGAAAAGTTTCGACAGAGACGAGTAAATAAAAGTATGCGGATTGGAAAACGAAGGGTAGTTTTGTCATAGTTCCAATGTTGGAATAAACTCGTAAAACATTTTATTGCGGATCTTTACGTAATCGGTGGTTTTTACTACTCAGGAATGTCTCTTAAAAGCTTTATTGGGTGTTCTTTTTTTGTGACAGTATCTTTTCCTTTATTTATGTAATATGTTTTTATGTTTCTAAATGCTAATTATTGGAACAAATTCGAATCAAGCTAAGCGAATACACACGAACCAGCATCAAAACTGGAGGCACAGTTTTTTCCAATTAATTTAATATTCTCATCGGAAGCACAACTAATTAAATTTTTAACATTTTTCACTAAATGTAACTATACTCGTAGCCTTTAACTACACAATGTAAACTAATAAGCAAAAATATGAGTAAATATGTCGTATTTTAATACTTTTCAATGAACACCGTTGGAAAATACAACAAAATCCCAACACACACTACAATAGTAATTTTATTTAATTTGCTTCTAGTCAATACATTAAACCAATATCCCGGGACTCAATAAATATTTAGGCACAAATACAACGTTTCAAAAGGAAATTAAAACGAACAATTGTACAAGGACTTAGTATCGGAATAGACGGCAAATAGATTCGATTTGCGAGTCTGGAGGAAACTAAAAGGAAAAACAGAATAAAAATACAGTTGTTTATTCTGTTCAGTCGTTTTCTAGTTTTATCGTATTTTCTTGGTTAATAGCATTCTGAGGGATGAATATTTAAGGCTTTTAGCAAGTCTTAATATGATTGATATCGTGATATATGCAATCTTTAGAATATTATAAACGCGAAAGTTGGTATGGATGTATAGATTCTTCTATTGTTAGGTAGGTATATTAATTTCATCATCATCATCATTTTCAGCCTGTGTCAACCCACTGCTGGGTGTAGGCCTCCTCCAATGACTGCCACTCGTTTCGGTGTTGAGCCGATCGCATCCAGGTCTTGTTGTATATTAATTGTAATATTAATTTAGTTCTTTGTTTTATTGATATTTGCTTTATGTGTAAATTTTATTTATTAGCTATAATGATTTGAAATTGTTCTGTGATGTTATAGTTAATTTTATAAATAAAGAATAGATGGATGTTTGTTACTCTTTCACACATAAACTACTGAACGTATTTGGCTGAAACTTGGAAATTCATTGCTGACCTTGAGTAACACACCGGCTACTTTTTATCCGGGTAAGTACCACGCTAGTAAACCTAGTGTTAATTCATTTAAATAATTGAATATAACAGACCTGTAAAATGTCTCACACCTTCGTTTCTGATGACATGATTCAGAAATGTAGAATTTTGTTTTTAAGCTATTGCATAGCTTCTATCGCGGGCCTTGAGCGTGGAGACCGAATCCAGAAAGTCCGTAACGAAAATAACCTAACACCCCCCATGCAATAGCTTTACCGCGGCAGTCTCCTAGTGCCACACGTCTATTTTTCTTAGGAGAGTTATCCCAAAGAATGAATACAAAAATCTACAATACCTTTTTCTACACTCATTTACCTGACATTCATCCGTAGGGATGAGATGGACGGATGTGACTGATGTACGGAAATTAAAAACTGCGTTAACGAGCTCAGCCGTGCGGAATCTGTACTGGGTATTTATTTATAAAAGATATAGAGGGATTGGAATCCCTCTTAATAAAATATCTATATAAATATCCCTCTAAATTTCTAACTAGTTCTTTTGGCTTGGTCTAATAATCCCCTTAAAGATTCCCCTGCGAAGGGGATTTTTGTCTACAAATCAGGGCAGGGGATTATTATTTCTGATGTTTATTTTTGTCGTTATTATGTTTTTTCTTAGGTATTTATTAAATGTTACAATACCCATTGAATTTATTTGCATCTCAATATTCCTTAACACAAATATTAAAGTACCTAAGAGATATTTTTTTCGAGAAATTGCGTTATTAAAACAATTTCTCTTTCAGTCAAACAAAAAACCTTTTCGTTAGAAACCACAATAATAAAACAGAAGGCTTTTGTTGCCCCAAAGGTATAGCCTTCCAGATAAGGTTTCAAACAAGGCCCCGAGGCGACGCTTTGACAACTGTTTGTTTTAGCAACGCTATAACCATTCGTAGGTAACAGGGCTTATTGAGGATAAGGCTCAAGACACACCGAGATGGCAGGGAAGCGGCGAGCAGTTTTAGTGTCATATAATTTTAAACTTTATCTTCATTATCATAATATATAGTATCGCTTGAGAATCTTTAAACGCAAGTGACCGCAATCGACATAAGGCGCCGAGAGCACTTTTCAAAGCGCTTTAATACTATGCATTATGGTAATGAAGATAGAGTTTATAATTGATTAATAATAACATGAAGCTGCATTCAAACATTCTTCAAATATCTAAAGAAACATGATGTCAAATAATATTTATTTCTACACTCTGTCGTCATGTGAAATGTAACATGTTGAAACATGTCACGCGTAGGTAACTCACAGGCTCTAGGGAAAAAGCCGTAAACATATTCCCATTTTCAATAGCTTAAGGCTTAAGCTATTAAATTAAACAAATTCTAACCCATTTCTAATTGCATTCCTCGAATCGTTTACAGTTTACCGCACCATTGACTCAGTTATAAGACAGCACAAACAACGTTTAGTGAATGGGTAAATAATTTGCGAGAACACCGAAAAGCCATTACGTTAAATGGCTGCTGAACAAATTCCCGTCCACAAACTCCAGTCTTCGTAGATAAGGAGTGTAGGAGTCTTTTAACACCGCCGCCATTTTGGATTTCGTGAATATTTGATCGCTACAGGCGACACGGTAAATAGATTTATCTGTGTAACGAACGAATTAGGTGTGAAAGCTCGGAATACGGAGAATTCGTAAAGTCTAATATCAAAGGTATTCGTACCGGTAAAGCAATTAGTGTTGCAATCAAGACTGCTTAAGGTCTCAAGCGTGATGTGAGGGTAGTTGGTGATTACACGTAGTTTCTCTTGATACAAAACTATTTACTTCACATTTGTAAAGGTCGAAGTGTGATGAGTAGGTAAATGAATTTGTTGTGTTATAGAAAATCAGCATATTTTGGTAATTCAACTTACTATGGAATACTAAAATGAATAATAGCAGATTTCAAAATAAAACTAATATGTTTTAGCAGTATTAAGAATGACTTGGTGTGGTGTCTGCAACTTTTTCGACCAGTAGGCCTAACATGTGCAACGCGTCGAGACGACAAATTCAATATCTCGATAATGTCAAACTGCTCTAAAGTACTATGTTAGAGAAGGAGAGAATATTTTGTCGACGACGAGATGATTTCTCGTGTTGCACATGCTAGGCCTGCAGGTAGTTTTTATAAGTAACGATTCTTTTGACGTGACAACGTCTATTAAATCGATGAACGCTGGCTGCTTGCACGAAAAAGGATGACTCATTGTCCCGTTACGCTCTGACGTTGTCACGTTAAACTATCGTCCGTAAACCGACTTTACAGACAACATTTTTTCTTTGGATCTCATAAACAACTATTACACGATATTATTTGAAGCTCGACTGATACCTTTTCAGCTGATTGTATCCATCACGCGTAAACATGTAGTTTAATTAGTTCAATCAACATAATTCATTAGATGCTTTAATGGGTTTATCCGAATTTAGTTTTCAGTTTGGTAAAACAGCAAAAGGGCTCTACCTAACAAATACGATACGTCGTCGCGTCGTGCTACGCAGTATCGTTTTGTCATTCAACGTCATCGCGATGTAGTTTCGTGAATTTTAATGCTCGTCGTACATTTCCACGATACGACGTCGCATTTTGATGGGATGCTGCTACGTAGGTTGGCGCACTCGCTGACGGCCGTGGCAGTTGGGCCAGGAATGATAACCGTCTAACCGATATCCTAGTACTGTAGCGTATCTTTATGTGGTATATCTCTTCATTATTCTATATGTGGGTAGGCTTTTACGGCAGTTGATTGCCAGCCAATATGCGAGTGCAAGTGGATCTCCGTGTTTAGTTGCGATATTCCCCTAAATACATAACACTTTATTAACAGCGCCATCTCTTGGCAGCTTCTACTTACTTGCATAATCCATGAGCCGTTGCCGGCGAAGGTGTACCCTGCGTGCACCAGATGGCGGTGCCGCGTGAAGGAGCTGAGCAGGTTGCGCATGCACTGCATCAGCGTGTTCATCTGCGGGTGAATCAGGATCTCTGTCACCAGGTTCTCTGATGCGAACTGGATGAGTCTCTCGCCTGAAACAATAAATATCAGTTAAATCGTTGGCTTACAGTGAAAATCCATAGGCTTTTGTTTTATGAATGGGATCACTTTAAATCGCCTTACCAGCTTAGTGATTCTGCTCTTAGTATGTAGGTACAGTGATTTACAAAAATACTGTAAAGATGTAGGACCAACAAAGACGATTTAAACAAAACTTAGGGTATCTTTAAACCCGCAGATTTTGCATAAGCCGGGCTAATATTTATTTATTTCATTTTCAAAACTATTGTGAGTTGTATTAGACATCTCAGAATCTTTCATCCCAGATGAAAGATTCTCCGGAAGAATCGAAACATTGTCGGTATCTAAATCGACGATAATTTTACATGAGTAATTTCCCGTGTGCTATTATAATATTTATTTATTTATTTGCTATCCCATCAATTTTTTTTAAGTTTAATTTTATTAATCCAGGTAAGGATTAAAACTAAAAAAATAATTTCGAAAGAACTGGCCAACGTCTTTTTCTATCAACAAGTTAAAATTATGAATCGTGGAGTTGATCACCCGTCCTTATTTCTGTCGCAGCCGCAGTAATATGTCGCATGCAAGATGGCGTCTAAGCTCCGCCTTCACGCGCTGTAAGTACGTTTGCCTAAAAACTTGAATGAAGTTATGTTTATTTAGAGTTCCGAATTTAGTCATAGTTTAGAGTTTAAACTCAATAACATCTAAACCTAATCTGTTGTTAAAAAAAATTTCTCTGTCTTGCTTTGAAAAAAAAAATGAAATATGATGATGAAAGAAAGAAAATCGTTTATTTTGGTAGGACCTCAAGGATCACTTCAATTTCTTCCTTGCCACTTGTCACTCAATCCAAATCACTTGTCAATCACTCCAAATTGTGGCTCTGAGCCACAATATATCATGGATGGATGAACATAGCTCAATTTCAGCGATCACTCAAGAAAGTCAAGCACAACAACCTCTGCGCTCATTCTTTACAGCGTCTAACATGCAACCTCGGCTGGTATATGAAGTAACAAAAGGCACAAAGAAGCCGAGAATCTGTCACTCGTACACATTGACACACAGACCCACATCTGAAGGCCACCCACGCCTTCACTGACACCGTAAACAAAGGCTGGTAGCTTGACGACTTTAGCGTGTCTTTAGTTTCAGACTTCATAAAAAAGAGGAGCTTTTCAATTAGACTGTATTTTTTTGAATTTTTGTTACCTCATTTATTTAAATGAAATATGATCACGACTGTATCCCGGGAGCGGTAGACATTTCTTTCAGATTATTAGGCAATTTTTAGATCTTTTTGAAGATGTCTAAGGGGTTAGTCAGAGGTCCAAATACATACATATTTGATACATGCCCATTATTTATTTATTTATCTCATAACTTTTAACTGGGTGAACCGATTTTGTTGGTCCTTTTTTTATTTGAAAGCTGGTGCTTTCCGTGTGGTCCCTTAACATTTGGATATGATAAGGATCTTCACCGTTTTAAACAAAAATGCATAGGGATGATGTCAGTACTTAACAGTTTTAAATAATAGTTAATACTCAACAGTTTTAAAAAATATCAATATTGTACCTACTTTCTGGCAAATAAATGAATTGAATTGAATTGAATTGAATCTGATATTAAGGTCCCTTCGATGCTTGACTTAATTTAACCCTTCAGACGAATAACCAGTTTGTGTCAATAAGTGACAATGTTTATTTTTTATTTATGTTTGTGAGAGCAACAAATAAACAATTTGAATTTGAATGTAAAAGTTCAGGTTTTTCCTCAAGCAACCGTAAAAAGAAACAAAAAGAAATAAAAACGTATGAAATATTGTACAGCACATTACACATACACAAAAAACCAATTTGCATTGTCTAGTTTAACCGACTCCCTTAAGACCAGAGTTGAGCAATTCTTACCCCTCCCGGGGGCCAACAGTAATAAATAAGTTAGAAACCAACAAATAGCGTCAGACATTGATAAATTAAGTAAGAAAGAGATAAGACATGACCTTGACCTCGTAAAGGTTCTGTTTGAGGAAAACTCGTTCAAGAGTCGAGGGGTAAAACAAAGGGTTTTAAAAGTGTGGTTTATATGGTAACAATTTCTTTGAATGTGTTCACCTTTACCCCTTTTTGCCCTTTACTGCATAAACTTTGTCGGCTTTTATAAACACATCTTTTTCAGGGCGGGATTTGTACACATGTTTTTTCATAAAACTTTAACCACAACGTTATTAGTCCGGTGGTTAATTAGTAGAGTGGTGGCCACAGTAACTCCAAGGTCGCGAGTTCATAACCGTGGTTTAAAGTTTTGAGATATAGAATTTTCTCAAAAACGCCTGTTCTAGAGCTTATAGCGCTATTATGGTGATATTTAAGTGTTCTGGTTTAAGTTTGTTATTTGGTGTATTTGTCTTTAATCTTCTATCTATTTAGTATGAGAGATCCGAGAATGTAACAATTTACTGAAATATTATAAATTTTGCCCAAAAGTCCTATGCTACTTATTTTCAAATTCATGTTTTTTATCTGCAATTCAAGAGAATTTTATTCATATCTTCGAGTTAGGTCGCAACTGTCAGTTAAAGTAAGAAGTACTTATTTCACCGTCGCTGAGTAGCAATAAACTTTATCGGTATGTATTTTGAGTATAGAGGCACTAACTAATCAAAACTTTACTTAAACCGTCCAAATATTGACAGCTCTGAAAACCAATGCTCATTTATTTACATTAGCAATTACGCCGGAGCAAAACTCATTGTTTCAGCTTGCCAACTGGAAACTCGAATCAAACTAATTAGCGGTACAAATGAAAGTTTTAATTAGCACGTGAGGCTCAGCAATTATAATGGTATTAAACATGTCTCTAAAGTTTAATTACAAACTTCCAACTGGATGATGTATACCTAGAAGCGTAAATAATGAAATTTGTAATCATCTGTCAGAAGAATAAGTGATAGATGGAATTGATAAACGTCTAAATATCGTGATGAGTGACATTATGTTTCAGTAGGTGTTAATAAGGTATAAGATGGCTTTTTGACGGGAATTCAAGATGGCATGTTGTCGTATTTGTTTTATTTTCCGAAATTTGTGTTTTGGCGAATGTTAATATGTAATAATGGTGGATTATTAACTGTTAAGTGTTCGTGAACGCACATAAGTGTAGGCAAATGAAACAAAACTGTATATCATTGCATTTCGAGTTCTCTCAAGAAGTCCATGTAAAAAGCTGCAGTAAAGAACCCACATCTTTACTGACGCTGACTATGACTTTGACTCGACCTTGACTAAATCGACATAACGAAATTATATACACATGGTAGTGGCTAAATGCGTGGCAAAAGCCGGCGAAGCCAAAATAAAGAAGAAGAAGAAGAAGGTATAAGATGTTTTTTTTATATGTCACATTATCATTCGGTTTGTTTTTTTTTTCATTTGGTATGTACTTTGTTGAAGGCTTAGACCATTATAGAAGAAACAACTGAATCTATTAAAAAAATATATCTCACCATTTGAAAGACATCTATTTTCTTAAATGGGTATGGCCTTATATTAACCAGGGGAAAGTCGGGATGGATTCCTAGTTTAGAATTAAGAAAAGTTAATTAACTATGTGAATTTACGTAGATCCACCTATCTACACCCAAAGAGCGAACAATGCCTTATTTATTAACACAAAAGGTATTATAAGGGTCTAAATTTCAATGTCTAAATCCACCAAAACCATACCATTATTTTTAACCTGTATTTGTGAAACACCCATTAAAGGTTTCACACAATCGTTATCAAATATCACCATTTCGAGGCGGAATTCACCCCTACTCACCCTCACACTCCATTGGCGCTATTGAGAGCAATTCACTTGATTTCTACCCCGGCCGTCATTGTGTTTTTCGCAGTCGGAATTGCCAGCAATTGTAGATAGTAACATTGGAGATACGCTTTGTAATGGTTATTGGCAAAGACGATTAATATCTAAAAGACAGACAAAGGCCATACACAAAATCGTAACCCGTACCAGATAGCCTGGAAACTTTAAAACATCAATTTTATCCAAGAAATTTCAATTACTTTCTATTTAAAATAACCTAAAAAAAAATTTATATTGAATATTGTTGCTACCTACTACTAAGTATTGAAAAAAGTATTGAATTCTTGGATAAAATTGATGTTTTAAAGTTTCCAGGCTATCTGGTACTGCGGGATCAGGGTTACGATTTTGTGTATGGAATTTGTCTGTCTTCTAGATATTAATGGTCTTTGGTTATTGGTCGAAATTGTTGGGTAGCTTTACGATTGGGAAATACAAAGCAAAAGGGTCTCTAAAACTGATCCAAAAGGATTTTGCCATTCAGAGAGGGACGAGGTGTTCCAAGATGGATACGTCACGTTATCTATTTGTCTTGTATTGAATTACGTTTGCGTATTTCGACCTTGCATTGTCTTCTCCTATATAAAAATCTAATACAAAATATCTGATAATATGCTTGACAAATTGCTTGGGATACTCCAATTATTGCTATATTAAACATAATAAAATATCTTTATAATAATCGTCACTAAGTGGGAGCCTGAAGACGAGCGGCGACGCCGAGGAAGGCCCAAAAGGCACTGGCGTGACGACATTGTTGCCTTCCAGGAGGAATGGTGGGAAGGGGCCGGTGATCGCGAGAAGTGGAAGGATATGGGGGAGACCTTTGCCCAGCACACTATAGGTTTAAATAAATAAAAATTATATTCTTTAGCTTTACGATGGATGACTAAAACTAAAGATTTGTAAACTTTGAGATAAAATCTAAAGCATTATCTATTATTATTTTGATTTCAAGGATTAATACAAGCTAGTCTACATTGCAAAACATTTTAAAAACTCAAGTTATCACTCACCATTCTTTTTAAACATAAAATATTGGATACCTACTCTGTGTGATAAACTTTAAACACTTGCTAATGGCAATTTGAGGCAAAAATGAAGCTTTCACATAGCAAAAGTCACGGCACGCCTCACAAATATTTAAAATAAAACGCAAAAACCTTTTACGCGCTTGTGTTTCTGCCTTGCTAATTGATATTTTCGCAACAAAACGATGAAAAATTCATCCGAAAAATTGTCAGATAAAAAAGGGTTTTTTCAATGCTTTATAAGCAAACAAGAGAGATACATTCAACAGAAATTTAAAATATGATATAAAAATAAACAGTAAGTATTGAAAAGCAAATACTGCAGGTTTACTGAATTTTAAAGCAATAATGGAACTGTGAAGGTTAACGTGAGTTACGAATAAAAATAAACAGTTTGCGATAAAACGATGCGCTCTAACTAGTCATATTAAATTAGAAGATCCCGAAACTATTAAAAAATCTATCTGTTGGTTATATTTCACTACAAGAAGCGCTCGTGGAGAAGCTTGCTTAGACGTTCTTGATAGATCGTTGAAGTTAAGCAACGTTCTGAGAGGTCACAACTTGAATGGGTGACCGCAAGTGTCATTAATAGCTCAGCGCTTTTGTACTTCAGAGGGCACGTTAAATTGTTCATTCCAGCTTTTAAAGTCGTCAAGCCATGACGGAGGCCTTTAGGCGGCCCAAAAACTCCGTTACCAGAGTTGTTCACTTACTCATACGAACTTACTTACTTTTACTGCAAGTTGGCTGTATTTAGTGTATACCTAATGTCCCCGTTTAGAAACAAAAAGTGCCTTAAAATATCTAGATAAACAAAAACCAACTAAACCCCAAAATAACACAAAAGCCGTACAATGTACATTTCACTAACAAAGAAACGAACCCGCGCAGCGTCTATTGTTGGTGCCCTTTTGTTAAACAACCGTAGCCTTTATCCTCTATAGGTACTAAGGATTACTACAACTTGAGCAGAATTTCCAGTAAACTAAACCTTGCAAAAACGAGCTAAAACGTACTGAAAGATATTGTTGTATATTCGTGATCATATTTCATTTTTTTTATTTCATTTCATTTCCAAAGGGGTTTATCAAAAATATGAACTACCTGATGTAGGAGGATGTAGACCTATCCATTTCGGTCAATGGTATGGGTTGGGTAGGTGTACCTATGTATGGTGTTTAATGGACTCGTGCGACGAACGACTATGGCATAGGTTTAGGTCGTCTGAAACTTCGCCATAAGCATAAGCTATATTTGCAACAGTCCTTTCTTTTAATAACACACAACGAAGTACAAGTACCTATTGTCATCCGAGCTCCAATTATAAGAATTATTATTGGAGCTCTGGCAGCTGCTTTTGTCATAGCAAGCATGTTGAATGCTTGCTAAGTGGCATTTGAAAATTATTGTTTTGAAGTGGGACAACCGATGTTATTCGAAGTCGTTGCCTGGTCCTTTAATACGATTGTTTTTATATCCTTCGACGACATGAACTAGCAACTGAATGCAGTGAGACGTGCTTTAGAAGTCACGGTAAATTCGGTCCCAGCTGTCGTCAAGCCTTGATAGAGGTTTTTAGGTGGCAAGCGCTCGTGGCGAAGCTTGCTAAGACGTTCTTGATAGATCGTCGAAGTTAAGCAACGTTCTGAGTGGTCACTACTTGGATGGGTGACCGCAAGTGGCATTTTCATCTGAGCGCTTCCGTGCTTCAGAGGGCACGTTAATTGTCGGTCCCGGCTTTTAAAGTCAATAAGCCATGACGGAGGCTTTTAGGCGGCCTAAAAACTCCGTCATCAGAGTTGGCCACTTGCTCATGCGAACGAACGAACGAGGTGGCCTATAAACTTAGTTTTTAGAGTTATAAGTACATTTACTTCATACCAACTCATGATTCTCGGTCACGTTTACTTTAAATAAAGTCTAAACCCGATAGTTGCAACTTCACTCAGTTTGTTACAAGCTTAGCTGAATGATTTAAATGCAAGTTTTAATTAATGTCTGTCTGGCTCTGCGCCAGAACTAAAAAACTAATAGCTTTTCTCCTTTCAAACCATTAGCTAATGAGACGAATATTATTAAATGCTAAGTTTAACTTAATTATGTATGACTCAGAATAGTTTACTTACACTGTAGTTTGAACCAAATATAGGCCTTTTATTGTAAGAAATCTAAACTTTGGTTGCTGAGGATGTTTATTCTAAGGCGATTATTTATTCTAAGCTGAGATACCTAATGCTAATCTAGATAACTATAATAAATTTCCTCTTTTCAGACCAAAATTGTGCCGAAAATACTAATTTGTTCTGATACATAGCTCGAATGATATAATCTAACTAAATGTTAAAACCTAATTTCATTTTGCAGGAAATTATATGAAATTGGATTTACCAAATTAGAAATAGGATTATTCAATTTATTTCGGGATCGTTTTAGGCTTTCGTATTTTTTGCTGTTACGAAATTACGGAATGTAAGCGATTATAAACGAAATTATGATGATTTGGTATGTAGGTTATTGAAGACAGTAATATTGATGAAATTTTAATTATAAATAACCAACATTTAAAATATAATTTGTAAGGATATATTAAAACATTTGTAAGGTTATAGAAACTCTTAAAAGATACATGTAAACATTTTACTCAAGGCCTTATCCTTCAAGATTATTTGAATGTAAGTAGACAGAAGGTAAGTAGGGCGTTGGCATTTAATTTATTCACTTTTCGAAGTATATTTCTATGTTAAAGTCAGGGATCGTAATGTTATACTTGCAAGGCAAGGATGCGCTCAGTTGTAAATGATGTAAGTCACTATCGATCTCCTCTGTACCTAACCATGCAAAAGGTCATCTTCAGCGATCTATAAACTATACAAGCGTTCAGTTAAATCGTTAAATTTTGAATACATAGGTACCTACTAGACGTCAGTCGACCTCGCTTTTGTCCCAGTGAGCCATATTTCAGCACATTCAGCTGTTGCTCACTGAACCAGAATTGTGATAACCCGCGTTAAGCCTTAAACGCGACTAGTGACGTGAAAAATGCAACAAAAATCTTAGGTATTTTTTCGGCGTAAAGAAAGCAAAAAATGCAACTTTGTTGTTTACTTCGAAATGACGACGCACTAACTGCACCTAATCTTTGCATTTTAATGCATCTTTTCGGCGTGTGTTTTGTATAAGAATTCATGGGTGATTACCCAATTAACAACTATTTAGTTCAACAGATCATGGTGAGCCTAGGTTTGTTCAGGTGATCGCAATTTCAACTTAAATATTTTTTAACTGAATAGCAGATAATATTTCATTTGTTTCAAAGTTAAGCATTTTTGCAACAACAAGAACTCAAGAAGTTAAAAAAAAATTACTGCACTGGCTAAGCCCATAACTTTTATCTACGTATATTTCAGCTGAGTGTGGAGCAGAAACACAAAGTTTCTAATATAGTTCCATATACCAGCTTCCAATGTAATACATTTACGCGATCAATTTCATTGACAGCAGATGGATAGTGCATGTACATTGCGGTACGTTACATAGGAGAGTTGCCAGGTGCTGTTCATTGAAGAAGCGATGGACAACGTACATGAAAAATCGATCGGTCATTGAGAAAGCTCGGTAGCAAAGTTATAACAAAATTTACTTGACATTTGGGGGTGTTATTCATAAACATATACCTACCTGCCTATTTTGAAGCCTTGATTTTTCAAGGCATTTGAAAAAAATTATAGATAAATCTCAAATAGGTTTTCTCTTAAAATGAATGACCAGTAGTGCTTTTATTGAATAAAATCCTATGGACTTTAATAAATTTAAAGTCCAAAGTCCAGAGATTAGGTTTATGAAGTCATAACTGCTTGAACATAGTCTTAAATCTCACAAATCCCTCTTTCACAAACTCAGATAAGATAAAAGTTACTTTGTTCAAATGTTCCGAAGTTCAAAATCCGAACATAAAACCTTCTTTTCCTCAAAACACCATTCTATTTTTGCAGTCGGGTAAAAATAAGAGAAAATTATTTCACTTCCTTTTGTGAAGTAATTTCTAGACCTGTCTTTGAGAGTTAATTCTCGAGTTTTATCAATAAAAGTGACAGATCGGATAGACAAGGATAAGATAGAAGTTTTTCATTAAGTTTCTAGGAGGCAGATGCCTTTTAAATTTTCCAGTAATACTAGAATTTTCCTCTCTAACGCCCACGTTCATTGTATTTTCCTTGCAATTTTCTCTAACAATTATCTCACATAGTTCTCCCATTGATCTTGTCAAGCTTTTGTTCTTCAAGCATTATTCTAGCAAAGGTTATTATCGTCTTTGATTATAAAGAGCCCGCGGTTGTTTGCTTAAAGTCAAAATTAAGACGTTGTGCGTGACGTGTGGCTCTAGTTGCATTCAAAGCTTAAAAAGTTTGCGTGCTTTGGTAGACACGTATAAATCGTTGGTCTCGTCGTCGGTCTTAGCAATAATTAAAATAAATAAATATCCTTGGACATTCCACACGGCGTCATCTAGTCCCAAGCTAAGCAATTTAATGCTTGTGTTATGGTAACCAGATGACTGATAAACTACATAGATAAATTTTTTTTTTGTAAATACATACATATTATACATAGAAAAACACCCAGACACGAAACAAATATTTGCAGATCATGCAAACATTTGTCCCGCAGCGGGGATCGAACCCGCAACCTCTGCGTCTCAGGCGGGCTTTCGCCCACTGCGCCACAGAGGTCGTCAAAAAAATTAAATTGCGTTAGCTTTATTAATTCCATCACCAGACGCCGTCTTTACCAGCCTCCTGATTGTGTAACTTGTTTCGGATTGTATCAAAGCGAAAATCACAGTAAATTGCGAAAACAACTGTCAAATATGACAGTAATTAAGTAAGTTACTTACTAATTTACTTAATCAGCGTTAATTATTCTGACAGTTATTTTACTGTGAATTTTGCTTTGATACAACTTGGATACAATGCGAAACAAGTTACACAATCCAGGGACAGGTCACCAAAACATACATTTTTATCGAAGTCTCTATGAATTATTTTGAGTGGAATGCAAATAGTATTCCAGTAGCTAAAAACTGTTTCCCCAGGGAAAGCGAGGAATATTACGTACATAATTTACGTCAGACCTCCTTCAAGACCCAACTCACGTTTTTTTTGGTACTCAAGTGTCACTAACGATGTTTTCTTCACATTTATTTTTTATTATTTCTCCCACATTTACCAAGGGCACAACAAACGACCTGAAATACGATACGAGGGTCATAAAAACTTCGTTACCCGAAAAATCTTGATCGTAATTTTCAGACGGTTAATCAATTGATTTTGAGCTGTGTGTGGCGGGTTTTAGGGTCTTTTGTGATATTTTTTATTGGGAATAAGTGGGCACAAATCGCGTGGAAGTGATTTGTGACGTAATTTCAAAGGTTATTTCGTTCTTTTAGTAAATGGGCTCGCAAAACATACATTATACGTGCTCACTGTATAGGAACGATTCCAATTGAATACTAATTTTATTGTTAGGAATACTTTGACTGCTCGGTTATTGGTCCGATTCCTTTTTCCTCGTAATTCATATTTTAATAGCTTTATTCACATAGCAATTAAATTGTTTCTAAATAATATAAAAGTCTTTAAAGGTTTTTTGATATTATATCATAAAATCTGCCTATAATAGGCAGAATGGTGCTAGAGATTACCTTCCACATTTAAATAAACATTCAAAACTTACAGTCTCTTTTAAAAATGGCTAGTTAAACTATTAAGTTATAAGTATAATCAAAATACCTTTATAATTCTTATTATAATTATTTATAATTTATATTTCAAAATGCAAAACTTGATCGAGTTGGTTGGAATTGAATAGACACAAACATACGACTCTTTTGTTCAGATTAGTCTTAATTCAATAGTGGCAATTCTGAGTGTCGCAAAAGCTAAACTAAGCTAACTAAAATTGTTGCCGTCCCTTTCATAGCGATGGGAATAAAAAGGATGGCAATAATTTTAATTAGTTTAGTTTAGCTTTAGCGACACTCCGAATTGCCCCCAATATGTGTAAAAAACGACTACAACAGAATACAAAATGGTACTCACCATATCTGGCCTCCTCCCCCTCGGGTGCCTGCGCCGTGAGGGTGGCTAACTCCTTCTCCAGGTCGACCTGGTGCTCTCCAGAATCCCATGATAGCAAGCCTGCAACAAAAAAATAGAAAAATTAATGATAAAAGTGATTTAGCCTTACGGGGACTTGAACTCGCGTCGTTACAGGTATACCTTGTTTTGTGGGAGAATTAATACTATTGACTTTAATTTGTATATGTAATTTAAAATTCAACATTTAATAATATCACTGTAGCAATATAAAACATGTAACATTTTAACATAGTTCCGATACAATGTATCGGCATAAGCTTAAAATAAACTAAATGATTTAACTTAAATAATTATAACAATTTATTTACAGAAACTAAACAACTACATATAACTGTACAAAATACAATATAATATTTAACTAAAATTGGATAAACTTTTGAATTATTGATTAGATACATACTGCCCTTCTTTAAGTAATAATTAAATTATTGATTGATTGATGCAGATTGAATGATTGATATAATACGAGTGCAGTTGTTAATATTGTGTTCAAATTTATCTCCTTGTACCACTATCTAAGCGATGGCGCGACGAGCTGGACATCTTTAGCGATGATCAGTGGCAGGCAATGGCGTTAGACCGAAACGACTGGAAATCTCGAGGGGAGGCCTTTGCCCAGTGGGACACTACAGGCTAAAAACAACAACAACAACCACTATCTACTGACTAGCATAATGCTAGTCAGTAGATAGATACAATTATAATTATAATAGAACAAGTAGTTACAATGATTGTAATCAACAATGCAACTTTGAAACCAAATAAACAACGTCCGTTCAGCAAGACAACAGCCTTTTACAACGCTACCACAGCCTCAATAAAACTCACCTATTCATTCCTCTGAATCAAATATAAACCGACTCGCAATATCCTGCATTATTCCTCGCCGCGCTCCGATTATATGTTCTATATGAGGTTATGTGAAATGTTATATGGCTTTTATTCTTCTGTTCTTTGTTATAGTCTATATTTATTTACTCAACAGAATTGCTAGGATCACATTATAATATATAAATATCCTTGGACACTCTCACAGCGTTATCTAGTCCCAAGCTAAGCAATTTGATGCTTGTGTTATGGTAACCAGATAATATATAGGAAACACCCAGACTCGAGACAAATATTTGCAGAAACAAACATTTCTTTCTCTCAGGCGAGCTTTTACCCACTGCGCCACAGAGGTCGTGAAACACATAGCTATGAATATTTATTACTCTACTTTGGTTCCCTTCTACTCTATTAATCTATAGTTACGTGTCCAAAATTCCAGAAGTAATAACAAAAAAATATCCTTTAATAGAAAAGCCTTTGCGCAGATGTGGGACAAGATAGTTTAAATAAAAACTTTTCGTTTTTTTACTCTACAAAAACACAGCAAAAATTTTCAGTAACTATCATCCTTCCTGTAGAGTCAAATCCATTATGTAGCATAACCAGCTACGCCGTAGAAGAGCTACGCCGTAGCAGTTATGCGCTTAGCGATAAATATTTTCTCTACACTTCTTGGGACTAGATGACGCTGTGTGGAATATCCAATTATATTTATTTATTAGTAAATACTACCTTTTGCAAGTAGTTTCACTCACGTGGTCTAAACATAGCTCAGAAATGCGTCTTTCCAACCGTTTAATTAATTTTATAATGGGTATTTTATAATAGTCCTGCAATCTCAAAATTAACACAGTCTTAAGGTGCATCGTGATCCTGTTTCGCGTTTAAATTTAATTTATAAATAAGTTCGACAAGTCCGAATAGATTAGGCCAGAACGTTTAATTACCCCCTCCCTTTATCCTTAATCAATGAATAAAACATGGAACTTGGCCGTCGAATAAAGAAACTTGGTGAATAATTAAAGAAACTACCGTTGAGGCGTAATTCATTCCTGTTCACGAAGGAATTACAGTTTCAAATATAGAACGTTTTCTGAAGAACCTCGCTTGGTTATTGCATTCTAGTGTATTGCATCCTAGATGGCTACAGTCACGTTGTATATTCCGCCATATAAATTGTTAAATTTAATAAGTTAACAGCAAATTGCAGCAAAAATAAATCATTCGTATTAGCTATAATGCCATCCAATGTTACTTAATTATTACCATTTGAATCGGCTGTATTGAGTTTGTATCAAAATCCCTTTCAAAGGGGATATTTTAGTATCAAAATCCCTTTTAGAGCAGAAATTTCAGGTCAAGGGGATTTTGACACTTATATTACTAAAATCTATGAGATTGAACATCATACAAACTTATAAAAAAAATAAGCAGGACACAGATTTCACGAAAACTAATATTTCCTACAAAGAAAAAGATTAAAATAAAAACGTTTTTCTCATTTGCAGCCAACGTTTTCGGCGCAAAAATATTTGCAAAATCTGGAAACTTCGGTCAAGTGTCCTCAGATCTCATTATCTACAAGACGGCGATAGAGGTTCTGACAATGCTTTATAAAAAACCTTTTGGGTGGAAGAGAAAACGTAAAAAGTATTCGTCGCAGACTTTTCAAGGGAAATGATTACTTCACTTAGCTTTTTATAAATGGTATTGAATTGCTATCGTCTGTTATGAAGATGTAGAAATATTTAAGTAAAAATATATGAATTTCAGCCAGGTGGAAAAAATAGCGTAGAAATAAGCGTATAAATATAATAATAGCGCAAATTAAATGAAAAAAAAAAGAAAAAAAAGGTTATTTCATTTTTTTCATGATGATCACGTCTGTATCCCGGGAGTGGTAGACATTTCTTTCAGATCATTATGCAATTTTTAGATCTTTTTGAAGATGTCTAAAGAGGTCGTCAGAGGTATGTCCAAATACATACATATTTGGTACATGCCCACTTCTTGCAGAAGTTAACTTTCCATACGCGACAGGTTGCAAGCCCATCGACGCTATTAGAGAGCTAACTGGTTTCCTCACGATGTTTTCCTTCACCGTTATAAGCTCGTGTTAAAGCGCATATAAATTTTTCAATGCGATAAGTTCAGTGATGAACGGCCGGATTCGAACCCACGACCTTCGGATCGAAAGTCGAGGTACTAATCCACTTGACCAAAACGGTAATAACTATTAAGTGAATAATTTCCCAGATTTATAACAATTTTCTGCATCACAAGTTTCATCGTCGCATAATAGCTTTTTAATTGATTTCTATCACAGTAACTCCTGGCTTTAAAGTTAAAGCAGTTTGACCTGGAAACTTCGATCGAGCCCGTCACTCAAAGAATAATTTATTTAAAAAGGTCTTGGAATTATTAAACAAAGAGAATTATATCACAAGAAAGTTTTGTAATTCTTTTAAGTACTTTTGAAATTGATAAAAAAAAATTTGGTGTTAAATTTCAGTTGGAACTTTTTAATCATTATCTATTTCAGGCCATTTTAACCCACTGTTACGAGTATACATAGGCCTCCTCTTTATTATGCAATTCTCTTACGAGTCTCATCCACTGGTTTTCGACTACGTTCATAGTATAATTCGACCATCGGATAGGTTTGCCATTTAGCCGGTAAGCATCCCGGCACGGGGCCACTATTCAATTCAATTATTGCCTCTGTCGACCTTCTGTCTTCAAACCTTTTACATTAAAATAGGTAGTTACTTTTTATTTAACTTGTCTCTGACTACCACCATTAGGAGTAGCCCATTTGGACTTATGCTTTGAGAGCTCTTTTCCGGTGGGCAGAAACCACAGATCTCCAGTTTCTACGATCCTGGCATATTAATAAATAAATATAAATATCACTGGACATTCCACACAGCGTCATCTAGTCCCAAGCTAAGCAATTCAATGCTTGTGTTATGGTAACCAGATGACTGATATACTACATAGATATATATTTTTTTGTAAATACATACATATTATACATAGAAAAAACATCCAGACCCGGAACAAATATCTGCAGAACATGCAATCATTTGTCCCGCGGCGGGGATCGAACCTGCAACCTCTGCGTCTCAGGCGGGCTTTTGCCCACTGCGCCACAGAGGTCGTCAAATATACCTCATTCCCCTCATTCACTCATTACATTCTTATAAAATTCGAGTTAGTGGGGATTCGAAATCGTAGTGATCATACAAGCCCTTCGGTAAAGGGTACTTTGAGTAAAATATCAGGTTTTATTGAATCAAACTAAAAGTGCTCGCTATTTCTGGCACGAACATGGCTGTTGATAGCCGATGCAACGCTGGGATGTAGGCTAATTGGAAGCTTCCAACTGTACAACATTGAACTAGAAACTTTAGTAGTACCTACTTCTATAGAGGTACTATTTTATCAGTGGTAGTACCTAGTTTTATATTGTCAATTAAATAAAAAGGATCCATATAAATAAATAAATATCCTTGGACATTCCACACGGGGTGGTATATGGCACAAAAGGCACAAAAATTCAAATATCTTCATGTTTTTTCAATTTTGAGGATTTAACTTTAGAATACACTTTATTATGTTAGTTTTTTTAATAAGCAACTAAATAATTATATCCAATATAACAACAAACAAAATAGCTTCTTTTATGTATTGTATTTTGCAATAACATGACCAGCGTAATATTTAATAAGTCTGCCACGAGCTGAACAGTATTTTAATTAACGCTGTGCAACGTCAATGAAAATCAGGTTCGCAAGGGAAACTGCGTAATTAATGTCCGGGCACAGTGCGCGGCATGTAGCTATGCGCTAATGAAAGCTTGTTGATCGAGCGTAATGAAAGACGTAATTTCCTGTAACATATTGCTGTCTGAATATTGTAGTTGGTATTTCTCTAGGAAATTAGGCTTTTACTATTGTAGGGTAATACAGCAGGAACTATATTTTTAGGTGCTCAATGGGACCATGTAGACAGCTGTTATCAATAATCAATGGGACGCTGTGTAGTGCCTGTGACATTTTTGAGGTAAAGAAAGTCATCTAGTCTCTCAGTTCCATTGACTTTATCCATAGGATACTGTTATTCTAATCCTGTGAGGATTACTAGATATTTTCGAATTTTTATTATCTGAACATATTCTTTCCCAAATCAATAAGTCATTTTGTCCACTGGATACAATAGCTAGTTACGTATTTTTAAATTGTCTGTGATGGGATACTTTTATATCAATCTGAATGATATAAGTTCGATTCCTGGCCATGTTAAGTAAACTATGAGTTTTTGTTTCAAAATTTATAAACCGACTACTTATTGGTGGCGAGTGTGCAATTCATCATGAGGAATACTCACAAAATGCGAGCAGGCCTTTAAAAATACCTCCGACTCTCATCAAAGATCTAAAATCCTTGAATCGGATCTATGCATATAAAGCCATATATTAGCCCTGATTATTATTTTACTTTTTCCAGCTCATTTTCAGTATTTAGTGCAGTTTAAAGTGCCGAGCTCTGAGATTGCATTTATACGAGTACACAACACATGTCACTAACCTACAGGCAACTAAATTAATTTCAAAATGGCGCCTAACGAACGCTAGATACATTTCCCGGCAACGCGAGTAGGTTGTTTGTAGGTCAGGCGTTATTGCTGAATGTTTAGTTTTTAGAATAGATATATATATAGATAGATAAAAAATTTATTGACACACACACATTACAGCAGAGATGGGAAGGTTTTCAAAGTAGAAGAACTTAACTAAACACAGACAGACTTAATTAAAGGATAAATACTCGTATCAAATATGCGTGCCAATACTTTAGACTCAGTAAACTGTGTTTAATAGGGGCCCAACTTGGTGTCCGTGAACTTAGCATATCAAGTCCCAGCATATCATGTTTTTGCGATAGTTCTCTTCGCATGCAGATGAGTTCTATAGTTCCTGATACTTTTCAGCAATAGTTCTGGCGTTTTTAGCTGAAAAAAACACGTTTAAAAAAATGATATGCTAACTTCCCGTAGCATATCATTTTGCAGCAAATCAAAAATAAATGCTTGTTCCAGTCGCATGGAGGTGTGTTCTATAGTTCCTGATACTTTTTAGCGATAGTTCTGGCGTCAAAACGTCAGAAAAAAATAATTTGTAAAAATAATTTGCATAGTTCCACGAAGACAAAAAGTTAAATATATCTATTTTAATCGTATCAAACTATTCTAGAATACCAGAACTCTTTCGTTTCTCACATATCCGTAACAAAACTAGAACCTCCAATTCGAATTGAGTCCAGAACAAACGCTTAAGTGCCAGCATATCATGGTAGAGTAGTTAAAATATCGAAAAAAATAATTTTAATGTTGTCAAACAATTCGGTTAAGCCAGAACTCTTGCGTTTCATATACATCCATAGCAGAGCTACAGCCTACAACTCGATTCAAGTCCAGAATTAACGCGTAAGTACCAGCATATCACGGTAGAGTAGTTGAAAAATCAAAATATTCAAATTTGACTAAGTCAGACAATTCTAGAAAGTCAGAACTCTTGCGTTTCATATACATCCATAGCAGAGCTACAACCTACAAAGTTCTGGACTTGAATCGAGTTGTAGGTTGTAGCTCTGCTATGGATGTATATGAAACGCAAGAGTTCTGACTTTCTAGGATTGTTTGATTTAGTCAAATTTAAATATTTCGATTTTTCAACTACTCTACCGTGATATGCTGGTACTTACGCGTTAGTTCTGGACTTGAATCGAGTTGTAGGCTGTAGCTCTGCTATGGATGTATATGAAACGCAAGAGTTCTGACTTTCTCGAATTGTCTGACTTAGTCAAATTTGAATATTTTGATTTTTCAACTACTCTACCGTGATATGCTGGTACTTACGCGTTAGTTCTGGACTTGAATCGAGTTGTAGGTTGTAGCTCTGCTATGGATGTATATGAAACGCAAGAGTTCTGACTTTCTAGGATTGTTTGACTTAGTCAAATTTGAATATTTCGATTTTTCAACTACTCTTCCGTGATATGCTGGTACTTACGCGTTAGTTCTGGACTTGAATCGAGTTGTAGGTTGTAGCTCTGCTATGGATGTATATGAAACGCAAGAGTTCTGACTTTCTAGGATTGTTTGACTTAGTCAAATTTGAATATTTCGATTTTTCAACTACTCTACCGTGATATGCTGGTACTTACGCGTTAGTTCTGGACTTGAATCGAGTTGTAGGTTGTAGCTCTGCTATGGATGTATATGAAACGCAAGAGTTCTGACTTTCTCGAATTGTCTGACTTAGTCAAATTTGAATATTTCGATTTTTCAACTACTCTACCGTGATATGCTGGTACTTACGCGTTAGTTCTGGACTTGAATCGAGTTGTAGGTTGTAGCTCTGCTATAGATGTATATGAAACGCAAGAGTTCTGACTTTCTAGGATTGATTGACTTAGTCAAATTGGAATATTTAGATTTTTCAACTACTTTACCGTGATAATGCTGGTACTTACGCGTTAGTTCCGGACTTGAATCGAGTTGTAGGTTGTAGCTCTGCTATGGATGTATATGAAACGCAAGAGTTCTGACTTTCTAGGATTGATTGACTTAGTCAAATTTGAATATTTCGATTTTTCAACTACTCTACCGTGATATGCTGGTACTTACGCGTTAGTTCCGGACTTGAATCGAGTTGTAGGTTGTAGCTCTGCTATGGATGTATATGAAACGCAAGAGTTCTGACTTTCTAGGATTGATTGACTTAGTCAAATTTGAATATTTCGATATATCAACTACTCTACCGTGATATGCTGGTACTTACGCGTTAGTTCCGGACTTGAATCGAGTTGTAGGCTGAAGCTCTGCTATGGATGTATATGAAACGCAAGAGTTCTGACTTTCTCGAATTGTCTGACTAAGTCAAATTTGAATATTTCGATTTTTCAACTACTCTACCGTGATATGCTGGTACTTACGCGTTAGTTCTGGACTTGAATCGAGTTGTAGGTTGTAGCTCTGCTATGGATGTATATGAAACGCAAGAGTTCTGACTTTCTAGGATTGTTTGACTTAGTCAAATTTGAATATTTCGATTTTTCAACTACTCTACCGTGATATGCTGGTACTTACGCGTTAGTTCTGGACTTGAATCGAGTTGTAGGTTGTAGCTCTGCTATAGATGTATATGAAACGCAAGAGTTCTGACTTTCTAGGATTGATTGACTTAGTCAAATTGGAATATTTAGATTTTTCAACTACTTTACCGTGATATGCTGGTACTTACGCGTTAGTTCCGGACTTGAATCGAGTTGTAGGTTGTAGCTCTGCTATGGATGTATATGAAACGCAAGAGTTCTGACTTTCTAGGATTGATTGACTTAGTCAAATTTGAATATTTCGATTTTTCAACTACTCTACCGTGATATGCTGGTACTTACGCGTTAGTTCCGGACTTGAATCGAGTTGTAGGTTGTAGCTCTGCTATGGATGTATATGAAACGCAAGAGTTCTGACTTTCTAGGATTGATTGACTTAGTCAAATTTGAATATTTCGATTTATCAACTACTCTACCGTGATATGCTGGTACTTACGCGTTAGTTCCGGACTTGAATCGAGTTGTAGGCTGTAGCTCTGCTATGGATGTATATGAAACGCAAGAGTTCTGACTTTCTCGAATTGTCTGACTAAGTCAAATTTGAATATTTCGATTTTTCAACTACTCTACCGTGATATGCTGGTACTTACGCGTTAGTTCCGGACTTGAATCGAGTTGTAGGCTGTAGCTCTGCTATGGATGTATATGAAACGCAAGAGTTCTGACTTTCTCGAATTGTCTGACTAAGTCAAATTTGAATATTTCGATTTTTCAACTACTCTACCGTGATATGCTGGTACTTACGCGTTAGTTCTGGACTTGAATCGAGTTGTAGGTTGTAGCTCTGCTATGGATGTATATGAAACGCAAGAGTTCTGACTTTCTAGGATTGTTTGACTTAGTCAAATTTGAATATTTCGATTTTTCAACTACTCTACCGTGATATGCTGGTACTTACGCGTTAGTTCTGGACTTGAATCGAGTTGTAGGTTGTAGCTCTGCTATGGATGTATATGAAACGCAAGAGTTCTGGCTTAACCGAATTGTTTGACAACATTAAAATTATTTTTTTCGATATTTTAACTACTCTACCATGATATGCTGGCACTTAAGCGTTTGTTCTGGACTCAATTCGAATTGGAGGTTCTAGTTTTGTTACGGATATGTGAGAAACGAAAGAGTTCTGGTATTCTAGAATAGTTTGATACGATTAAAATAGATATATTTAACTTTTTGTCTTCGTGGAACTATGCAAATTATTTTTACAAATTATTTTTTTCTGACGTTTTGACGCCAGAACTATCGCTAAAAAGTATCAGGAACTATAGAACACACCTCCATGCGACTGGAACAAGCATTTATTTTTGATTTGCTGCAAAATGATATGCTACGGGAAGTTAGCATATCATTTTTTTAAACGTGTTTTTTTCAGCTAAAAACGCCAGAACTATTGCTGAAAAGTATCAGGAACTATAGAACTCATCTGCATGCGAAGAGAACTATCGAAAAAACATGATATGCTGGGACTTGATATGCTAAGTTCACGGGCATCCCAACTTGAAACACTGACGGAGTGTAATTAAATTAAAATTTTACATGAAAATTAAGTCACAATAGCTTTAATTATGAGTCAGGTGTGGATTTTGATTACAGTCGGAAAGTCTAAAAGTACCTACACCCCTTGTTGCATTCACATTGCTTCCGTATTTTAGTCAAGTTCGTTTTCGGTTTGTAGAGTAGACCTACTGAACCCGAAAATAGTCGCGAAATTTCGTTGAAATCAAGAATCAGGTCTTTAGAACATGATTTATTATCTTATGCATTAAAAAAGTCTGCCGCATGTCGGACGACTTGTGGGCTAAGACCACAACCGAATGGGTGCCCAACGCGAGACGTCCGCGTGGCAGACCACCACGGAGATGACGGGACGAGTTAGATGTGCACCTTCCAGATTGGTCAACTGCGGCCAAGGACAGAAAAATCTGGAAAGAAGGGAGGGAGGCCTTTGCCCTGCAGTGGGACAATATGGGCTAGAAATAAATAAATAAATAAATTAAACAAGTTATTAACCTTAAAACGGGTAGTATCTTAAAACTCCGCTACCAATTTCCACAGGCTCATACGCTAGGCCAACATCTAATGAGGTCATACTCGGATGAAAATAGGTGGTGACCCGGTCATAGCAAAACAAAGAGGTAGGTCGTGGGGTTAACGGCCACAGGCTTATGGTGTTTGAAGGGCGAAGGGACAACATGGATTATCGACTTAGGGAAAACTGATTCGGAGATTTGTACGGTCAGATTGGTGAAACTTAATATTAGATATTTGGAATTGAATTGTTTTTGATTCGTGATTAAAATAAACGGGCAAGAAGTACGTGACTGTATCTATGATTGCTATTTTTGAAAAATGTTATTGAGACTTCTGCATGCCTCTTTCAGAACTTAGAGAGTATAAAAATTTATTTATTTATTTATGATCAAATAAATATTATCAATTGTTTAATTCTTTTTCAAACGATCTTAAATCTGAAAAGATGTTTACCGCACTTTTTTATAAATTATCTCACATTTCATTTAGTATTTTTTATCGAATGTTTTCGTAAAGACGTCAGCCATTTGTATGTAAAAAGGCATGTTACTTATATTCGAGAATGTACCAGAAAAGGCAGTTCAACAAAAAATTCAACACGTTATTAATATTGTACAGTCAACGTCAAATTTAATAAACAGAGAAAAATTTTCAGTAGTATCTATTATCATTTAATTTTAATTATTCAATATCATCATTATTACGTTCTGGATAAAAAGTAGCATTTAGGTTATTCCAGGTCAAACTAATAATATAAACCAAGTTTCAGTCAAGTCCGATCAGTAGTTTTCGCATGAATGTACGACAAACATCCATGCATCCACTAATCCATACAAACTTTCGTGTTTATTTATGTAAATTATAATAAGTAGCATTTTAAAATGGCTGCATTGTAAAAATAATAAAAAACTTAATAATCAATATCGATATGAATTATTATATACCTACTTAATATTTATGTAGTTGTTTAAGTTAGGAAGTGTAGATATTTTTTGTTCCTGTGTGTTTCTTTGTTTGTTAAATAAATCATTACAAAAAAAAAAAAAAAACATTGTATAGAAGTTAATAAGTTGAATTATGCCCCATTTGCCAAAAAACCACAAAAAATATTTAGGCATATTCTTATTTTTACAATGTAAAATAATAAACTACAATAAGCAGATTTTGCAGTGTGCAGTTTTAGTAAGTATCGTTTGAAAACTGCAAATATCAAAAACATCACCTGAATTACAAAAATATCAATTTCTGAAGCTAACTGTACAAATACTAACAGTTATTTCACATAACATTATGTAAATACCAGGGGAACGAATGCCGTGCTATTCGGCCTTTAGTTTACTATAATGAATGTAATTGGCTCCAAATGGATTATGTTTTTCTGCTGTAACTAGGTAGTTCGTTAATTACCTGTCTGCGTGTTTTGTTTATAGAGTTACGAAATTTCTACTTTGTAGATCTACTTTTGTCTTGATGGGCACGCTTCCGTCTGCCAGTAGTTTGGATTAGTTGACAGATCGCTTACAACAATCCTTAGATGGCTCAACTGGTTCTAATTGTATTTTATAAATAAAAAAATGAAATATGATCACGACTGTATCCCGGGAGCGGTAGACATTTCTTTCAGATCATTAGGCAATTTTTAGATCTTTTTGAAGATGTCTAAAGGGGTCGTCAGAGGTATGTCCAAATACATACATATTTGGTACATGCCCACTTTTTGCAGAAGCTAACTTTCCATACATGACAGGTTGCAAGCCCATCGACGCTATTAGAGAGCTAACTAGTTTCCTCACGATGTTTTCCTTTACCGTTATAAGCTCGTGTTAAAGCGCATATACATTTTTCGATGCGAAAAGTTCATTGATGCACGGCCGGATTCGAACCCACGACCTTCGGATCGAAAGTCGAGGTACTAATCCATTCGACCAACACGGCTTTTTATAAGGTATTTGTATATGTGTTTGTATTTTATAAGGTTATATAAATAGTGGTTTAGTTTCTGTTAATAAATGAACTATGTTATAATAATTTAGGTTGACTCTTAGCAAAATACTACATTTGAATGTAATCTTGGAGAACAAAGTCTTATTATACAAAATTATACAGAATCAAGTATTCTGGGCGCCATCTTGTCTGGGAGGAATCTGACATTATTTAAATTATATGAAAATAGCTTCAGTTCAAATGAGACAGAAACTAATTAGTGAACTCTCCTTGCATGAATATATTTTAACTTAATCGTAAAATAAGTAGGGATCGATAATTTAAGCGCTCAGCAACAACAACTTCTACAAACCTAGATTTTTTACAGAGCTAAGCAAGTTATACAACGAGCGTTTTATTTTACCTTTTTATCAGCACCAAAGCTAACTTTGTTTCGTTTATCTTGTATACCTAATGTTTATTTATGTGAGAAAGTTCTTAGGTAAATTAATTGCCGCCCACGAACAAAAGAATACTCGATAAGGTTTTCCTGAATAATTTATTGCTATTACTTGTTGAAGCTTCGCTACGCGACGTATACCAATAAATGTACCTAATGAAAACAAGTCGTAATTTTTTTTCATTTTAATCAACTGTCATTGATTTCGTAAGAAGAGAACAATTTCCTGCAGTTTCGACGTGCATTTCTGTTCATTACTCCGAAGATTCTCATCAGATTCTCATTACATTTTAATGGGACCTCTTTGTAACAAACAAATACCTTATTTTCAAAATCGGTCCAGTACCTATTGACGGAATAATCGGTAGAATACATTAAAAAACCTGCAGTGGAACATAAAATCTCCTAGTTTTTTGAAACCAGTTAAAAAGTCAAGATGATTATGAGTTCACGCACGACTGTATTCTCAAGCAGGTACAATTCTTTAGTGATAATAGGTATGTTTATGAATTCGTCGCGTAATTAGTATATACAATTTAAAAAACGCGTAGTGACTGTGCGTTTGAAAAACGTGGTGTGCAAAGGCTAAATACTTTTAATGCCTAAAGATATGAGTTCTTTTTTTTTTCTAAAAAGAATGTCAATTATCTGAAACAAAAGACTTATTTGCTCATTTCCCAATGTACAAGGATCTAAACACTTAACTTGTGAAACATTCACAAAGGTTTAATTTAGCTTACTGTTGAATTTATTAAGTTTCTGAGAGGCACTGAAATTGTGCTCAAATGGCAATAGAGGGTTAATGACAAGGAAATTAAGCATTAACTTGTGTATCTATTCGAGTAATGTGTCAATTTACTTTGCTAAGGACATTTTCACAAAATAAGGCATATGTTACTCAGTGAGACCTTGTAGGCCTAGTAGCATAATGAAGCACGTCATGTGGCGTATCGTAGAGCCGTGTTAGCCGAGTGGGATGGGTGATGGCTAATAGTGCATTAAAACCTTAATTAAATAGTGAGTGAAGCAACCGGACACTGCTAGGTTGATTGCTACTTTAACATACATTATTAAGTTTATATCATTATAACTGCAACTCAATACGAATGAGACTCATTCTTTTTGTAAATGGAATCGGCCATTTTGCATATATCAGAGACTATTAACTGCCAACGACAATTATTGAAATTCCTATTTGTGGAATGGCTTTTAACTGGAAATCTGTTTTATTCAACTTCCTTTTTCAACGTTAAATGCAACGCTTTGTAAGTCCAGAAAAAATAACCATAATAATGTTAAGGACGTTTTAATTGTACCTAGATATACGAATCTATCGGTGGCTTTTTAACCAATGAAAAAGGTGGGTATTTTAAGTTTGCAGTGTGCATCTCTGTGTGTCTGTTTATGGCAACGAAGCTTCCGAACGTCTAGTTTCTCTATACAAACCTTAACTACTTATGCGGGCACCACACATCGGAGTGTTGGAACGTGTTGGTTCCAACACTACATGTGAGGATCGATCTTGGACGGTTATTGGACACAAACGGAGCATTGCCATTGGCCATTCTTTTCGTAGCCAAAGTTGGAACCAAGTTGAAACCAATGTGTGGTGCCCGCATTAAACTGAAAATTTGATAGTTAAAGTATTCCCAAACCAGAATTCAAGTGTTGAATAAAAGAAAAGTCTGCAGCCGCAGTAATATCTGCGGGTTTTATTCTCTCCGAAGCGAAGCCGTAAAACCGGAGGGCAAATAAATATGTATTGTTCCGCCATATTCCATTTACGCGCAGATGTCATCGGCTGTAAAGTTTTATAGGTGGTATTATGAGATTTTTTTGAGTGGAATAGGTAATGTTACTTTGTTTTTCATGTGCCAAAAACATAATTAAGTATTTATACACGACTAAATTTTTTCAGAGAGATTATATAATTATACAAAGATCAATATTGAATTTATTACAAAAATATTATGAAGATGTACCTAGGTATATCGTGTTTTGAGGTCACATCCGTGATATACCTTTTCAAATTTATTAAGAAGCTACTTACCTAATAGTTGTAGCATACAATGAATAATAGTTTTTCATTTACTTCCTTAAAAACTCTTTACTTTTTTTGATGCCATGACGTTCCCAAACAATATAGTAGGATCGCATCGCATCGCATTTGTATGGCGCAAGCAAATTACCAAAGCTATCCATTAATTATTTATTTATTTATTTATGTCTTCTCAAAAATATCCAAAGCCTAAAGATCCCTTCAAAGTTCGTATAATACTAGAGAATATTTATATAAGTACAAGGTAATACTCGTTTCTCTGGCCTAAGGGCAAGTGCACATCGGTTTTTTGAAGTGGGTACGTTTTCTGAAACTTCCGCAGCGATAAAAGTGAAATGTCTAAATTGCTTCCCGACGGTAAGTGTGAATAACTGGCGGGATTATTAAAAAAGAAATGGGACTGAATTTTCATTCACGAGCATTTTATTAATACCGTTAATTAGATAAATAAAGTTTTAGCTTCGTAACTTTTCTCTGTTAATTTGATTTTTCTATGCAAAATTTTATTTTCTAGAAAAACTTTTATTTCTCATGCTTATTAAAAATTCTATTTATAAGTTTAATTAGGGCCTAACGAACGATTAGGGCCGACCTAACCCAACCTTATTCGATATTTTTTTCGGTTCAAGTATATTAAGTTAAGCTACTCACATCATGTTAACTTCTACAAAATGTATACCCACATTTTGTATGGATATACCTCTGACTACCCTTTAGATATATTGAAAGAATTTTAATGACTAAAAATATCTGAAGAATAAATCTTGGAAATACCTACAGCCGTGATAATTTTCATTTTCTATTTCAGTAGGTATCCCTATTAAAAGTATATGCTTGAGCTAATATTTAGTCTGATAACAACTTTAGAATACAGATTTTAACATTGTTGTTATTATTCTAGAAACCTTGAGCTTTATGAGAGTAAACTGACTAGAAACAAGTATACTTGGGTTATATAACAGGAATTTAGGTTTTATTCCATGGTAACAGTATTTTACTTTTTTTTGTATTTTTTTTTAGTATTTTTTAGGAGCAATACAGAGTATAATCAATATTGATTCCTAATTTCATGCAAACTAGATCAGCCATTTCAGCATGAAAAAAATAACATACCTACATAAAACCTCATAACCATTTATAATATTAGCGAAAGTGTGATCATAACCCTAATTTGTGTTAGTATTTTGGGTTCTGGTTTTCATCAAATATTTTGGTGCTGTAAAAAGTCCACAGAGGTTAATCTGAGTTTATGATAACGGTCATTAAAAGTAAGGGCCCAGTTGGGTTTGGGTCATATAGGGGGTTCAGGTCCCACTCTGGTCATAATGTTGTAGAGCGGATGAATGAGAGCCATATTTTGTTTAAAATTGAGGGTATGGTTTGGCTCAAGGTTAAATTAATAAATATCCTTGGACATTTCACACAGCGTCATCTAGTCCCAAGCTAAGCAACTTACCGAATTGTGTTATTATGTGATGAACAGTTACCAGGATAGATCAATCTCTCTCAACAAATCATATAAGTATATAAATAAATATCCTTAGACATTCCACACGACGTCATCTAGTCCCAAGCTAAGCAATTTAATGCTTGTGTTATGGTAACCAGATGACTGATATATTACATAGATACCTACATTTTTTTTTTGTAAATATATACATATTATTATACACAGAAAAACAACCAGACCCGGAACAAATATCTACAGAACATACAAACATTTTGTCAGCGGCGGGGATCGAACCCGCAACCTCTGCGTCTCAGGCGGGCTTTCGCCCACTGCGCCACAGAGGTCGTCAAAACTTAGATAGGCCAATAATAGAAAAATCAAATAGAACACAATCATGCCTTCAATAACTTCACTATTTCCCCTCTACCTGTCAAACGCTGTGTTCAGGCCCTGACGCATTTAAATATCAATAATTTACATCGGCGTGCGAGTTGCTATCTTTTTACCGTCAGGCGCTGAAATATCTACGAGTCACCTTCAAGTTCAAGATGGCGTCCTATTACTTTTCTAACACATCCAACCTCTGTAATATTTCTAATTAAAATTATAATCAATGTATATTTGGGCATTTTACTTCACTATCCAAAGATAGAACATGGTGGCCCATGAGGGGAACTTAAAAGTCAATTAGTCGAACCTGCAAATATCAAAATTCTTCGAGTTGAGTAAGCCAATCTACACCGGACCTGTTGAGATTCAAAATTTCCCCGTCTCGCCAAGCCAAGCCGCAACAAGCAATCATTCGTAAATACTACTACATTGACGGACAAAGGCCACTGGGATACGAAGAGGAATATCTGAGGACCAAAGAAGATTCTCCATCGAGCAGTAGACACCGCTAAAGTGTCACCTCGTGCAGCAGCGTCCGTTGAGAGATAAGTGTCCTTCCTTACCTACTCATATACCTAATTACCATATTCTTACCTAGCTATTCAGAGTGTTAATCCATTTGTGTAGATAAAGTTCATTTCATTGCGAGTTCATAACGTAACAAACTAAAATTCGAGTGCCACACGTCACCGATTCTAGGGGCGAAAAGCACTATTCAGCTATTTATTGATACTTACCTAACTTATCTATTTATCTAGTCGCACTCGCAAGTCTATTAGGTATAATATATTTATAAAATTGTCTATTTGAGCAGAAATTAATTTGCCTATTCAAAATGGCGTCAGAGGATAAGCGTTACAAAGAATTAATTACTAAAAGAGTGTCCGCTAAAGGACAAATTACTAAATTTAAGAAATATTTAAGCAGCATCTCTGATTTTAAAGAATTAAGTAGTATTCAATTAACCGAGTTAACTTTAAGGCTTGCGAAGTTTGAGGCGTTATCGGTTAGGTTTGATGACTTGCAAAATGAAATAGAAATATTAGATCCCGACAATATATCATCGGAAATTGATGAGCGCGATAGCATTGACCGAGAAGTTATCATAAATATAGCTACCGCAAAGAATTTAATTACAAAATTTTCAAAAAAGGATGAATCTGAGCGACGTAATTCCAATCTTGACTCGTCATGCTGTTCAGAACATTGTCATTATCAACAAGATATAGGTCTAAAGCTACCTCAGATTCAAATTAGTAAATTTGATGGCTCGTATTTTCGCTGGCTTGAGTTTCGCGACACCTTTGAGAGTTTGATTCATAATAATGAGCGCATTCCGGAAATAAATAAATTCCATTACTTGTTATCTTATTTGCAAGGCGACGCAGCTAGAATTATATCTAATTTCGAGGTATCGTCCGCGAACTACTCAGATGCCTGGAAGCTAATTTGCAATCGTTACAACAATAAAAGAATTCTTGTAAATCAACACTTAACTTCATTGTTTAATATTAAACAGCTTCCACGTGAATCAGAGCGATCTTTAAGATTTTTAGTGGATCATGTAACTAAGAACTTGCGCGCGCTATCGAGCCTAGGTCAACCGACTGATAAGTGGGATGTTTTGATCATATTTATGCTGTCCTCGAAGCTAGATAGTAATACTTTGTTAAAATGGGAAGAGTGCCGTAATAGCCTAGAGAGCGACGTGCCTACATTAGATTATTTCTTTAAATTTTTAATTGATCGAGCCGATGTGCTTGAATCTTTGTATCGAAACAGTAAGTCTGACGCTAATCATCTAGGTAGGCAATCAACAACCGCTTTACGGCCAGCTTCGAGTATAAATTATACAAACAATAATAATAATTATAATTATCAAAAACAAAGTCAAAATTCCTCAACAAAGTCTTTTGCAAGCTCTTCTGTAAATAGGCCTAATCAAAGAAAGTCTAGTCAGTTAGTTTGTATTATTTGTGATAAAAATCACAGAATTTATGAATGTCAAACGTTTAAAGCAAAGAGTATAGACGAAAGATTGATGGAAGTGAATAGGTACAAGTTATGTCGTAACTGTTTAAGGCAGGGCCATCCTACTAGTGAATGTCGTATGGGGCCATGTATTCACTGCAAACAGCCACATAACAGCCTCCTCCATCGTCCGTCTTCCTACTCACATAACCATTACGTCGGTTATAATGCGGGCGGGCCAGTCGCCGAAATAAGCGCGACAGCTGTCAACTCAAGCGAGCTTGCTCACAATGATGATGATCTGGTATACGATCAAAACGAAGCCAGGGTCAATTATTGTAACGAGCAAGTGTGCAATGATGATTCAGTCTACGAGCAAAACGAGACAATCGTCAACTATGCAACCCAAAAATACTCTAGCCAAGTACTACTGTCAACCGCTATGATTGAAGTGTCGAATCCACTTAGCCATCAAAAGGTTAAGGTTCGCGCTCTGTTGGATTGTGGCAGTCAGTCAACTTTTATCTCTGAGTCTCTAAAGACCAAACTGTCCCTAAAGACGAGTCCCATTGACACTCTAAAGGTCATTGGGATAGGAAATGTAACTTCTAATAACGTTGTAGAAAGTTGCAATTTGCAAATTAAGTCGATACATAACGATTTTCATATAGATTTATCATGTCTTATTCTTAAGCAATTAACAGGTAACATACCAAAGAACCCGATCAATATTCAATCGCTAAACCTGCCTAAAGGTATTCAATTAGCTGATCCGCTATTTTATAAGCCAGGCCCAATAGATGTTTTGTTAGGAGCCGATGTATTTTGGGATTTAATAGGAGCCGAACAAAAATCTTTAGGACTAAATAGTCCTAAATTGATAAGCTCACATTTAGGTTGGATTATATCCGGTCCCAGTTTTCTATTTAAAAATGAAAAAGAATTGACAACAATCAAAGGCCACGATTTCCAGTCTCTGCCGGAAGTAAAATCGCATGCTACAATAACTGATGTAGCTGTGGTCAATTCCTCCCGCTCACCCGGCTTCAAAGAACGTGTTACATAGATTTGTTTACAATTTAAAAATATCCTTGCGATAAGCGAGTAGGTAGGTAGTTTATCCGTCAATGAGCTGTATGAGTCATTTAGCTTATTTATTATTTCTTATCGCTCAAACCCAGTCATTCCCGAACGAATATAAATTGCTCGCAAAAGGAATGTCATTGAGTAAAATATTATCTTTATCTTTCTAAATAAATAAATTAAATAAATAGATAAATAAATAGAATAAATAAACAAAGCATAAACTCAGACTTTCCATTTAAATCAGTTGTTCAAATTTACTTGTGTTTAGGTATTTGTTTGTTTTCGTGTTATATGTATCAATCTTGAAGCGGTCAGCCATTTGATAAAAGATGCATTTATTATGTCTCACAGGCGCATCATAGCGCGTCGAGGCCGGCCAGCGGAAATGTTTACATACCTAGCGATAATGGTACTAACTAACTAACTTCATAGTTGCCGCGAATGTAATAAGTAAATTTCTTAAACAAACCATGAAGTTCTTAATCATTTTGCAAGTCAACAAACTATTAAGTTCATGTTTATTCCTGCTTACCTATACTATACATCGTTATAATTATTAAATCGTCAAAACATCATTTAAGACGTGTTATTGGTAACAGTCACTTAACTTTTGAAGAGATCTCAACTTTGTTTACACAGGTGGAGGCTATTCTGAATAGCCGCCCCTTGTGTCCTTTATCATCCTGTCCTAACGATCTCCTTTCCCTCTCTCCAGGGCACTTCCTTATCGGGCTACCGCTGACGGCGCTGCCTACACCAGTTCTCACCGAGCACAAGGAGCACCAGCTTAAGCGCTACAAACGCATTGAGAAGATTCGCCAACACTTCTGGAAGAGATGGCAGAAAGAGTACGTGTCGGAACTGCAGCAAAGAACCAAATGGCGTACAAACGGCGTGCAACTGAAAATCGGAGATATGGTCCTACTAGCAGAAGACGAAGTTTCGCCAATGAACTGGCGACTTGGACGAGTCCTGCGCCTCATCTATGGACCAGACCAAATACCGCGAGTTGCTGACGTTAGCACTACCAGAGGCTGCGTTCGTCGTTCACTAGTGCGGCTCTGCAAGCTTCCCACTGAAGAGGATATCGCGAGTTGAAAGCTGAGCTTTCAACGGCGGGGAGAATGTTCAGGCCCTGACGCATTTAAATATCAATAATTTACATCGGCGTGCGAGTTGCTATCTTTTTACCGTCAGGCGCTGAAATATCTACGAGTCACCTTCAAGTTCAAGATGGCGTCCTATTACTTTTCTAACACATCCAACCTCTGTAATATTTCTAATTAAAATTATAATCAATGTATATTTGGGCATTTTACTTCACTATCCAAAGATAGAACACGCTGGTATTATAAAGGCTAGCACCCACACAACACATGATATCTACTAGATGTTAAATAATAATCTACATAGATTTTAGATATCAAAGACATGCAATTTATATCTAGTAGATATCTACACCTGGTCTTGAAATCGTCTCAATAAAAAGATATGATTTCATATCTAGCAGATATCTAGAGCTGGTCTGGGCGGAATTGGAATGTACTAGGTACTTAATATGTAGGTAGGTATATTTTATTAGACCATTTTTATGAAGGTAGACACAATTTTTTCATTGGTTCTGTAAGAATTAAAACACGTTATTATGAAAAATTCCCTCGATAAAAAATAAATAGGTAGGTACCTACCTACTATTATACCTATTAAGAAAAATACATTGTTTCGCACACGTACCACTCTAATGCCTCGCTACTCCATACCGACTACCTCGTGTACCTACGTTGTGCCTCTAAAATTCTGAATAGAAAGCAACGAGATCATTATTTGTATGAAGAAAAAAACTAGGTACTCTATTTCTATTTCTACAGCTGCCCGTATGAATTTCGCGCTAGGAGGCGCTAGGCTACCTGGCTACCTTGGACGTTTACGTTTCGTTTCATTCATTACAAGCAAATCATAATTTGTGCTGGTTCATCATCGGTCGATCATCGCGTTGTCAATCGACACTACAAAAATAGAAGGTGGTAGGTAATTTTCTTGTACACTGTAATTTTAAATTATTGTGGCAAGTTTTGAGCAATACCTACGGCCTCTGATGGTGACAGGCAAGTGACAGGTTTATACCAAGCGTTGTCATTGTCATGCATTTTTTTTTTCAAAAGTGAACTCGAGACTCGAACGAAACGCGGTGGCGGTAAAAAAAAAAACGTCGAAAAAAAAATGTTGAAAATTTGAAATGAATGAAAGAAAAAACTGTGATGTGGTGTGATCCTCAAAGCCTGTGAAATCAAAGAATTGTCTCTTGAAGATTATTTTCAATTCTTTTCTTCCACGGGCCAACGGCGGCGTGCCCTGTGTTTAAATTTATTTGCTTGTTAGTGTAAATTCCAGTGTAATTCCAGTGGTTTCATGTGAGTGAAGCTGTTTCGAAACGGTGAACGAATACCAAAAGTAAGAATACCTTTATACTATGTAATTTATGTTTATGTGTGGTGTGCTGTGCATCAACATTGTTGATGCATGGCCCCCATCACCATAGGTCAGGACAAGCTTGTGAACGGAATGCGTTCCTTATTCAACTCGCCGTCACCCGCCAGATTTCGCCGCCTATTATGACGCTGCGACCGCTGGTGATGAGGCACGGAGTCAAAAAAAAGCGACTGCTTGTCTGTTTTCAGTTTAGAATTAGTGTACTGTGCTAGTGTCGTGCGTAGGTCTCCTTAGATGACGGTAAACCGCACACCGTCTCCCAGCTGCTTAGCTGGGGTTGGGGTTGAGGCGATAGTGATCTGGTGCCGGGGTGATTTAAATAAGTAAACCTGGGGGCTCTACACGGAGTACTGTCTATACAGAGTTCATGAACATAATAAGTAGGTAGACTGTATTAAAGTACAATGTATTTGAAACATCACAACACTTTGATGGTCCAGTGACAGATGGTTTAATACCCGATAGGCAATTTAGAAAGGCTACCTGTAATGGGTTTGCTGTTAATTTGCAATCAGCTGCTGATCGTATATTTGGGTTGAGGGGCACTAATGAAATTATTAAGATTATGAATTGTTGAAAAAGATGGCAAAAACTTTGTTGTTGGTCAGAAATTTACAAAAAAAGAAGACTTGTTTTCTACTCCGTGTGATTCAAGTCTGATTGGAATGTACTTCATCAGTCAGTTGCATTGCATAAAAACACTGTACTTATTAGATGATTTAGAGGAAAAATATTACAGCATGCCTTAAACGAAAACAAGAGTTGATGGTTTCATGTTGTATCGTTATTACAATAATAATTATTAATTCCGTTTACAAGGTACCTATTCAATAGAAAACTCAATTTCTGCTGGCTATCAATTATTTTGTGAGCCCTTGTATTTATCCCTTGATTTTTTCAGATGTACATCATTGGTTTATTTTTGGACACTAATGAGGTTGAGGTCGTCCCTGAAGAATGGTTGGAAAATCCCTCAACATCAGTGAAAAGTACCACCCAATGTTGGTGGCCACCTTACAAATCAACTGCCAAAGCTGTAAGTAGCAGGGAAGAAGTAGATACCAGGACATGGAGTGAATACTCCTTGAAAATACGGTATATAGATACGGTATATATTTTATTTGGTGGTAAATATTTTCATCATCATCAGCCTGTGAAAGTTTGCTGCTCCACATAGGCCTCCCACATAGAATGCCGCGATCTTGAGCCGCCACCATCCATAGGCTTCCTGCGACCTTTAAAATGACGCTCCTTGATTATGCACTGTCACTAAAACTGTTTACTGTGATTAAAAAATAACAATGTATGACATGAACAACAGAACTTGACCTAAGTCACTGGTCAAAATCTTAATTGCTGTTGTAAGTTTGACCGATGCTACAGTGACAGTGACTAACAGTGAAAAAAATAAATCCTTAGCTTCCTAGTAATTTTTCCAGATTCGGCACCTATGCTGTGAGTCTGTGACACATACATATTTCTAGGAGAAAGTAATAAATACCTACATTATATATTTTTGTTCTGTTTTTAGAAACCATTGATGAGGCAAGGAAAAAGTTGCCCAAGGCTACAGAAACATCCAACATAGATAGCGATGATGAAATCCAACTTAGAAGAAATTCTTAATAGAAGATGATCTGACAGTGACAAGTGAAGATGAGTTAAATGAAGAAACTACTATATTACCAATGCCACCCCAATACTCAAAGAAACATTCAAACCAAGCAGCAGCCAAAAAAACACCTAAATCCGTATGCCAAGACCATTCACTTGCAAGAAATGTTAACCAAGGTTCTCCTTCATCAAGAAATGTCAGTCAAGAGTGTTCAACACCACGCAGTACACCGAACATCACTATTAGGAACAAAGAGTGTTCGTCGCCACATTCGTCTAGCAATATGATGATTAGCCACCAAGATTTTTCATCAATAAGAAACACTACAGTTAGGAACCCAGATTGTTCATCTACTCAATACATAACCTTAAAAGAACAAAATCAGGACCTTCAGTCTAGGAGTGGTATGTATGCTGACAGCATTCATGTGAGGCGGCCTTTTGTCCCATGACTCCTTATATAAGTTTGAATGTAAGTAGATGTATAATAACATTAATATTTCTTTCAGACCCTCTAATGTCGTTACGGAGAGATGTTTTGGACATAAAGTTTAAACTAAATACACTAATGGAATCATTTGATGATCTGAAAGATAAAATACTAAATAGTGTCCTTAGTACTGGAGTAACTGAACAAAACGCTGAAGAGTTCAAATTCTCATGGGTTGGAGCTAAAAAAAAAAAGTTTTTTCCTCCTTGAGGGTTTTTGAGGCTATGTCAGGTACAGTACAATTATTTACTAAACCATAATTTGTTTTGTGCTTGTAATACCTTACTATAATATATTATCACCTGTAGGTATGACAATTATAAACTGACTGTGGTTTATTTTTATTTTAGATGCAATACGAGCTTGCTTCGTAGAATCAACCATACAAGAAATTTCCATACATGTGAAAACATGGCTGCGGAATGCTCCCATGCGTGTTCTGCTAAAACATAAAAAGAATAATGGCCTTCCTATGTAAATTTAATCCAAACTCTTTTTAAGATCTACCTACTCTGGAAATGTTAAATATAGTCTATACCCTTTTTCCTCTTAAGGTGCCTGTATGGGTGAAACTAGCGCCACCGCCGATTTTATTTTATTATTACGTTGAACAAAGGAATTTAAAAAAACTGAATGTACAGTTTATGAAATCTATCATAAGTTCTTTTTTAATACCTATGTAATAGTTTCATTTTGTATAGTTTCGGAGGAATAGCGAAAACAGAGTTTGGTGGCCACCAAGTGCAACTTCGCTATATCTCCTAATAAACTTTTTTTAACTCCTAATTTCTTTAATAAACTCCTTTGAAAATACCTGCGGCTTTTTTTTCAGTTTTAAATAATAGAATGTACTTATCTTATAACTTCCACTCTAATCACCTAGAAGACGTCTAGAAGATATTCCACATACTTTCTAATGGACGTATAGCAGATAATCTACAAGATGTCTTCCATACGCATAAAATCGCCTAGCAGATATCTAGAAGATATTAGGACATGTTCTATTAGAGGTTTAGCAGATAATCTAGAAGATATCTTCCATGTGTTACTAGCAGACATCTAGAAAACATGTCTAGTAGATACGTAGTAGATATACATTTCCAATGTCTAGAAGACATTTAGGAGGCGGACATAGAGTCATCTACAAGATGTCTACTATACTACTTGTAAATATCACAAGATATCTCCTAGATGTAAGCACAAATATTTAGTAAATGTTTTATAGATATTCTGTAGACATTATGTGCTGTGTGGGCAGTGACGCAACATTGTACTTTGCCGTGTTCCCACAAACGTTTCAATCAACACGTCAAGTGTCAGCAATGGCTGTTGCTTGACGACTGACGTTGCAAAGTGACAACTGACTTTCAGTAAACATAGCAGAGCAGGCTGATGGGTTTTATTGGGAACCAATTATCATTGACTGACGCCTTTGCGACTATTTCAGACGATTTAAACAGTGCCTGTTTGTGCTATTCTTTTTGTGGTTGTAGGTACAAGCCGATTTGGGAGCGGAAAGATAGTGTGCTAACTTTAATATAATGTAAGTTTGTTTTTTGATAAGTAAAATGGTACCTACTTACTTAGATATTATTTTATAAATAAAAAAAATTGGCACAAAATATTGGCTCATTATGGGTACCTTTTTTTTTGTAGTTTGAAAGTTTTGTTCATAACAAAACCATTAGGCATATTTTGAAGAAAAATATAATCCAATTTATAAAGGTAGGTATACTGAAATCACAGTAATCTATCATTAATAATGACTATATTTGTTTATCTAAAAATAAAAAATCTCTTAATTAAACTAAAAATAGATGAATCGCACAAACCCTACCTTTTACATATTTTTATTCTCTATCCTCAAAAATGTTAATCTGAGTAATCCCACAAAGAAACGTCTACAAAACTTGCATTGCCGGCTAAAATACTATCCGTGATAAAAGTCGAAGTTTTACAGTTTGAACGTGTTTAACATAAAATGTTCTCAGAACTTGGATCAGCGCTGTTGAGACTTTTAAAAGAATCTATCGTAGACGTTAAATTGAAAATTTCCAGAGATGAACTAGTTTTAAATATTTATGTTTGGAACAGAAGTTGATTTGTACCTACAGCATTTATAGGTGTAAGAAATGTAAAAGACCTAGAACCTAAAAATAAGTACCTAGCTCTTTTGGTGGATTTCATATCGCGCACCGCTCAGCCACTCACCTCTTTTGTTTTTATTTTGGAAGGTAAGCTTTTAATTCTAAGTACCTAAGGCTTTAGTTCAAAGTCGTATAAAATCCAAATATCCGCAACAATAAAAATTAAATCATATAATCTAAAAGTAAAAAAGCTTTCGTGTATTCAGAGGCGAATTTATTTGATATGTAAATGAAGCGCGGTACATAACAGTAACCAGCACATAAAGGTCACGACGCGACACTGGAGAATGTCGCAAACGGGTTAAATGTGTTAATTCAAGCTAGGATTTTGAGTCTCATACCATGAAAATAAATTAAGTATAAATTAGGTATATTATTTGTGTAGATATTCTAAGTAGGTTTATTCTTTTGTTAGGTATATTTATATTTCTTAACTCAGTATATTTTCTCTTTTATCTCTTGTATGGAGCTGCACATTTTTTCAATCCACAGCTGTTTAATAACCTCTCTCTATAACCCAAGCTTTTCTGTAAGAAAACTCTTTCAGGGTTAAGCTCGCCTATGTACATAGCCTTTAAGTATCTATGTCGTTTGTTTTCTATTTTGTGTACAATAAAGAATTAAAAAATTTAAGAATTTAAGAAAATTATCTTTTCAATTGGTTAGAAAATTCTTCTAGGAAGTTCCTAGTTCTAGGAAGATATATTGATCCTAGTAATAGTTGCATTTGTTTAATTTTTTAGCTTTTGCTACATAGCTGAACCAGATTTTAACAGTATTAAATCGAAAAATTTAATCGCTTACTTAGGTATTTATTTACTTTTTGATCATACAGTAAAATGATTTCATGACGCTACGTAAGAGAGAAAAAAAATATTTTAAAGTTTTTTCCCACTGGGATAAGGGCAGGGAGATGATGTACCTACCTTCCTACTATTGCAAAACTTTTTTTTTTCTAATAATCACGAGGAATTTTAATTTTGCCTATGACATCGTTAAAATTTCAATGCTAATTGATAGATAAATAAATAGATCAGTTTATTGTAAACTGTTGAAATTTTTACAAAAGTGGTAGGTTTGTGTTTAAATATAAGTGCAAACAGTTTGCAATTTCAAAATTTGGAATTTGGATATCAAGCCGATACATACGAGTAGGTAGGTAGACAAAGAAATAAATAAGTACCTACTTAAATTATTTCACTACTTACAAAAGCAAGCTCAGGGCGCGTTCAAACAATCAATTTACACGTCAGGCTTCAAACTCCCAGTTCAGCCCTAAATGTTAGGACTGTTTCAACAAATTACCTACATGTTACTTTTGTTTTGACGTATTGTTTAGACATTGTTTTGAGCGTATTTGTTGTATTTGTTACTGAAGGTCGGATTTACGTTCTAATTAGTTTTAGGTTTTGTAGCTTTGTTTTTCGGTTGCTCAACACATTTAACAAAAAAGTTTCAGAGTAATTGATACGTAAGATAAAATAATAAGTATACCTACATAAACCTAAAATAGATAGGTCTATCTCTTCAGGCAGTGTGTTTTGAAGTAAGGATCTAAGACGAACTATGTAGACTAAATAATTGCCTAACATAATATTCATATTCATATTCATTTATTCATTGTTTCAAGTTGGTACATAAGGTCTTAAAAATTAGGTTTGGCCGCAACAAGAGCCCCGTTGGGACACCGCAATGTTTAAGGAAATAGTAGTACGTAGTACCTAGATACTATACAATAACAATAATGCAATTACCTACCAATTACTTAAGTACCTAGGTACTTATATAAAAGAAAGAAAAATCGTTTATTTTGTAGGACGTCAGTTCAGTTAAAATTAGGTAAAATTCGATTAAAAAGTTTGGTAAGTAGTACGTTTAGTTTTTTGGTAAGTACAAAGCAAATATTCCACTTTGTGAAAGGTGTAGGTAGGTTCTCAACCTGTAGGTAGGTATCCATTATTTGAGGCAACAAACATATAATATTAAATCGAGGTTTAATTTTTATCGTCAAATCCAATTCGAAAAACCCATTTTAATAAATTATCCCTTTTCAATAAATAATTCTCCAAACGTACCGTTTCATCTTTTAATCAATGGATTTTGAGGTAAGCTGTATAATCCTTTGTTTAGAGATCGTATTGCAAAAACCGACCTCGGACCGTGTTTCTAAATCTTTGGAAACCTCGAAAATATCCTTTTAAGCTTGCTGTAGGGAATTTCACTGTGCATTTTAGTATTGTAGGTAGGTACCTACCTCTATTTTATTGTAGTATTCTACTTTAGTACACTCTCTAGTGTTCTAATATTTAAGTACAGTCAGCAACGAATATTGATGTATATTTTAAGACACTTGTGCAGAGACATTTAATTTTATAACTATATTTTGTTATTCATAATATTATGATAACCTTTTCTATAGAAAAGTCGGCCGCTAAATCTTGTGGTTTATTATTGGTATGAGAGTAAAAAGAAAAACACTAGGTGCACATAGAATCTTGTTCATTATGGATGAATGAACAATATCAAACGTTTTATAACGCCATGAATATCCAATATGACGACTGATCGCGATCATAAAAAAAATACATTTTATAATTTAGCAATCAAGATCATATCGGATTTCGAATCGCTATAATTACTTAAAACCATGTATTTGGTGCTCTTATATTATTTATAAATTAAATACCCTTAATTTATTAGCGTGACGTTTCAACTCGATTGCACCAGCGCTTGTGAAGGAAAGACTGTAATATTGGAGGTACCATCACAGCAAAAAGGCGTATGTTTAATTGCCAACTTTTTTAATAATCCACTTTTGTTGCTGACTGTCCTTTTTGCACTATTGCGTATAACTGTACAGTTTTGTTGTTTTAGTATTTTAGCGCCACCGTTTCCTAGAGTGAAGTTAGGGCGCTTCGCGTGGCTAGATTTTTCAAGCTCGTTAGTGTAAACCTAAGCCAGTGTTAGTCGTAAACTTTTTATTAGCTATAAGGTTTTATTATACCGACATAACTTTAAAGGAGCAGAGATTACGTATTTTTATTATATAATACTTTTGCTAAGTTATTGTATAAGCAGTCAAAATAATTTTCACCATCGACTTTAGAAAGAGGAATCGTAACCTAAGTCTAACTTGTTCGTTTTAAATTCAGTTTAACATGTTATTTTGTTGGTAACGTAACGTTCTTTAAAATATTAATTCTGGCAACATAAAAAAACCCACTGGGGCACCACCACAATAGTCGATTCATCAAGAAATTACCAAAGAAAACTAGTAAAAATGCCTGAGCTTAGACTCAAGTCTAAGTGCAAACTCTCAATACGATTCTATTTGCCCATCTAGGACTAAGGCTCGTAATCAGTACCTACATATATAAGTAGGTACTCATATTTCGTAATGAAAATAACGAACCAATATTTTGTCAAAGTGTCTACTAAAAAAACCCAAAACCAGGTAAGTAAGAGCGAAAAAAACCATTTATTACTAGTCCTCAAGGATCACTTCGAAACGTCTTACATGTTAGGTGATTTTTTTTTTTTTTTTTTTTTTTTATTTATTTAAATAAACAATTTACATAAAATAACATTTCGAAGACGTCTAAAAAACCGCAATAGGTTTGTCTTAGACGCTAACTTAATGATATTCCTCATTACAATATCTTAACTAAAAAATTTACGTAGCACAGTAGCAAAAGTAATTCTAAAGAAACTTCGAGCGCACTCACATTCCAATAATCCATAGCTGCGATGACCTACATTCGCAAGATAAAGGGTGTAACATAATGACCGCACTGATGCATGTGACTGATATTATAACATTTTTACGTTTTACTAAATAAAAATAGATACATAAATACCATATAAGTATTAATGTGTAAAATACATACATTACATAGTGTTACCAATTTAAATAGTTATGTGTTATGACTAAATAAATAATTACATACTTAGGTACACAAATAATTACGATATATTTAAAAATAATTGTTTTATACGATTTTTTAAGTTCTTAATATTTATGTTATCTATGAATTCGGGGGGTATCTTATTCTTTAGTCTAGGAATAATATAATTAGTTGTCCTTTCTCCATAAAAATTTTTTGCTGAAATTGTTTGAAGCTTTTTTTGTTTAATTTGTCTCGTGACTATCCTATGTGTTTTGTAATTATTATGTTTGAAGAAATTCTCTATAAGCAATTGCATTTTAACTCTTTCGTGTATGGGTAATATTTTATAATGTTTTAGTAAGCCAACATAGTCATCTCTGTATCTTTCGCGTATTTTTTTAGGTACTATCGCTTCAACTAGACGTATTTGTAATTTAAGAATTCTATCCAGGTATGTACTAAAAGTGCGTCCGTAACTACTCAGCCCGTATTGAATTATGCTTTCTGCCAGAGATTTATACATAGTTAGCAGTATAGTATAAGGTATTTTATACTTCAGTATGTAAAATTTTGCGAGTATAGCTCTTAACTTATCACATACTCGATCTATAGCCTGAAGGTAGCTCTAAACTAAGCTTGAACCTTTGGATCAAGCAAAGAGCTTCAAAAGCATTAATCAGAGCTCAACACAAACAGAACGTGCATCTCAGCTCGACGTTCCAAACTCGAAGCGCAATTTAGCTTTGCCTTGAATTCCGTTGTCAGTGTGATTGGAAAGTTTGATGGACTGTTCGTTTGGATGGGGCTTTAGGGTTAGCAAAACTTTGTGTCGGGGTGGTTTTGAATGCAAAATGGCTTTAGGTTCTTGTATGCACAGACACACTCCGTATACAATATACCTAATATATATACCTGTTTTAAGTTTAAACATGACCTACCCAGCTACCTACGTTATAAAACTAGTATAATACGAGTATGTGAAACAGCATGTCGCCGACAACACACTGCTAAGTAGATTTCTAAAATATTAGGTTTAATAAAAACTATCATAATTACTAAAATATCTACATAAATAAAACAATGGTCAATACGGATTATTTTTCCATGGTCTTACCTGTGATTATCCGAATAACCTGAGAGGATGGTTTAGGTGATGGGCAAGCCCATTCTATCTCAACAATGTCAAATAAAACTGCAAGTTATAGCAACAGTAAGTATAGACAATTTCCAATAAAATACAGCAACCAAAACGTACTTTTAAAAGCAGCAATAAAGTAGCAGTAACTCGTTTCAATCCCATCTACAAATTAAACTTGCTTTAATTCACTTAGAACAGAGAGCAGTGCAGCTTAATTTATTTAGTTACCTCTGGCTAAAAGATTTTACCTTATTACAGTTTCTTTGAGAGTTCGTTTATACAATCTACTTTTATGTTACCTGTTTAGTATTATAAACTTAGGTATATACCTACTCATCATTCTCCTGCCCTTCTCCCACGCTAAGTGGGGTCGGCACAGCATGTTTTTCTCTTTCACTCTCCTCTATCACTCGTCAACTTTGAACTCACTTCTCTTACATTCATATACTCTTTCACACAATCTATCCACTTCTTTCCCGGCCTTCCTTTACTTGAATACTCATCCACATTCATACTCAAAACTTTTTTGGTAAATGTCTTTCATCCCTCCTCATTCATATATATATACTTAGTACCTACCATGTTGAGTAATTCCGAGACACAGTTTAAATAAACTTCCGCGTAACTTCAAAAGAACGCTTTGTGGAATGGAATAAAGTGTAAAACCTAACATTTTTCCTGATGTATTCAACTTTGAGGCCTTGTCCGCAGATCTGGGTATCCAGGTCAAGCTAACACGACGAGGACTTTTGTCCCACTTGGGTCTTTAAATGTGAATTAATGCTGACAAAGTTCTCAGTTTATATGAAAATTTCTAAAGCGTTTTCTTTATTTAAAGAAGTATAAATTAGTCCGTAGGGTTTCAATAAAAATTACCTGAAATTCAAATGATAAGGGAAAAGTGCCGTTTTTGAACTAGTGATAGTGTTTGACGCATATTGTATGTTTTGTAAGACAGTTATGTATTTAGTTATTATCATAAATAATAGATGGCGCGATCAGCACAGAAGTTAGATAGATCTCGCTGACGAAAACGCACTGTCATCCTTTATATAGTCTAATGAATCAATGTAAATTCGGTCTCACAATAAACCAGTATAACCAACCTACTATATTGTGTTTCCCTGATTGGATCGACCTTGACTGGTCACCCATCCTATCCATCACCGCACAGGCTTTTATAAGCACTTCGGTGTACAGATAGGAAAATGTTCCGATGTGTAAGTTTGTACCAATATAAGCAACTAATATGCGCATTTAGTTCTTTCAGGCAACACCTGGTATTTATAGAAGTAGAAATAAACTTTATGATCTGTATTCTACAAGGGAACTAATGCTCCACGATCCTTCACATAACCTTTACATTAAGAATTATTCTAAAACATTCAAAAAAGTATGTCAGGTAGCAAAATCAATGTTTTTAAAAAATAAAATTGAAACAGCACCTAACAAAATTAAAGCCACTTGGAAATTGATCAACAATGAGACTGGTAAAACAAAACGTGGCCACAAACAGATAAATCTAAAAGTAAATGATCATTTATTAACTAAAAGCGATGAGGTCGCTCACGCATTTGATAATTTTTTCTCTAATATACCACATGTGTGGTGACTCAATCATTAAATTCATCCGCCACTATAGCATACGGCCTTTTGGAATCCAGTGTTGTTCAGGGTAATAATGAATTCAGGTTTAGTTATGTTAACGCAGACAATATTGTCAAAATATTTAAAACACTGAATATTAAAAACACTGAAGATTTATGGGGGATTTCGACTAAGATATTAGCTACTATTGTTGGGGATATTGCTCCATGTTTAGCTTATATCTTTAACAATTGCGTTGACGAGGGAGTTTTTCCCAATCTAATGAAGATGAGTAAAGTTATTCCTTTATTCAAATCTGGTAATGAAACTGACCCCGCTAATTATAGACCAATATCGATTCTGCCTGCGTTAAGTAAAATATTTGAAAAACTAATTCTTAATCAACTGCTCTCTCACTTTAATCTCAACGGACTTTTACACCAGCACCAATTTGGATTTACGAAAGGTAGATCAACAACCGATGCAGGTACATTGCTTCTAAAACACATATATGAGGCCTTTGAGAACTCGCAAGACGTAGTCGGAGTTTTCTGCGATCTGTCGAAAGCCTTCGACTGCGTATGTCATGCGACTCTAATTTCTAAATTAAAGTACTATGGTGTCGTAAACCAAGCTATTAACCTGATTAGATCTTATCTTTCTGAGAGACTCCTTAAAGTTGAAGTAGGAGGTAAAAAGTCTTCAGGGTCAGTTATTGATATGGGTGTGCCACAGGGCTCGATACTAGGCCCTTTTCTGTTTTTAGTGTACATAAACGACCTTCCTTCCTTTGTAAAAGACATGTGTGACATTGTTCTTTTTGCTGATGATACATCTTTGCTTTTTAAAGTTGATAGGTCTAAGGATAATTATGATGTTGTTAATGCCTCTTTAGCCCAAGTCTCAAACTGGTTCACTGCTAATAACCTCTTACTTAATGCCAAAAAAACTAAATGTATTAAATTCACTTTGCCTAACGTGGTTCAGAGACCTACAAAAATTAAATTAAATGGGGAAGCACTTAATCTTGTAGATTCAACTGTTTTCTTAGGTCTTACAATCGACTCCAAAGTGCAGTGGGGTCCGCATATTGAAACACTTGCAGGTAGGCTTAGCTCCGCGGCTTACGCAGTGCGTACGATTAGGCAACTTACTGACGAAGGAACAGCTAAGTTAGTATATTTCAGTTACTTCCATAGTGTGATGTCGTATGGTATTTTTCTTTGGGGTAAAGCAGCAGATATTCAAACTATTTTCGTTTTACAGAAGCGAGCTGTCCGCGCCATTTACAAAATGAAACGTCGGGACTCTTTAAGAGAGCGTTTTAAAGAAATAAATATTCTTACTGTTTTTTCGCAATATATTTATGTAAACTTATTGCACACTCACAAATATATAAACAACTTTAAGAAAAAAAGTGATGTGCACAAAATTAACACTAGAAATAAAAATAAATTATGTGTGCCTAAATTTAGACTAGAAAAAGTAAACGGTTCTTTTATGGGAAATACTGTACTTTTTTACAATAAACTCCCAATCAACGTAACTAACCTACCGACTCGAAGGTTTAAAACGTACATAAAGAATATTCTTGTAGAGAAAGCGTATTATTCCATTGAGGCTTTTATTAATGATAAAATTGCGTGGCCTGATGTCGCTGTGCCCCTCGACGGTTGATGGTATACAATATCTTTACTACCTTGATAAGTAGGTACCTACCACTTAAGTCGGCCAAGTGTAGCGTGTGATGCCAGACAACATTTTGTTGAGGTGTTATCTTGTTAAGTTTACAATTACTTTTACTTTCTTTGACATGCCTTACTTTGTTCGACTGGCTTCCCACTGAAGCTTGACTATTTAGATTAAGTATTTTAGATTGTTAAGGGATCGCTTTTAAAAAAAAGCTAGGCCCACACCACCAGGTTCTTGCCTGATTCTTTCCCTGGTGTAGGGAGTCGCGTTGGAACAGGCATTAGAATCACCTAGCATGTAAAACGATACTTAAGTGATCCTTGAGGTCCTACAAGAATAAATGATTTTTCTTTCTTTCTTTCTTTCTTTCAAATTCTTCTTTATTTAATTTGCTTTTACTGTTATCTGTTTGAATAGAAACACTAAATTTTAATGTGGGTAATTTCAAGTTCCGTGGATTGCAAAAGTCAAAACTCTCTTAAAACATCAGTTTCTACTTATTTTTGATCATGACGCTACTGTCCTAAAATATCGGGATCCTCTAAAATCCACAACATTAATATTAATAATCATGATAGTTTTTTAATACTTGGAATTCATGATGATGTTCAAGAGGACATCAACAAGAAATTTTCTTGCAGATAATCATTGAATATACTTACCAAATAGGGCCAAAACCTTTTTGTGAGGTTTGATAAATTACTAGTCCGAGGCATATGATTGATCGCCCACTTTTTGCAGAAAGGGACACGTAATTTATTAGGCCTTCCGATAATCCCAATTTTGATATCGCAAACTTCAAAATATTTATGTAAACTACTATCTGATTTTACTCAGATATCGGGATTATCGGGTTAAAAGTTACACAATCACAATAAAAACATTTACATAATGAAGAATTTTATAACCTAGGTGGGTACAAACGAATGACAGAAAAAAAGGTAGCCCCTCAGTATTTGCTACAGCAGTATAAGATTGCTGGAGCGCTGGTTTCCAGTCAACATTCAACATTTGAGAAAGTATATTAGTTGTCATAATATGTAACAGTTCATATTAATGAATCAGACAAAGGTATTACCTAGGGACCATTTTAGACCCTATTATCTTACCGCCTACTCGACACAAAATAATCCTTTAATCCCGATGTGTCTCGTTTTAAACTAAACACCAACGTTCTCAGAATTATTGGATTAGACTAAGCTCTTGTTTTGTTATCGCGACATTATTTCGAGTCTACCAGGTATATTAAATTGATAATCTAAACATAAACACCTCAGTGGTAAAGGGTGTAAAAATTACACTTTCAAAATCTGAAACTAGAGACCAAAAATCTGAAAGTGTTTTAGTTTTCTTTCACTTCACAAAAGATAGATCTTGCAAAGTGGTCAGTTATTAAAAATATTATTTCTCTTGCCTCATTTCAGAAGCTTTCAAAACAGTTATGACATTTCATGAATGCGAACCATTTTAAATCCAATTTCCTTCCACAAGATATTCCACACAGCGGCGTCTCAGTTAAGAAACTTAATGCTTGTGTTTTGGTAACCAGATGACTGATACGTGTACCTACTTGTAAACCTTTTTTTTGTATAAAGTTAGAAAAACACTCAACACCACGTGTGATACAATAAAGTGTTAATTCATTCATTCATTTAATATCTGCAATACTTACAAAACAATTTTATTGTCCTGCAGCGGGAAATCCAACCCGCAACCTTCAGCGTTTCAGACTCACTCAGATTGTCATAAGTAATCAAAACCAAGTGGTCATTTTCATAATTTAGACTTTTTTATAGGTAAGAACCTGGTTGAGTTTTCGGAAGTAATAATATTACACCCAGTATAAAAGCTTAAGATTTTAAGAGAAGTTTGTCGAGCTATTCTGAAAGCCTTTTCAAATGCACAATACTGCCGTTTTGTTTAACGTTTAAATTCACAGGAAGGCAGAAGTTTGGGCAGAAGGTAGAAGTAGAGTCACGCAGCTCTTTAGAATATTGTATATGATTTATTTTTAAGATTTGTAATGTTAATAATAAGTAGTTTCGGAGATAACCCCAAACATACAAACAAACCAACTTTACCTCTTTATAATATTATTATTAGTATAGATAGTATAGTATTATAGAACCTTGAACACGTTTTAATTATCAATTAATATTACAGGTGCATGTAGAAAGGGTCTAAGCTTGCGTAATCCGTTCTTGCCAGGTTCTTGCCTGATTCTTTCCCTGGTGTAGGGAGTCGCGTTGGAACAGGCATTAGAATCACCTAGCATGTAAAACGAAACTTAAGTGATCCTTGAGGTCCTACAAGAATAAATGATTTTTCTTTCTTTCTTTCTTTCTTTCTTTCTTTCCGTAAATTGCGAGAGCTAATCCTATACTAAGCGATCCTCTCGAGTCCTAATGGCGGCGTAAGTATTGCAATATACTACTCGTGTTCAAGAGGGCGCGAAGTTCAACGAATTTTAATATGTAACCATTACTGCCGTATTCCCCGGGTTATTGTTAAACTTTTTGATGACCTCTGTAGTGTGTGAAGCAGTGGGCGAAGGCTCGCCTGAGACGCGGAGGTTGCGGGTCGATTCCCGCCACAGGACAAAATGTTTGTATATTCTACAGATATTTATTCCGGGTATGGATGCTTTTACGTATGTAAAATAAAACCGGCCACAGAATTTTTTTTTGGCCACGTGGCCAAACTTCTCATTTAATAACTAAGCATCGAGAATTTGACATAGCCTCTAATAAACTAATTTATCTTCTTTACAACGCCAACTAAAAATGTTAAAGAAAGCGTCAAGTCAATATCAACAATTAATTTTACTTGTCCTTCTGATTTATATATTGCCCACTAATTTACTAAGTCGGCCACGGAATTTGCAACTCATCACCGTTTTACGTTTTACAGCTTCAATACAAGCTCCTCAAAAATTAAATATTCAAGCTTCAATAGACAACATCAATAATTATAACTTAGCATGTAAAATAATACTTCATATTCTTTTATCATGAAAATAGCCTCTGTACGATTTGGCGCGAGTGCGCGACATGACAGCAACCGGCCATTTGCACCAATCAGAGAGATATAAATGATTGTATTTCAATACACAAATTTATGTTTATAAATAACGTGTTTTATTATGTCTGTCCTCAATAGTTCATATGTAATAATAGTAGCAGAAATTACTTAGGTTGTATCCACCCAGATCGAAATCAGTTGGTTAGGTTAGGTTTGAACAGTGACCACTAATGCGCGAGGCGAGCGAGCGTAGCGAGCGTGCCGCGGCAGCGGCCGCCGAAGCGCCAATAAAATGTGGAATAAAAGTAATCGGCCACCAAGATCGAAATCAGTTGGTTAGGTTAGGTTTGAACAGTGACCACTAACGCGCGAGGCGAGCGAGCGTAGCGAGCGTGCCGCGGTAGCGGCCGCCGAAGCGCCAGTAAAATGTGGAATAAAAGTAATCGGCCACCAAGATCGAAATCAGTTGGTTAGGTTAGGTTTGAACAGTGACCACTAACGCGCGAGGCGAGCGAGCGTAGCGAGCGTGCCGCGGCAGCGGCCGCCGAAGCGCCAATAAAATGTGGAATAAAAGTAATCAGCCACCAAGATCGAAATCAGTTGGTTAGGTTAGGTTTGAACAGTGACTACCAACTCGCGAGGCGAGCTAGCGTAGCGAGCGTGCCGCGGTAGCGGCCGCCGAAGCGCCAATAAAATGTGGAATAAAAGTAATCAGCCACCAAGATCGAAATCAGTTACATTCCCTATGCTGCCTTGTGCTTGAGATGACACAATGCTCTTATTCAAAATGAAGTGTTTAAAAAATTTATGAATACTAACATGATTCTCATAAACTATTATGAAAATAAAGTTATGAGTAGTGGCTTTAATATACTATTTGATGACAATTTTAGGTAAATTTATCGATCGATAAATGTAGGATGACTTACATTTTAAACATGCTAAATTATAAAATTAGAAGCTAAAAGAGTTACTATTTTGGTGTCATATATTAATATTTTAGAAGTTTGCTATTTGAATGCATGCCACAAATTTAGATGCTAAAAAATAACCACCATGCTGAGTTATATTTACAGTGGCTTACATAGAAGATAACTAGTGGCTGAAATACTATTATTCAGACGCGCGTTGGTTGTGGCCGACTTAGTAATTTAGAAGGTAAGTTATATTTTCTGAGGCGAATAATGCTATTAAAAAGAAGCTCGTTTAATTACTACCCTTTACAAAAAAAATGTAAATTAGTAATAATATATCAGTCAATACTTTAAGTTGCTTAGCTTGTGACTAGATGACGCCGTGTAAAATGTCCAAGGATATTTATTTATTATTATTTTTATTAATTTTCCACATTTTTTGCACTCGCACAAAGGAACAAAGCGCGAAGATAACAAATCGTAAATAAACTTATTAAGTAAAGGTAAGTTCGTGAGCAAGTGGCCAACTCTGATGACGGAGTTTTTAGGCCGCTTAAGGGCTCTGTCATGGCTTAACGACTTTAAAAGCCGATGTTAACTTATTGAAATCAGTTAAAACACTTACTAAACTTTAAATAATGTTTCTCAACACTGAAACATTTTGGGAACCTGAATCGAGTTTTCATTATTATTTAAAAGTTTGTTTGGCTTCGCTGTTGACCTTTTAAGAGGATTGGACGAAAATGTTAAGTGATTAGAAAGTATCGCCTTACACCCACATCGACTTACCGAACAGTCCAGTTAGGTACTATCCAGTCTGTATATATATATATATATATAGCCAATGACGTCAACAAAAACATTAGATAAATAATTTCCAATAACTAAATATTTAAAGCACAGTTAGATATTTCATATAAATGAAACATCTTACTAAAAGTTAACAGCTCTGGCCGTATTCGAACCTCAGTCAGCTTGGCTTAAGAGCGATCGCTTGTATCTACGCAGGTTTGAATCCGAATTGCAACACGGTCAAAACATCTTGCAAATAAAGGTAATTTCGCGATAAAAGCTCTAGAACATATAGGTACTAGATTTATAATTACGTATTAGTTCTTTCATTGTTTTATGCTGCGTCTATATTCAACCTTTAATCACCGCAGGTGAAATATCTGTAACAAATGTGGAACAGGCTAAACCTACCCTAGACCTAAACCCTGCTTTTAAGATTAGGTAAGACGTAGGTTTAATGGATAATCACCGCAGGTGAAAAGTGTAACAAATGTGGAAAAATTAGTGCTCAAATGAGAATACTTCGTGGAGCAGGCTTGCCCTGGACCTAAACCCTGCTTTAATAATAGGATAAAGTGGTGAGCCTGTATAATTTACTCATTACGCAACATTTTGAAAAGGTCAAATATACCAGGGATGACTGGTAGTTACCAACTTTTCTCAGCGCTAATTCCAGTTCAACAATTTACGTAACGTTGTACGAGATACTTCAGCAATTAGGGACTCTGGAAGTTTTTAAATTTTAGAGGGTAGTTTTAATCTCTTCTTATTTATTTATAGTTAGATGCATGTTGTTGATGGCTTGTGAGTCAGTCTTTTTTAAACTTTCGCGATCAGAGGGCCTAGACAATGTAACAATCGATTAGCGAAAGCGATAGTAGAAAAGTCCAAAATGTATTGGTTTGACATATGCCTTCGATATGTCACGTGATCTGTTACGTAGGGCCTAGCCAACCGGCATTCGCTATGAAGCGATTCGATTTCTATCATCGCTACACCTTTGATTTGACATTTCAGATCGCTCGAGTTTTCGTCATCGAATGTCAATTCCTATACATTTTTTTTTAGTTTCTAATCGAAAGCGATTGTCGAAATGTAATATGGCTAGCATTTCGATTCCACCAAACGAATCGACAACATCGAACGATTACTTCATACAAATGCCTAGCCAAGTTGCACTTTTGACAGTCGATTTCGCTTAATAGTCGAATCGTCTGATGGAAACGCTAGCGAACGCTGAGACCCTGAAGATATCGAAAGAAAATGGCGATTTCATAAACAGCTGTAGAAAGAATATCATTGGATGTGTTTAATAAGCGACCCTGGCTGATAACACCTGTTTTAAATGCTGCACCTGGGTCTCGAGAAGATATATACACAAGCCAGAAACTGTATTGAGCGTTGCTATGGTTTGCTGAAGTTTCGTTGCTGATAACACCTGTTTTAAATGCTGCACCTGGGTCTCGAGAAGATATATACACAAGCCAGAAACTGTATTGAGCGTTGCTATGGTTTGCTGAAGTTTCGTTGGAGAAGCTTGCTTAAAGACAGAGTTCTTCACTACCATCCTTATGTAGCTAACAGGATAACACTTGCATGCTGTGTACTACACAACATTGCAGTAAAGGCTCGGCTTCCAACACCACGTTTTAGCTCTGGCACAAATAATGATGGCAGTGATGATTACACCTCACAACCTAATAATTAACTCATGCATGAAAATGAGAATTCTAAGTGGATTATAACAAATATATTTTATTTTAAAACAAAACCGTCCATAACATGCTGTCTGTGTATGTATACTTATATGCGCTACTGCACGTTCTCACCTTGTCTACACTTATACTCAAGGTATCACACAAACTCACTCGCTATCAAGCCATACCGTGACATCGCTGTCCCTACTCAAATATTGTTGAAGAAAAGCTTCAGCAATATTTGTGAAACGGTTGAGGACATTGTTTCGCTCATTATTCAGTTCTACTCTTCGGGCTTCAGTCTGTGCCCGTCTCTCCTCCAACTGAAGGCGTCTCTGCTCGATAGCCACGAACTCACTCGTCGCTCGGTCAAATGGAGTTAGCGCTCGTCTTCGGCGCGCTCTCAAATGTCGACGATGGGGAGAGGCAACACTAGGATTCGGTGGTAGGCACAGGTGGGAGCGGGGTGAACGTGGTAGGCTCAGGCGGGAGAGGACTGGCAGCTCGGGTCGGTGAGCACCGTGCCGCGCCGGCCCCAGTGGCGCTGCCAGCTGCCGCCGGCGCTGACTCCAAAAGAGTTGGAAACTATTCACCGCTGGCTCGTGCTCTTGATTGCATTATCTTTATAAATCTCAATAAAATAATTCAAATAGGATTCCGAATTCATCAAAGTTGACAGACTCATTAGACGTTTGATGTCGACAACCATAGACTAAGCGCGCTAACAAAGAGAATGTAACTCTCGTTTACACGGTATTTAGCGATCAGACGAATAGACAAGGCGATCGCTATGCGAAGGTTACTTTGTCTACCAATCGAACTTCGCTATCGCTTCAGCGATGACGATTGTAGAAATCGATTCGCTTCATAGCGAATGCCGGTTGGCCCTCTGATGGAAACGCTAGCGAACGCTAAGACCCTGTAGATATCGAAAAAAAATGGCGATTTTATAAACAGCTGCCGAAAGAATATCATAAGATGCCCCCGGTCAGTTTAATCTAATCCAAAGATTTTTTTTATCAAATGTACTGGCAGGCATAAAAGGCATAAGCTTGTAATATATATTCCCAAGGGAGCATTTAATCGGGATCAAAGTCCCTATCACCCAAGTCAGCTCATACCAACAGACCAATCGCAAAAATCCATTCTGAAGTTTTTACGTGAAAGAGTAACAAACATTAATCCATCTTTCATCTCTCCATCCATCCCTACTTACAAACTTTTGCATTTATTATATTAGTAAGATTAAAGACAAAAGTTTTTTATTGGTAAAGTACAATTACTTAAAAGTCATGTGAGCTTATCTCTAAA